>CM046433.1:53938495-54068495 GCA_025506505.1 Flaveria sonorensis | reverse complement strand
GTATGTGTATGTATGTACATATACGTATGTATGTATGTACATACATACGTACGTATGTATGTACATACATACGTATGTGTATGTATGTCATATACGTATGTATGTATGTACATACATACGTATGTATGTATGTACATACATACATACGTATGTATGTACATACATACGGTTGTATATGTACATACATATACGTATGTATATGTACATACATATACGTATGTATATGTACATACATATACGTATGTATATGTACATACATACGTATGTATATGTACATATACATACGTATATGTATGTACATATACATACGTATATGTATGTACATATACATACGTATATGTATGTACATATACATACGTATATGTATGTACATATACAACCGTATGTATGTACATACATACGTACGTATGTATGTACATACATACATACGTATATGACATACATACACATACGTATGTATGTACATACATACGTACGTATGTATGTACATACATACATACGTATATGTACATACATACACATACGTATGTATGTACATACACACATACGTATGTATGTACATACATACGTATGTATATGTACATACATACGTATGTATATATATACATATACATATCCATACTATATTATAATGCACGAAGGAAGGATTCCGGCCAAACTTAAGAGATTTGTAAATTTTAAGCACAAGGTACAACCCAAAAAATGAATTTAACAAGGGTAATTATGTCTTTCTAACGCTACTAAAAAAGTGGAACTTTAAACTTATTTACACTTAGACCCTTTTATCTTTAATCATATACAATTTTTTCAATGTTTGTTACAATATGCTTAAAAGAAGGAATTCAGTTTTTTAAATATAAAACTATCCAGAGACGAGTACTATAATGAAAAGTGTCACACGCGCCGCATCGCGCGGGCACGTTACTAGTATATGTATATGTATATACATATATATGTATATATATACATATACGTATATATGTATATGTATATACATATATATATATATGTGTATATATATACATATATATATACTTATATACATATATATATACTTATATACATATATATATACTTATATATATATATATACACTTATATATATATATACTTATATATATATACTTATATATATATATACTTATATATATATATATACTTATATATATATATATACTTATATATACATATACATATATACTTATATATATATATATATATATATATATATATATATATATATATATATATATATATATATATATATATATATATATATAGATGGGGTAGGTTTATCTTGAGAACAACCATTTTTTGTGAGAACTGTAGAAACCAATATGAGACACACATTTTTGTCAAATGCAAATCACCTGTTGTTTATATATTTTTTTCAAACGTTCATAACTTTTTTCACGATATTTTTTTTTTTTAAAAAGTCACAATAAAATTTAGTGTTTTTTTTATCTTTCTAACGCTTACCATATTGACACACTTTTTTTAGATAAATTGTCAACTCGTTATTTATACATGTGTAAATTCTGTTACACACCTGTGTAAATCCGGTTTTACACATGTGTAAAACGAATTTTGTAAAAAAAAAATGACTTTTTTTTTTAATTTTTTCTATGAAAGATGGAAACGAGAGAAATTTTTTTGTGTATTTATCGTTTTAATTTTTATGTTATTTTTCTTTTTATAATTGTTTTATTATATTTTTGTTATTTAACATTTTTGTCATTGAAACTAGTGGCTCACATTGGTTAGTAAAGTTATCACAAAAGAAGAAAGTTCTCATTTGATCCCTGCCCTATATATGTATATGTTTATATATAAACACACACTTAAAATTATCTTTATACTTTAACGCCCAATGATTCATTGATAATGTTTTTGTAGCTGGTTATGTAAAGCTCTTGGATGTCTTTAAGCTTGGGATATTGATGGCTCTTATAAACTTAACAATTTGGGGACTAATTGGAGCTCCATGGTGGAAGATTTTGGGACTTTATTAACTTCCAAATATGTAGTGTTTAACTTCCAAATATGTAGTGTTTAATCTTGAAACTTAAACTATATCTAGTTTGCATTTTATTTATTTTTCTACTACCTTCGATGAAAAAATACTTATCTATATCAACTGCACCTTCAACTATGTATAGTCAATGAACTGGTTTATGAATTATATCAATACTAATATTATGACATCCGGAAATTTTCCGTTACCAAACTCCGTTAGTTCCGTTAGGTCTTGCATACACGTGTCGTGAGCACACACTAGTTGTCGTTGAACGTTGGTGACTCAATAATAATAATCTATGATAAACAATAATAATCTAATTAATAATGTTGATTATTGGTTGTGATTATGTGATTCATGAATTTATAGAATTTTAAATAGTTATTTTGTGAATTTACGCGATAACGTGACAACGTGTTATATGCATATTTCATGTGTTGTGAGACTTATTGTAAATGTTGATGATTATTATTATTGACTAATAATACTTATAGTTTGTAGTAAAAATTATTTAAAAGTGTTAAAAAGATTGGTTTTTATAAAATATAATTAAAGGGGTTTACTTTGTAATTATTCTAAACCTAAAGCTTACCTAAAATACAACCCTAATCCCCCCCCCAAACCCAATTTCGGGCGCAAACCCCATCCCCACACCCTACCTTGCGAATTCAACCTTCAACACACACAAACATTCGGATTTTGAGTGATTCAAGTGATTACAAGGTGTTTTACAAGTCCAATTGTTGATTTCTACACATCTAAAGGTTAGTTTTGATTGGTTTTTCATAGTTTTGATCTTGATGAACCCTAGATTCGAAATTGATGATGAAAATATGAAATTAATGATTGTTAGATGTTGAGATGATGTTAGTTAGGTTGGATGAATGTTAGATTATGTTGATTTTGCAAGAAATCCATGGATTGATCATGTAGTTCATACATTGCCTTAAGAGGAAACTTTTTGTTCTTGGAATTCATGATTTGATGATGTTATGATGTTAGATACAATGCTTGGAGGTTAGTTTAATTGAATTGTGCAAGAAAATCCATGAATTTGAGGTGTTGATCATGACTTACTAAAAGTAGAAACTTTTGTGTATGCTGATTGGGAATTTTGATGATTTGGTGATGATTAACATGTTAGAATGAATGTTATGAACTTGATTAGGTATAATATTGATGAAATTATGATTGAATTGGATGCTAGATCACTTTTGGGTGTTACTTTCCCAAAAGAGAAACTTTATTTTTGTAGAACTTTAGACATGGCGATTTGGGCATGCTTATGATGTTAGGATCATGTTAGAATGATTGTTGATGATGTTTAATGTGATGGAATGTGATAATTGGTTTATATGGATGTTTGGTTGATCATGTAAGGAATTTGGGTTTGGTGATCATACATAGTGATGAGTGGTAGTTAGTGATTAGGAGATCATGATTGGGATTGGAATTGATTGTCATTGTGTATGTTGGTAATGTGATTATGATTGTCATACACGTGTGCGAATCTGGGGCCCTTACTTAGTAGGATTGGCAGGGTTTAGGATGTGAAGTCGTGAGTGGCATCACATGGCATGTAGTGCATGATTAGACTCCACGTATGAATTATTTGTTGTGATGTATTTATATTCGTGTAGAACATGTTGGTTGTTTGGGATTTGCATAAGTTGTATGATAATCTAATGTGGCATGATGATCGTGGTAGAACTTGGATTGATGATGTGCTACACGTGGATAACTTGTATGATGTTCATGTATGCTAAGTTGATACACTTGATTAAACGATACTTCAACTAATATGTCACCAACGGGTCAAATGGGTCAACTAGGTTCACCTAGGATTATTAAGTTTTTCTGTGTACACGTACTTATGTACTTGTGTGTTCTAGGTAATCTTGAAGGGTTGTCTTTGCACCTATCACCAGTTCTCTTTAGTCATTATCTTTACACACAAGGTGAGTTCATGCCCCTCTATTTTATAAACTTTCTTCTGGGGGAGGTAGCATACTTGTAATCAAACGCTATTTTATTATTGTAAGTTGTGTATGTTTTTAACATATTGCATTATATCTTGAAAGTCCTCACACTTTCGGATCGTTAATAATGGTAACTAGCGGGGAATCTTGGGTAGTACTACTGGGTCTGACGAGCCCCACCTGTGAGACTCGAGGTCAAATGGGTGCAATATTGTCCTAAACACAAACATCGTCACAACCTAGTAAATCGTGAAAACGCAACACAGTCAGCTTCGATCGCGAAATCACTATTGTTATTACTTGTGAATATAGACTAGCTATCTATTTCAATGCACTTCCTATGTTATGCAAATGTTATTGTTTATGATAAACGCAAACTCTTGAACTCACCAACCATTGTGTTGACATTTTAGTATGCTATTCTCATGTCGTTAACTCTGCTTGCCATTAGGAGCACAACACGGGTCCAACATGCATCCTAAGACTTTATATTAAAGATATAACTCTTGGTTTTCATTTATGAGTTTCAAATATTGGGTTGGCGTGTGTTTTGCCAAATATTTACATTTACATACTTTGGGTTTGTTTGATTTTCAAAACGCTTCCGCATGGTTTTAACGTTTGAACTTTAGTTGGTTTTATTTTAAATATGACATATAGCGTCGTTCTGAGTGTCTAGTGACTGTGATCCTGGTTTGTTCACACGCCTCGCGGTAAAACTCTGCACGTGGATTTTGAGGGTATGAGATTGGTATCAGAGCCATTGGTTATAGGGAGCTAGGTTGCATACACACTAGTCTATAACCGCACACAGTTAGTTAGTTACTCTTGGCTTATCCTTTTACTATATACTCATTGGCATACACATCACGTGCACTGCATCATGGCATCATCATCCCGGGTCTTGGGAAAAAGACGTGCTCGTTCAGGATCCCCTCCACCTGTACCCCATCGATTACCCCACTGGCCGCGACATACTTTCCCTCGTGGTGAGTTAAACTGGGATCAACCATTCGTGTTACCTAAGCGCGATCCTCCACGAGAGTGGAGTTATTACCCGACTTGCATAGAGCGTATGATACATAGAGAGCATGTTCCAGAGCCAGCCATTGCTAGACCTAGGACTAGGTCAACGACCACTTCTACAGCACCTACTCTCCCGTCTCTTGACGTGCCCCTCGAGCGAGTTATGGCGGCATTGACCACTACACTTGAGACCGAACGTTGACGAATTGGAGTACTCACTGATGAGAAATCCACACTAAAGTATGATATACGCCGACTATGGCTAAAGATGGCTATACTCGAGGAGCGGTTGTCGATGTCCATCACTGGGAATTTCAAGATGGCTGGTAGAGTGATGAATCTTTTTGAGCATATGAGTGAGCAAGATCTCCATAATGAGGGTGTCGAGAGTAGACTAATCGGACTGGAAGCATAGCTCGCAGCACTAAAAATTGAGGACAACCCTGCATCGGCCGAAGATTCCGATGAAGACCCTGAAGAAGAGCCGGAAGAAGCCCCGGACGGAGGAGACAACGATGGATCAGACTTGTTGGATTGATTTTCCTTCTCTTATGACTTTGACTACATAGTGTTTTTCTTAAACCTATGTGGGAAGGGTTGTTTCACACACAACTGAAAACTTGAATTTTGACATTGATTGGATATTTTGTGAGCTATTTACAAATTATTTATGATACGTTATTATTTTGGTTATAAATGTTGTGGTTGTGACTGTAATTATTTCTTATTATTTACCATACTTTAATGAGATTAATATGTTGGATGTTACTCATTATGGTATTTGTGAATGTAAAGTGAAATATGGACGGTAGAGGCAGAGGACGTGGACGTGGCTGAGGGCCTGGCAGTGGACATGGCACCGACAACGTGAACATGACCCCAGCTAAATTAGCTGCACTAATAAACCAACACGTGCAAGCAGCATTGAATACTCAGCCCGCACAGTTTGGAGGTAAACGGTGACACTAGTCATCATTTACACGAATATTCCGTTAGGTGATTAATTCTTTTGGTTTGATTTGAATACCTTGACACGTTGAATACAGGACCACCTGGATGCACGTACAAGGCATTCATGGACTGTAAGCCGCATACCTACAGTGGAGCTGAGGGAGCTGTAGGGCTTGTAAGATGGTTTGAGAAGACTGAGTCAGTCTTCGCCAAATGTAACTGTCCAGTGGCGGACCAGGTGAAATACGCCACCGGAACACTAGACGCTGCAGCACTCACGAGGTGGAATGCTCAAGTGCAAATGTTTGGCCAGGTAATGGCAAATGCGCTGCCGTGGGAGGAATTCAAGACGATGATGACAGAGGAATACTACCCCCGTGATGAAATTCAAAAGCTGGAAGCTGAGTTTTGGGAATTGAAGATGGAAGGATCTAACATCAAGGCTTACACTACTAGGTCACATGAGCAAGCTACACTCTGTCCTGGCATGGTTAACCCGCCGAGCCGACGAATTGAGCTCTACTTACGTGGTTTAGTTCCAGAGATTCAGAGTATGGTGACTGCTGCAAATCTCCCTACTATTCAACAGGTTATACGACTGGCTCATAAGCTCACTGACCAAGCTGTGGAGCAAGGAAAGTTACCCAAGCGGGGTGTTGTGGCAAGCGTGCTCGACAACAAACGCAAGTGGGAGAACAATGCTAGCAAGGGATTGTCATTTGGTAACCAACCTCAGCAACACCAACCTCAACAACAGCAGCAGCAGAGGTGGTTGGATAACAATCGCAACTTTAATCAATCATCTTCATCATCTCAAGGACCAAGTGGATACGTGGGAAAAAATCCAAAGTGCAACCGATGCAACTACCACCACACTGGCAGGTGTGACAGCTTTCGATGCCAGCGTTGTGGGAAGGTTGGACACGTGGCAAAGGATTGCCGTGGGGAGTTAATTAAGAAACCTCAGCCGCTTTAGCAGCCCCAGCAGCCCCATGAAACACCAAAGGGTTGCTTTGAGTGTGGAAAAGAAGGACACTACAAGAGAAATTTCCCTCAACTAAAAAGAAATAGGAATGGCAACGGGAATGGTGGCAATAACAACAACGGTGGAAATGGTGACAATAATGGTGGCAACAATAGTGGAGCTAAAGGGAGAGCCTTTGTCATGGGTTCAGGTGAGGCTCTGAACGATCCTACTACCGTTACTGGTAAATTTCCTGTTAATGGTCGTTTTGCTTCTGTACTGTTTGACACTGGAGCCGATAGGAGTTTTATCTCTACTATGTTTTGTAGCCACTTTAGTGATATTCCTTCTGTATTGGAGTCTAAGTATGTCGTAGAATTGGCTGATGGTAAGCAAATCTCCGTTACGCATATCCTTAAGGATTGCAAGATAGAACTTGCTGGTCATACCTTCGATATTGATCTTATGCCCGTTACTCTTGGAAGTTTCGATTTGGTCGTAGGCATGGATTGGCTGTCCGAGAAGCAGGCAGAGGTGATTTGTCATGAGAAGGTCATTCGCATTCCTATGGTGGACGGGGAAACTCTTTTGGGTAAGGGCGAGAAGAGTGGTGCCGTCATAGGCATCATATCATTCATGAAGGCTCAGAAGTGGCTACGCAAGGGTCACTTAGCCATATTAGCCCTCGTCTCCATCAAGCAACAAGAGGAGAAGAAAGTAGAGGATATTCTGGTGGTTCGTGACTTTCTAGAGGTGTTTCCAGAGGATCTGCCTGGACTACCACCTTATCGTCAAGTTGAGTTTCAGATCGATTTGACGCGCGAGCACCTTATCGGTTGGCACCGAACGAACTGCAGGAATTATCTACACAACTTCAGGAACTATTGGATAAAGGGTTTATTCGACCGAGCTCATCGCCGTGGGGAGCACCTATTGTCTTTGTTAAGAAAAAAGATGGCACATTCCGAATGTGCATCGACTACAGGGAGTTGAACAAAGTCACAGTCAAGAACCGATACCCTTTACCTCGTATCGACGACTTGTTTGATCAACTTTAGGGATCAAGCTATTATTCGAAGATTCATTTGAGATCTAGTTATCATCAACTGAGAGTTCGAGAAGAAGACATCTCCAAAACTGCATTCTGTACTCGTTATGGTCATTATGAGTTCTTGGTCATGCCTTTTGGGTTGACTAATGCACTAGTAGTGTTCATGGATCTCATGAATCGTGTGTGCAAACCCTATCTCAATCAGTTTGTTATCGTGTTTATCGACGACATCTTAATCTATTCTAAGACCAAGGAAGAACACGAGGAGCACCTACGTTTAATCTTGGAATTACTCCGAAAGGAACAATTGTACGCCAAATTTTCTAAGTGTGATTTCGGGATTCGTGAGGTGCAATTCTTGGGTCACATTGTTAACGAGAAGGGAATACATGTGGATCCTGCAAAGATTGAGGCTGTAAAGAACTGGTCGGTACCCAAGATACCTAGTGAGATAAGGCAATTTCTCAGACTGGGTACTATCGGCGTCTCATTGAGGGATTTTCAAAGATCGCTCAACCTCTCACAGCTTTGATTCATAAAGGAACAACTTATAAGTGGGGTGAGAGTCAAGAAGCTGCTTTTCAGTTGCTGAAGCAGAAATTCTGTAGCGCACTGATATTAGCATTACCTGAAGGAAGTGATGATTTTGTGGTTTATTGTGACGCTTCTATCCAAGGACTTGGTTGTGTCCTGATGCAACATGACAAAGTAATAGCTTATGCCTCGCGACAACTGAAGGTACATGAAAAGAACTACACTACTCATGACTTGGAGTTAGGAGCAGTGGTCTTTGCCTTGAAGATATGGAGACATTACTTGTACGGTACCAAGTGCACTATTTACACCAATCACAAGAGTCTTCAGTATATCTTTGAGTAGAAAGAGCTTAACATAAGACAACGACACTGGGTGGAATTGTTAAACGACTATGATTGTGCTATTAAATACCACCTGGGAAAGGCGAATGTAGTCGCTGACGCCTTGAGTAGAAAGGAAACCGTTAAGCCTCGACGAGTGCGTGCTTTGCAACTGACGATTAGCACTTACTTGCCTGAACAGATCAAGGAAGCCCAGACGGAAGCCTTGAAAGGTGAGAATGTTGGATCTGAATCTTTACGCGGGATGGATAAAAAGTTGGAAGTGAAATCCGATGGAATTCGGTATTTCATGGATAGACCTTGGGTACCTTTGCATGGGAATCTAAGAGACTTGGTTATGAGTGAAGCACACAAGTATAAGTATTCCATACATCTTGGCTCTGACAAAATGTATCATGACTTGAAGGCACACTACTGGTGGCCTAACATGAAGGGAGATGTAGCTACCTATGTGAGCAAGTGTTTGACCTGTTCTAAGGTTAAAGTGGAATATCAGAAACCATCTGGGTTACTGCAACAACCTGAAATCCCCTTGTGGAAGTGGGAACAGATTTCTATGGACTTCATTACTAAGTTGCCCAGGACTCCTAGTGGTTGTGACACGATATGGGTGATCATGGATCGACTCACTAAGTCAGCTCACTTCTTGGCGATCAAGGAGACTGACAAAATGGACAAGCTAACCTGAATTTACTTGAAGGAGGTAGTTTCGAGACATGGTGTGCCGGTCTCGATTATTTCTGATCGTGATGCTCGTTTTATGTCTCATTTCTGGCAATCGTTACAGAAATCTTTTGGTACACGTCTAGACATGAGCACTACCTATCATCCACAGACCGATGGGCAAAGTGAACGTACTATTCAATCTTTGGAAGACATGTTGCGTGCTTGTGTGATTGATTTTGGGAATAATTGGGAAACCATTGGTTGAGTTTTCTTAAAACAATAGTTATCATACTAGCATCAAAGCAGCACCATTTGAGGCATTATATGGGTGAAAGTGTAGATCACCAGTTTGTTGGGCGGAAGTTGGTGATAGTCAATTGACTGGTCCTGAGTTGGTACACGAGACCACTGAGAAGATAGTACAAATACGAAACCGCATGGCTGCAGCGCGAGACAGACAGAAGAGTTACGCAGACAAACGACGGAAACCTTTGGAGTTTCAAATCGGTGACAAAGTTTTGCTAAAAGTTTTGTCGTGGAAAGGTGTGATTCGGTTTGGAAAGAGAGGCAAGCTTAATCCAAGATATGTTGGACCATTTGAGATTCTGGAAAGAATAGGTCCGGTGGCGTATCGATTGGACTTACCCGATTCATTGAGTGGCGTACACAATGTATTTCACTTCTCGAATCTGAAGAAGTGCCTATCTGACGAGACACTGATTGTACAACTTGAGGAAGTACAAATAGATGACCAATTACGATTTGTGGAAGAACCCGTTGAAGTAATGAATCGTGAGGTCAAGACTCTTAAGCAAAGTAAGATACCTATAGTCAAAGTTTGTTGGAACTCAAGACGTGGACCGGAATTCTCGTGGGAATGTGAGGATCAGATGAAGCTTAAGTATCCTCATCTGTTCGAAACGACAAAGCCAGCCTGGGAAGGTACTGATTAAATTTCGGGACGAAATTTCTTTCAACATGGGGATGATGTGACAACTCACTTGATTTCGTTATGCCAATGCAGTAAACCAGGGATGTAGCACAACCATGTAACGCAATTTTCGGGACAAAAATTCTTTCAACATGGGGATAATGTGACATCCGGTAATTTTCCGTTACCAAACTACGTTAGTTCCGTTAGGTCTTGCATACACGTGTCATGAGCACACACTAGTTGTCGTTGAACGTTGGTGACTCAATAATAATAATCTATGATAAACAATAATAATCTAATCAATAATGTTGATTATTGGTTGTGATTATGTGATTCATGAATTTATAGAATTTTAAATAGTTATTTTGTGAATTTACGCGATAACGTGACAATGTGTTATATGCATATTTCATATATTGTGAGACTTATTGTAAATGTTGATGATTATTATTATTGACTAATAATACTTATAATTTGTAGTTAAAATTATTTAAATGTGTTAAAAAGATTGGTTTTTATAAAATATAATTAAAGGGGTTTACTTTGTAATTATTCTAAACCTAAAACTTACCTAAAATACAACCCTAATCCCCCCCCCAAACCCAATTTCGGCCGCAAACCCCATCCCCACACCCCTACCTTGCGAATTCAACCTTCAACACACACAAACATTCAGATTTTGAGTGATTCAAGTGATTACAAGGTGTTTTACAAGTCCAATTGTTGATTTCTACACATCTAAAGGTTAGTTTTGATTGGTTTTTCATAGTTTTGATCTTGATGAACCCTAAATTCGAAATTGATGATAAAAATATGAAATTGATGATTATTAGATGTTGAGATGATGTTAGTTAGGTTGTATGAATGTTAGATTATGTTGATTTTGCAAGAAATCCATGGATTGATCATGTAGTTCATACATTGCCTTAAGAGGAAACTTTTTGTTCTTGGAATTCATGATTTGATGATGTTATAATGTTAGATACAATGCTTGGATGTTAGTTTAATTGAATTGTGCAAGAAAATCCATGAATTTAAGGTGTTGATCATGACTTACTAAAAGTAGAAACTTTTGTGTATGATGATTGGGAATTTTGAGGATTTGGTGATGATTAACATGTTAGAATGAATGTTATGAACTTGATTAGGTATAATATTGATGAAATTATGATTGAATTGGATGCTAGATCACTTTTGGGTGTTACTTTCACAAAAGGGAAACTTTATTTTTGTAGAACTTTAGACATGGTGATTTGGGCATGCTTATGATGTTAGGATCATGTTAGAATGATTGTTGATGATGTTTAATGTGATGCAATGTGATAATTGGGTTATATGGATGTTTGGTTGATCATGTAAGGAATTTGGGTTTGGTGATCATACATAGTGATGAGTGGTAGTTAGTGATTAGGAGATCATGATTGGGATTGGAATTGATTGTCATTGTGTATGTTGGTAATGTGATTATGATTGTCATACACATGTGCGAATCTGAGGCCCCTACTTAGTAGGATTGGCAGGGTTTAGGATATGAAGTCGTGAGTGGCATCACATGGCATGTAGTGCATGATTAGACTTCACGTATGAATTATTTGTTGTGATATATTTATATTCGTGTAGAACATGTTGGTTTTTTGGGATTTGCATAAGTTGTATGATAATCTAATGTGGCATGATGATCGTGGTAGAACTTGGATTGATGATGTGCTACACGTGGATAACTTGTATGATGTTCATGTATGCTAAGTTGATACACTTGATTAAACGATACTTCAACTAATATGTCACCAAAGGGTCAAACGGGTCAACTAGGTTCACCTAGGATTATTAAGTTTTTCTGTGTACACGTACTTATGTACTTGTGTGTTCTAGGTAACCTTGAAGGGTTGTCTTTGCTCATATCACCAGTTCTCTTTGGTCATTATCTTTACACACCAGGTGAGTTCATGCCCCTCTATTTTATAAACTTTCTTCTGGGGGAGGTAGCATACTTGTACTCAAACGTTATTTATTATTGTAAGTTGTGTATGTTTTTAACATAGTGCATTATACCTTGAAAGTCCTCACACTTTTGGATCGTTAATAATGGTAACTAGCGGGGAATCTTGGGTAGTACTACTGGGTCTGAAGAGCCCCACCTGTGAGACTCGAGGTCAAACGGGTGCAATATTGTCCTAAACACAAACATCGTCACGACCTGGTAAGTCGTGACGGGAGGCAAAAAACGCAACACAGTCAGCTTCGATCGTGAAATCACTATTGTTATTACTTGTGAATATAGACTAGCTATCTGTTTCAATGCACTTCTTATGTTATGCAAATGTTATCGTTTATGATAAACGCAAACTTTGAACTCACCAACCATTGTGTTGACATTTTAGTATGCTATTCTCAAGTCGTTAACTCTGCTTGCCATTAGGAGCACAACACGGGTCCAGCATGCATCCTAAGACTTTATATTAAAGATATAACTCTTGGTTTTCATTTATGAGTTTCAAATATTGGGTTGGTGTGTGTTTTGCCAAATATTTACATTTACATACTGAGTTTGTTTGATTTTCAAAACGCTTCCGCATGTTTTTAACGTTTGAACTTTAGTTGGTTTTATTTTAAATATGGCATATAGTGTCGTTCTGAGTAACTAGTGACTGTGATCCTGGTTTGTTCACACGCCTCGCGGTAAAACTCCGCACGTGGATTTTGAGGGTGTGACAAATATTGACCCCCGCACGTTGCTACAGGTGTCTCCTTACCGCCTCCTGCAAGTAAACGTTAGACACACATAGGTCTTACTTTCATATATATTAATTACATAAGAAAAGTAGTTGTCTAAGTGAAATTCCACGTTTATGTAAGGCGCCGAACCCAGAAAACCTCATAATTGGTCATACATAGCATACAACATTCATAAACTTAACGTTTGCAGCAGAAAACATAACTTCTCATTTAAAATTGTACTTGTGACATAACATTATATTATTTTCTTTACACTTAAAAAATTGTAATAATACAATGTCCTTCCCAAAAGTATGGATGCAAGGCTTGAACTATCCGCGTAGCTTCCACGACTATGCATGCACGTCATCAGCATCATCAATTACATACCAATTATTATGCATACAAAGTTAGTGACGCTGAGTGAGTTTTAGTTTATTATAATAAAATACTTTATAGTTGATAGAAACATTTTCATTATAAGTGAGCATACATTAATACATACATATAAGTTATAAGACTGATCACAACCTTGAGGCATCGCGACAAAGCTTCCATTCCGATCCTGGTCGATCATGAGGATCAAACCCTTGTGGGTATCCTTCTGGACCGTTACAACCACCCACAGTTGAGCTAAAAATCACAAGGATTGTGTACCCCCATTCATACATGGTCAATCTCAAGGATTAGATCCCCGTGTGCATCCTTTTGGGCTAGCTAAGCCGCACACAGTTGAGCTAACAAACCCATATAGGGAATTGTGAACCTCCTTACATATTGTTTGCATGACTTTCATTCATTCATTACGTTCCACTTTTTGTTGTCATTATCTTCCGCTTTCATTACATAATACGTTACTTAGAGTAATACATAACATACCAAGTAAAGACATAATGTAAAACTTTATCATTTTGAAAAAGGATAATAATAACAGCATAACACATAACACAGCAGGTCGCGCCAGAGCTTCATCTATGTGAAAACAAACCTGTAAGGATTATACTTAGAGGCTGATGCAACCAAAGAGCTCCCAACATGCACATGTGAAGTACATAGAAAGTTACTTCTGAATATTTGATACAACTCAAAGAATTTCACTAAGTATCAAATCTTTCGAAGCCAAAAGACCAAATCTTTCGATGCCAAAGATGAAGTCTTCCGAAGTTTCAAGACAAAGTCTTCTGAAGCCAAGAGACTGATTTATTTTGAAGACAAATAAGACATGCTTTCTCTAACTCAATTTTGACCTAAGCTGATCCACTTTTCGTTGCCACCTCTGAAGACTCACCCACTTACATAAGTTGGTGAAAAGTCCATACTTTTATCAATTGTAGATTAAGGTCTTAATGTTTGTAACTTTCTACTTTTGTACTTTTATCCTTTTTGTATTAGATAAGGATGTGAGCTCTGACATATTATAGTCACAAGTCAAAAGGCAAATCTGCCTTTTGATTTTACATTGATCTTGTTGTCTAGATCAGTGTTTACAGCTGACATTCAAAGTATGGCTAGCCGTAGGATGTAGTATAAAGTATCTCAAGTATTTTTCATTAGGACAAAGCTTTGTAAAACTTTGTGAAAAGAACTTGAGAGCAATATACAACATTTTTTAAAACCAACTTATTGTGTTCTTATTATGTTCTTTACTTGTGTTCTTTGTTTCACTTTAAGTTGGTTTTCTATTTGATCTGTTAAGTGTTCTAAGTCTCTCCAAACATTATGAAACTATTGCATTGACCCCTTCACCGGTCCTGTAATTGGTATCAGAGCATTTTAGGCTCCTGATTGTAAGATCTTACTATCTTTAAACTCTCTAGTTTCACAAATCACTTACAGCTCAAATGGCAGCTCTCACAAAGGCTGATATGGAAATCAGTACCATGACAAAATCTCCACTGATCACTCCTGATGATTTTGATACTTGGTGCTAACGTATGGAACGGTTCATCAAGTCTCAAGATAGAAGGATGTGGAGATCTGTTGTCGAAAGACCTCACATCCCAAGCACCTCTTCAGCCACTGCTGGAGGTGGGATGATTCCTAAGGAAACGGTTGACTATTCTGAGGAAGATTGGAAGAAGATTGACATAGATCAGAAGGCCATGACCACTCTCCAAACTACTCTTCCAAACTCTGTTTACAGAGGCTTCAAGAAGTGCAAAACTACTAAGCAGCTTTGGGATGCAATGAAGCTTATGTTTGAGGGGTCTGATGAAGCTAAAGAAAACAAGAAGGACCTCATAAGGCATCAGTTTGAGAACTTCACCTGCAAGTCAGGTGAAACTATGACTTAACAATACTTTAGGTATGTTAAGATTGTAGATACTCTCATGGATGTTGGAGTGAAGCTTGAGAATAGGGACACTGTAAGGAAGTTCATGTTCTCTCTTCCAAGACAATGGACTAACTATTGTATGGACATTAAAAGAACAAAAAACCTCTTCACCCTTACTCTCACAGAGTTGTATGTTATCCTTAGTGGCTACCAGATGGAGATGAACATGCAGAATCTATCAAGTAGATCTTCCAGCAATCCACAAAGTTCAACCCTCCATGTACTTGAAAGGGATAGTAGAGAACCATAACATCATCTTATTTGCTACCCTGGAAACTCACAAAAGGGTCCTTTCATCACTTTCCCTGAGACACCAAGGGAGAGCTACATCCAAGGAAGCCCATTCCAAGAGAGAAGCTCATCTCAAGCCTTTGTGTTTGCAGATGAAAGTTGTGGCAACTTTTCTTCACTCTTGAAGGTTTGGATTGTATCCATCTAGATGACTTGAAGTATATGGAGATAGTCCAACAAATGGCTTTTCTCACTCATAAGGCAAAGAAGTTCTACAAGAGAACATGAAGAAAGTTTCCTAGTAATGCAACCAGTGGAAAGTTTGGACTGGATAAAGGCAAAGTGAAGTGTTATAACTATAATCAGATGGGACACTTTGCTAGGAATGCAAGGAAACAAGGACTAATGGTGGCCAAGCACAATCCAGGCCTTACTACATTGATGCTTCTCCCAGATCTTAGAATCTAAGCCAGCCAAATCAACAAGTTGTTGTTGTTGTTGAAGAGGGAGGCTTTGACTAGAGCTTTCAGGTAGAGATGTTTCTCCTAACCAAGCACTGATGGATGACCATGAAGAAGCCAAGGTATTAGAACAATTCTATACACTTGAATGCATTGCTAAAGTTAATATGTATAGGTGTAAGGTTTAATGAAAGGCTAATGTACCCAAAACAACCCAAGTCTTTCCTGCATGCATGCACTTATTGCATAGTAGAAGTTGCTTCGGAAGTTTTACACCCTGTTTCAGAAATATTCTAAGTGTAAAATCTTCCGAAGCCAAGTCCAATATCTTCCGAAGCCAAAAGTGAAGTCTTCCAAAGATTGAAAGACAAAGTCTTTCGAAGCCAAAGAAGTGAAGACAGATTTCATCTGAACACTTTGAAGAACATGCTTTCTCTGATGTACTTTTGTAAGGCCCTGTTCCCGGGAAGCCTCACAGTTGGTTAATCATCGCATAAAATCATTTTAATAGGCAAAACTTTGCAGCGGAATAAAATAAACATTCACTTAAAACTCATAGTTAATATTGTAATCATACATTTGTCTTTCAAATAGAATGAAAACATAGTGTTTTGTCTTAAATTACAATAAAAGATTTCATAAACAGGAATGTCATTCATTGCCCTCAAAGTAGCTCCCAATCTGGTGCCATCCTCAGTATCAACATTTACCTACCAACTATTATGCATAAAACTCAGTTTTGCTGAGTGAGTTCTAATTTTAGATAAATAAGAAAATATAAACTTTATCCTTCATATAATGACCACGCATACATCCTATTACCTAACATTTCTTGCATCATAATAAGCATGTTCATTATCTTTAATTCGTTGATTATCTTTCACTTCATCATAAATGAGATTGCACAAAGCAAGAGCTCTATGTTGATCGACAACGAATGCCGATCCCTGTCGGTACACATCATCATGGTAGCTAAACCCCGACAGTTGATCCACACTGCAAGGCACATAGCCCGCTCATGAATACGGATCAATCATCATACATCAGACTCACATAAGTGAAAGTCTATCATAGTGCTTGCAAGACTTTTCATCATTAAACAGGCCCGGGGTAACATTAATTAAGTTCCACTTTTCATTAATATTACCTTCCACTTTAATATATAATACTTATCTTATTGAGTACACAACATACCAAGTACAATCCATCATAAAAACATAACCGACCCTCCACGGGACAGCGGGGGTTCGGGGGCGGCAGCCCCTGACAGCGGGGTCCTAGGGGCAGCAGCCCCTAGTGGAGTCCAAGGGGCAACGCCCCTGGCTGGGGCCGGGCTGCCAGGTCAGCGTGAAGAAATTTTATTTTTAAACATTTATATAGCACATTTTGTTATAGAAAAATCGATCTTCCTGTTAAAACCACTTAAGATCTTGGTCATTTAAAAAAAACGTATATTTAGTATGCATAATAGCCCCAAAACATTGAAAGCTTATAAACGAGGGGATCTAGAACTCACCTGGATACCGTGAGTAACTTCTAAACTAAGCTTTCTAGGCTAGGATCACACTACACAGCCTGCAGATAAGTTAACACTTAAAGGGGTTAATTTCTGCCTAACTTCGCTGCTAATTTCGCTGCCAGATAAGCAGTTTCGCTGGCAGTTTCGCTGCCAGTTTCACTGATAGTTTCGCTGTCAGTTTCGCTGCCAGTTTCGCTGCCAGTTTCGCTGCCAGTTTTGCATGGAAGTTTTACCCAACTTTCATTGGAATTCCATGGCTGCGAAATTACCTGCAAAACAATAGTTTCGCAGAAAACTCGCAATTTCGCAGCTTGAACACCCAGTTTCGCTGGATGCACAAACAGTTTCACAGAACACATAAAAATTACGAACCATCCCGTTTTTAACCCATAATCACAACTTTTTATGTCCAAACCCTTAGTATATCAGCCAAGAGGCTATATCTAAGCTTTTTACATGTTTTCATACGTAAAAATGTGGTCTTTTTGCAATTCTTTGCATCTTTTCAAAACCCAAAACCCTAGAATCCAGGTTTGATCTACAGAAGGGTTTAGAGGCTGATTCTTACCTGGATTTGTTGCTCCTTTCTTATGGTTTGATGCTCCAACACCAGATCTTCAATCTCTTAACCTTTGAAGCTCCAAATCTTGAGTTTTCTTCATTTTCTCTCTCTAGAAATTGGTGGCTAGGGTTCAAATGAGGAAGATGGTGGCTGATTAGATGGGTTAAGGGGCTGATTATGGGCCCTTAATCACTTAGGCTCTTGCCCATAAGCCTAATTTAGCCCATAACCCATTTCCTTCCTTTATTTTTTTATAAAATACCCACTAATTAAGCCCATTAGCATTGATGACTCGTTTTAACATTTCAGGGTGTTACAAGTCTCCCCCACTTATTTAGGTTTCGTCCTCAAAACCTGTCAGTCATCAAACAATTGCGGATAATATTGCCTCATCTCCTATGCAAAAACAAGTTTTTATCTCTGTAGGTTTTGAGGTTGTTAAGGCTGAGTACTCAAAATTGAACTCTAGTACCAGGAGTTCTAGTTCATGTCCAAATCATCCTAGCATCATGAAGAAGGCTGATCAGTTGTGTACCATTGCTACACAACCTGAACCATCCAGCTCCAAAGTTAGTTCTCACCCTAAAAGAATTGCCACATCATTTGCAAAGATGAACATGGAGAAGGAAAGTGATCAAGTTCAGCCTTGTTCTCAAAGAAAGACTCTTAGAAGGAAGAAAATGGAATGTGTCGTGGGTGGTAATACTTCTCATCTTGCTAAGGATTGCCTCTACAATCCAAAAAGTACTGCCCACATGGCCAAGAAAGAAGCTTCTGAGAAAATGAAGAAGAAACAAGCTTCGGAAGGAAAATCTTTTTCCATCGGAAGCGTCAAAATGAAGAAGAAGACCAGTGACAACTTGCCTTTGGAAGAAAAGTTGGTCTTGGAAGAAAGGAATACTTCCAAAGTACTGAAGCTTGCTGCAGTGCTAGCAAGATCTTCTGAAGGTCCAGTCTCCAAAACTTCTGAAGTTGTAAAAACTTCTGAAGTGTTGAAGGTCAAGTCTAAGCTTCCAAAGGTGCTGTGGAAGACAAAGAAAGACCATATGACTGAAAGTTCTTCATCAACATCTGCAAATGATCCTCAAAATATGACAATTGGATCAATTACTATAGCATTGTCTTCAACTTCTTTTGATGAGCTCAAGACCAATAAGGCTTGGGTTTCCAAATGTAACTAATCATCTCTTTTGTGTTGGAAAAGCTCAAGACAAACAGGAATGTGTGGATCATTGATAGTGGCCGTTCCAGGCACATGACAGGCAATAGGTCACTACTCTAAACTTTTGAGAAAATTGATGGAGGGCCAGTTGCTTTTGGAGCAGATGCTGGAGGTTACATTACAGGACGGGGCAGGGTCACAAATGGTAAGCTCAGCATTGAGAAGGTAAACTTTGTCAAGGATCTTGGATACAATCTTTTGAGTGTATCTTAATTTTGTGATCAGAGTCATAACATGCTCTGTACTGAGCATGAGTGCATTGTTCTCATGCCCGGGGTGATCATTCCTCATGAGCACATCCTGCTCAGGGCCCCCAGGTAAGGGAACATGTACAAGATATACTTGCAAGAAACATCTCCTTTAGGAGAAGTTTTATGCTTTCTATCTAAAGCCAATAGTGTTGAGTCTTTCCTCTGGCATAAAATAATATGCCATGTAAAACGTTAAAAACAAGAATAAATTGATTAAGAATAATTTGGTAACTGAAATGCCAAAGAAGAAGTTTACAAGTGATGACCAATGTGTTGTATGCCTCAAAGGGAAGCAGCACAAGGTATCTCACAAGCCAAAGGAAAGAAACTCAATCACTACTCCCCTATACTTATTACATATGGATCTCTTTGGTCCCACTAGTGTAATGTGTTTAGGATGGACCTCATACTGTTTGGTGATAACAGATGACTTTACAAGATTCACTTGGGTCTTCTTCCTTAGAACTAAGGATTAGACTCCTGAGATCTTAAAGAGTTTCATCTTAAAGATTGAGAATCAATATGATCACAAGGTCAAAACCATAAGATGTGATCAGGGAACTGAATTCAAGAAACAAATCCTTGATATATTTTGTGATGAAAATGGTATTACAAGACAATATAGTGCTCCCAGGACTCCTCAGCAAAATGGTGTTGTTGAAAGGAGAAACCAGAAACTAATTGAAGCTGCAAGAACTATGTTGTCCGACTCTAAACTGCCCATCACTTTCTGGGTAGAGGCAGTGAACACTGCTTGCTATATGCAAAACAAAGTTTTAGTTGTTAAGACACATGGTAAGACTCCTTATGAGCTTTGGCATGAGAGGAATCCTTTCATTGGTTTTCTCAGGTCATTTGGATGTCCTTGCACCATCTTGAATACCAAGGATCAAATTGCCAAGTTTGATGAGAAATCAGATAATAGACATTTTATTGGATACTCTTCTCAAGTTAAGGCTTATAAAGTATACAATCTCAGAACTAGAGTAGTTGAGGAGTCAGCCAATGCGACTTTCAATGAGCACACTCCTAGTATGAAAGGTTCTGGTCCTTAATTGGCTATTTGATCTTGATTTAGTTACCAACTATTTTAACAAATCTTGTGAGCATGTTTCAGGGTCCACAAATATCTTGCCAATAGGTGATACTGACCCAAGATTTGAGCTAAGAAGAACATTAAGTTATACTACTTTAGCTCCAGTTGTAACTAACCCTACAGATGGAGTTTCTATTCAGAGGCATAAAATGAAGGAGCTTCTAATGTAAGAGAAAATGGTGGTGGTGAAAGTGATCAGGAATTTCTTGATGCTGACAACCACTCCATTAAAGACAACATTAATGATGTCACACACTCATTGGATCAAGTCTCTCTGGATAAGTGTGCTGATGTGGTGGGTGAATCTTCATTACCAGATCTAAATTTATTTAATTTAGATCTCTCCAAGCCACTTGTTATGATCCCTCAACTAAGGATCCACAAGTCTCACCCCACCATAAACATCATTGGAAATGTTGATACATGGGTAAGGACAAGAGGACAAACCCATGATGCAAATGTTTTTCTCCACTCTTGTTTCCTATCCCAGATAGAGCCAAAGAAAATTGATGAAGCTTTAAAGGATGGAAGTTAGGTTGAAGCTATGCAAGAGAAACTGCTTCAATTCAAAAGACAAAAGGTTTGGAACCTATGTTCTCTTCCTCAAGGGAAGACTACCATAGAAACCAAATGGGTGTTCAGGAATAAGAAAGATGATAGAGGACTTGTCATCAAAAACAAGGCTAGACTAGTTGTCCAAGGATACATACAAGAAGAAGGAATTGACTACACAGATGTCTTTGCTCCTGTGGGAAGACTTGAAGATGTCAAGATATTCTTAGCTTTTGCTGCATCCAAGGATTTCAAGGTCTACCAGCTTGATGTCAAGTGTGCTTTTCTTTATGGGGTGATTAATGAAGAGGTGTATGTCAGACAACCACCTGGCTTTACAGATCCTGATCATGTCTGCAGGCTTGATAAATCTCTTTATGGGTTGCACCAAGCTCCAAGGAAGTGGTGTGAGACTATCTCAGTATCTTTGTCAACATGGCTACAAAAGGGGTACTTTATATGGAACTCTCTTCATCAAAGGAACATGGAATGACTTAATGCTAGTTCAAGTATATATACATGTTAGATCTAGGAACAATAGGTCTAGATCCTTTTGTATAGGTTTAGCACTTTAATCAATGTTTGTAATAAACTCTTGTAATTCATTACTTTGATGTATGCATTATGTATATTGGTTAACCCATATCTGTGTTGATTTATGTGTATGATTGCAGGTTCAAACATCATACTTGGTCAATTTCAGAAATTGACTAAGTGTAAGAAACATCTACGGATGAACATTTATGTTCTTCCGTAGATAATCATCTTACAAGAAATAGATCCGAGGATCCTCTATGGAAGAACACTTCGGTGCAGATGAAGTTAAGGGAGTGCTATGAGACCCAAGACCCATGGATGAACAACTTGCAATCCAATGAAGAATACCAAGTGAAGACTCCTACGGAAGGGTAAACTCCCGCGGAAGACAAAGTTCCTGCGGAAGACCAAACACTTGTACTTGCATCATCAAGTAATACAAGTCAACAAGTCAAACACGGACTCCAAGAGATTCGTTGTTTCCTTAACAGAAACCCTGAGCCTATATATACTAGTCCTAGGTTACACATCCAATGACGACAAAAAAACACAAAACATCACATCGATCCACACGATCAATCAAACACAAAAACTCTAGCAGCCGTCACATCAATACACCAAAATCATCAACACGTTCAAAGCAAATATTGTCATTAGCAATCATTATTTGATCATTTGTAAACATTAATTAGTTTTAATGAAATCCTTTTGAATCAAATCTTGTTCTTTCATTTATTGTGTTGAAATCATCCTGTTCTTTATCATTAATATTTATTGTCTTTGATATTTAATAATTAATCAATTAAGCAACGATTAATGATCATTCCGTAATCATTAAATCGAACTCAATCTATCACTGATAATTCCTGATTGCGATCCTTGGATTCAGAGGTGGTATTAGAGCCAAGTGCTCATTGATTTAGATCGATTGATCTATCGATGTTAGAATTGTTTAATTGATTGTTTATTTCGTTAGATCTATCAGTTTTCTGATTAGATCTATTGATTTTAAGTAAAATTGTTTTGGTGTGAATCAATTTTAAAATAATAAAACGGTGATTCGTCTTTCAGCGAGTACTGTTACATTGCTCGGTTACCATTGATCTATATTCACATTAATTGAAACATAGATCTGTGTTATTGATTGATATTCATCAACTGTTCAAATCGGCTGAATAAATATATTAACAAAATCCTTGATTTGACATTAATAATCATTAAGAAGATTGACTGATTTGTGACTTTTATTACTTAGTTATTCAATAATTAAGTTCTTGTCATTAATTAGTTCATTACCCAAAAGAAACTTTGTTTTAGTTGAACTCTAATACTTCGACTAAAATGAGTAACTTTATGGATCATCATACCAACCTCCAAAGTTGGAAACCAAAGTGGATTTTAAATCCTGGAAAATCAAATTCGGGAATCATGTGAATTACACTGATTCTGATTTATGGGTATCAATAACTGAAGGTCCTTATATTCCACCCGCTCTAGGGCCAGATTATATTGACAATAATCAACCCATAAGTACAAAAGATCTTTCACTTGAGGATGTTAAAAATGTTAAAGTCCATATTAGAGCATACAGTGTACTTAGTATGGCTTTACCTGAAGAAATACTAATCAGGTGTGAGAACTATAAAACAGCAAATTCCTTGTGGAAGATACTTCATACACTCTGTGAAGGGAGTGATGAAATCAGAAGCATAAGGAAGGATACTCTTCGCTCACAATATGAAACATTTTATCATATTGAGGGTGAATCAATTCCTCAACAACTCCACAGGTATATGCAATTGGTAACCGAGATGAACATCTTGGAGTTGAAGTATACCAATGAGGAATTAAACAAAAAGATGCTCCATACTTTGCCAGAAAGTTGGAAGCAAACTGTGTCCATGTTAAAGAACACCCTTGATCTCAAAACCACTGGTTTAGATACATTGGTGGCTAAAGTTGAAGCTCTTGAAATGGACGAAAAGTCAAGAAACAAGAGTGTGAAAACACATGTCACTCCTTATCATTTTAAAGAAACCAAAAGTGATGGAAGTGCTTTTATTTCTAATGATGATAATGACAACTCTTGTACTTTGAGTGAAGATGAAGAAGAAGTTAGTTTTTATGCCTCAAAGCCTTCAAAGAAATTGTTAGATCTAGGAACAATAGGTCTAGATCATTTTGTATAGTCTTAGAACTTTAATCAATACTTGTAATGAATATTTGTAATTCATTATTTTGATGTATGCATTATGTATATAGGTTAACCCATATGTGTGTTGATTTATGTGTATGATTGCAGGTACAAGCATTATACTTGGTCAATTTCTGAAATTGACCAAGTGTAAGAAACATCTACGGATGAACATTTTTGTTCTTCCGTAGATATCTTTCTTACAAGACTTTCATCCAAAGATATTCTACGAATGAACATCAGTACAGATAAAACTACAAGACCAAATACTCATTGATGAACATTCCACTTGGAGGTGAGAAATTCAAGTGAAGACTTCTACGGAAAGCAAACTCCTGCGGAAGACGAAAGAAGCTGCAGAAGACAAAGTAGCTACGGAAGACCAAACACTTGTTCTTAAATCATACAAGTGTTTCAAGTCAACAAGTCAATCATGGACTCCAAGAGATTCGCTGTTTCCTTAACAGAAACACGCATGTCTATAAATATGAGTCCTCGGTTTCACATCATGCACGGGCAACAAGACTGCAAACACCAAACATCACATCGATTCACACAATCAATCAAACATAAAACCCTAGCATCCGTCACATCAATACATCTCAAACATCAACACGTTCGAAGAAATTATTGTTTATATCAGTCATCATTTGTTCATCTGTAATCATTAATAAGTTTTAATGAAATAGTTTTGAATCAAATCTTGTTCTTTTATTATTGTGTTGATATCAATCTGTTCTTTAGCATTAATATTCATTGTCATTGATTTTTAATAATTAATCAATTAAGCAACGAAAAATGATCATTCCGCAATCATTAAATCGATTCCAATCTAACACTGATAATTCCTGATTGCGATCCTAGGATTCACAGGTGGTATCAGAGCCAAGTGCTCATTGATTTAGATCGATTGATCTAGATCGATTGATCTATCAGTGTTAGAATTGTTTAATTGTTTGCTTATTTCATTAGATTTATCAGTTCCTCAGATTAAATCTATTGTTTTTGAGCAAAATCGTTTTGGTGTGAATCAATTTTAAAAACAACAAAACAGTGATTTGTCTTTCAGCGAGTACTGTTTCATTGCTCGATTAACTTAGATCTATATTCATATTAATTGAATCATAGATCTATGTTATTGATTGATATTCATCAATTGTTCAAATTAATTGAACAAATACATTAACAAAATCCTTGATTTGATACTTAATTATCATTAAAGGATTGACTGATTTGTGACCTCAATCACTTAATTACTCATTAATTAAGTTTTGTCATTAATTAGTTCATTACTCAAAAGAAACTCTGTTTTAGTTGAATTCTAATACTTTAACTAAAAATGAGTAACTTTGTCAGTGGATCATCATATGTCACACCCCGGGCCCAAAGAGGCAGAACATAACGATTAGTAAACAACGACCAAATACAGCGGAAACTATATGGTTTATTACAAGGCATTTCATAATATTTACACTAGGGTATTGCTTGGTTCCAATACACGAAGTACCATCATCTCCAATCTAAAGGTATCATGATTAAGCTCTTGATCCACATTACTAGAGACTTCCGTATCTAAGACATCTAGGCTCAACCTTTGTCTTCTACATCTACCCTCAACTCTTGCTTCAGCTTTAGATCTCTTCTATAGCTCCTCTAACTCCCTAGCTGTACCTGAAGACATGCTCAAAAGGTGTTTGTGGGTCAACAAAAAGTTGGTGAATTCAAGTGCTTAAAGTTTAAAAACAAAAGGATTCAATAGAATCCACATTTGATTTAAAAGTCATAGTTTCATTGTTATGGGGGATCACAATCAACCCTGCACTCACTCCCGGCTAGCCTCTTCGAAAGTTATGTTATACCGGTTAATCCCGAAGGAAGAACTGAGCCTCAAACAGTGGACCATACCTGCCGGATGGTTCACCCTAGTATCTTATAAAAAACCTGTCACATGACACAAACGACCTCGCAGGATCTCAGTGTGGTACCCTTCCCGTTCATCACGGAAGGCACTATGTGTGGGGGATTCCCCAAGTAGATCTACCCATATAGTACAAGCGGTTCACTCAAGAATTAATGATCGTGATATAAGTAAAAGCACGTTCTAACATTTTCCACAACATACAAGTATCATACAAAAGAGCATAAGAAATTTCAGTTTAACATAGCATGTTTTATCCCAAAACAATAGTAAAAAGGGAACACTAGAACTCACCTGGTATCCTTATATAGATTTTGATCTCAGTCTAGAGTGAAAGTCTCCAACAATGCAATCCTAATTCGTACATATGTGATTTATGTTTAGAATTAGCACGATGTTACTTCATGTGTGCGGTTGAGCTCTTTAGTTAACTCAAAGTTGGTGATTAGTATCATTGTTGTATCTTAGCTTCTTGTGCAAGTGTTAGTTGTTAAGTACTAATTTGTGCATATTAGGTTAATTAATGACCTTATTCGACAAATGATTCTTTGTACAATGATTGTAGCAATAATCGGTTGATAGTAGGAATTCCGATCTTTATAGATAATTATGATTGATGATATTACCAATGTATAATGTTCCAAATAATGTATTAGATGTTCCTAACAATATTTATATTCTTTACGCTTTTGTCCTAACGTTAAATTGATTGATGCTAGAATAATACGAATATCCATAATAGTTGTCATTATATTGAAAAAGGGGTGATACAGATAATATTTATACCAATAATAATAAGATGATCGACTATTAATAATAATAAGATGATGGATTATTACAATATTTATAAGTCTTTTGTCTTAAATAAACACGTGTAAACGTCGGTTTACCCAAAGTATCTATTGTATATACGTACGATTGTATATTGTATATATTTAATATCTTGAAGTCTTGAAAAGATTTTGTATGACATGAGATCAAATATCTTCTTATATGTTTCTAATACCTTTGTTTATATGATAACATTACTAAACTTGTTTTACATTATGCGATAGGGCACGTCATTTCTAATTTACGTATTCATTCTTGACGATTTATAAACTAGTTAACATTTTCATATGTACTCTAAGCTCAACTCACACGATTATTAATTATCAACATGTTTATATGCAATCGAATGTCTTAATGCGTGTTTATACCTATCGATTCGCTTCGCACTCTTGAACATTCGTATCGACTCGCATTGCGGTGAACATCCGTTGACCATGTTTGACCAGCTTTGACCGACATATTTGACCGAAGTTTAACCTAACCAAAACGTACCAAAATCATGTGTAAACACTACAACAGCATAGTCCTTTACCTAAACACAACCAAAATCACAAAACACGTTACCAAACAGCTTCGTCAGAGCCCTTACCACCATTAGTCACCACATGCAGCCACCATCCATCATGGGTCGCCACTGGCCGCCACCGGCAGCCTCGGAGCTGCCGGAAATCTTGCCGGAGAATGGCTTCAAACCACCAATCTCAAAGATCTTGCTTAGAGTTCAACATGCAACCACTAGAATAGTATCAAACGACTCTAATTCACCTTATACAACAGCAAACACCATCAATCATTACCTCCAGCCAGCACTACCATGATCGGCAGCCACAGATCGGCCTAAACTTCATTGGAGGAGCATCCAAAGCCTCCAAAATTCGAAGATCTCGCTTTCAATCCTACATGTAGGGACGGATCGAACAATTATCATGTGTAGAACTTGTTTGAAACGAAAATGAGACAGGGGGCAGAACCCTAGCCGTAGTAATCTATCGGCTCAAATATCTCCATCATGGCTACAACTCAACAAAAGCGGTTACCTCCATTAGAATGAGCTCTTCGAGAGGAAGAGAAACATATATGGCACTCGCTCTAACTCGCCGGAAAAGCGGCTGCCACCGCCTTATCTCAGTCACCACCATGAATAAGAAGAAACCACAACCACCATCGTGATCAGAACGTTATCTTTAGTGGGGGTAGGCCGCGACCTTGCCGGAATCCACTGCCGCCACCGCGAATCCGCCTTCCGCCGCCGTTGCTCCGCCGTGGAGCCTCCTGCTCCGGCGATGGCGGCTGCTGCAGCTCTTGGGAGCATTTTTCTTGTTTTAGGGTTTGTAAAATGAGGAAATGGTGAAATGTTAGGCTTATATACTTAGGGTTTTTAGATCGGTTTTCTTCAAATATCGCGTATACGCTCCGTACTCCTCTTAACGAGTGTCAACCAGAGTCTTTCGGATCAAAACTCGTCTAGAAAACTTATAATAGATATATTTAACTACTACGACTTGAATAAAAACAAATGAGTATATTTATCGTCAAATTCTCGAATTTAACTAATGCTCAGGCCGGTACGCGTCTCAGTCGCGTCTCAAAACGCATTAGCTCTGGATAAACGTCTCCCTCTTTATTTTAGGCTATTATAATAAAAATAATAGTTAAGTAAACATTTACGATTGTAGAACTCAGTTTGACGTATTGGATGCCGGTTAATGCCGGTGCAACTAGTATTCACGTTTCTCGTACTTTTCTCAGTTAATTATGCACGTTTGATGTAGAATCTTTTAGCTAGTTTTATTTACAATATGTATCATGATTAATAATGATTTTTATGGGATATTAAGCTATTATATGGTAATTATGATGAAAATAAGATGTTAGTACGCTCTAGATTACCGAACTTTACCCGGATGGGTTTTGAATTTGTTTTTAGTTTGGATCTTTCTATATTTACTTCGAATCACATAACGATTCATCATTTTGTGATCACCTATTCATATGGATTGTAAACATGTATTGGGCCTTGAAGGGCCTAAAATGTTAGTTTCTTATCTGAGTTTTCTTCGGTAAGCCCAAATTAATCCAAACCTTTATTGGGCCAATATTACTTTAAGTTTTCTAATTGGGCTAGATAGGGTGTTACAGTCTCCCGTCCTTAAAGAAATTTCATCCTCGAAATTTTATCATCACTAATAATGTTCCCGAGTGTGATACACTCATAGTATGAGTCTTAAGGATTTGAAACTTTTCAGCTGAACATACTAGGACGAATGTTGTTGATTATGTATCAAGTAACTGGGTTTGATTTAGATTCAAGTAACTATCCAAATGTTAGAACATGTTTGCCAAGACTAGTGAGTCATTTCATGTATAGATATTTGGCTTCACAATTCGATTATTTAACATTTGTACAGAATTGACAAGAAGAGATTCCCCACTGTGTTTCGATGCACAATCATGCTAGGTAAATCTAGCAAGGGGACGAATACCACAATCCCGACGGTATTACCGTCCTCACGGAGAATCTTATGAAAGATTGAAAAGAAGAAGATGTTGGTGTGAATGCCTTTAGTTAGACAGGAAAGTGAAGATAGCTATACGTCACTAGCAACTCCTAGGATCATAATGAAAAGGTCATAAGATATTATAGATTAAAGGTTTCAAATCAAGAAGGATTTGGGTACACTACATAATTACGGTTTCAGGGTTTCAAAAGCTTACTTTTGATCCATGCCCAGACGAATTCGACATTTTTTAGGGATAAAGATGATAGTCTTATAGCTACATGGGTGAAGTTTTTATTAAACCTTCTATAATTTTCGTCTAACCCTAAACATTGATGTATCTCAACGGGGGTTTTTACTACTTCCCAGACTTTGATAGCCCCATATTTTAGTGAATTGTCTTGAATTTCATGCTTATTAGCAATAACAAGATAACAGACATGTCTAAGTATGGCTTACAAATCCTATTCATGAGGCTAATGTATACCGTGGACGCGTCAGTTAGCCCAAACAGGCTTATCTATAGTTTTCGTACTGGCCACTTTTTATTATAAATGCAACCTTGGTAACGTCATTTTCCTTATATTCTCGACTGATGACATTTGAGATGTAATTAGCATCTTGCAACTGATTAAGCAGGTTAACAATTCTAGGAAGAGGGTATTGCTTCTTCTCGGTGACCTTATTTGACTCTCGATAGTCTATTCACATTCGGAGCATTCCATTCTTCACCCCACAATGAGTATCAGGGTTCCCTAGGTGATACACTAGGTCTTATGAACCGTTTATCTAACAACTCTCAAATCCGCTTTTCTTCCACGAGCTCCTTAACATAAGCTTCAAATTCAGTACCTCTATGCATTATTACTACTCTCCAATTCAAATTCCTTAAGAGCAACCTCAACTATTGTCTTAAGCTACAGTGTTGCTGCAAATGTTCCCATTAATTCCTTTACAGTGCTTCCTAATTTACCTTACACAATCATTCTAGTTATTTCCCATTATAAATTCCAAGTTTTGTGTGTTGTTGGGTTTATGGAGTTATACTTCTCCCTTTTGGTCTTCACCTACAATTAAGCACACTTAATGTTTCTAATTATGCTAACAATCTAGCTAACGCAATAAATGTGTCAAAGTACGGTTCAACAACCAGGTAATGAGCAATCAGGTACAAAGTTATAGTAGGGAGCAAATCAAACAAATGGCATATGTTTACTATCCTATCACTGCATAGTAACAAGTATCATCATATAAATGAAGCATATAAGCAAGTTTGCAATTTATAGAAGTTGTCTCATGTAGCGACACAAGTCGTATCAAGTGCACAGATAACAGCAGTTGTTTCACATAGTGACAAAAGTCAGCTGTGCAATCAGCTAAGTATCTCTCCAGAATTTAAGTCCTACCATATATGCACACCTATGATTTTTAACATTCCTAGTACTCGGTGTTCGGAGGTCCTAAAAGTCAACTCCAGAAGGTTCCATACTTTCATATCTTGGTTTACTCGAGTGCACCTATCATAGGTAATACCCTAATGCAATAATTTTCTCACAGGGGTAGGGAAATCTTAATGGTATATATTCCTTAAGGTATTCAGATTAAGGATGGGTGTCCTTAAGGGAACCTAATATGCTTCAAACTTTGGATCATTGAATCATGGAAACAACCTACCAGGCTGGTCCTACAAGATTCTATGGTTGCAGCTTAGGTCTTGCAAAGCAAACCCACCTTTCCACAACCTTGCTCAACAAAACTCAAAAGAGTCAGCTTACTAAGGTGGTCCTATGGGGTTCATATGGTTGTAGTTTAGGTCTCGTGAAGTAGACCTACTTCTCTACAACCTTTGACTCTGATACCAATCTGTCACACCCCGGGCCCAGAGAGGCAGAACATAACGATTGGTAAACAACGACCAAATACAGCGAAAACTATATGGTTTATTACAAGGCATTTCATAATATTTACACTAGGGTATTGCTTGGTTCCAATACACGAAGTACCATCATCTCCAATCTAAAGGTATCATGATTAAGCTCTTGATCCACATTACTAGAGACTTCCGTATCTAAGACATCTAGGCACAACCTTTGTCTTCTACATCTACCCTCAACTCTTGCTTCAGCTTTAGATCTCTTCTATAGCTCCTCTAACTCCCTAGCTGTACCTGAAGACATGCTCAAAAGGTTTTTATGGGTCAACATAAAGTTGGTGAATTCAAGTGCTTAAAGTTTAAAAACAAAAGGATTCAATAGAATCCACATTTGATTTAAAAGTCATAGTTTCATTGTTGTGGGGGATCACAATCAACCCTGCACTCAGTCCCGGCTAGCCTTTTCGAAAGTTATGTTATACCGGTTAATCCCGAAGGAAGAACTGAGCCTCAAACAGTGGACCATACCTGTCGGATGGTTCACCTTAGTATCTTATAAAAACCTGTCACATGACACAAACTACCCGACAGGATCTTAGTGTGGTACCCTTCCCGTTCATCACGGAAGGCACTGTGTGTGGAGGATTCCTCAAGTAGATCTACCCATATAGTACAAGCGGTTCACACAAGAATTAATGATTGTGATATAAGTAAAAGCAGGTTCTAACATTTTCCACAACATACAAGTATCATACAAAAGAGCATAAGAAATTTCAGTTTAACATAGCATGTTTCATCTCAAAACAGTAGTAAAAAGGGAACACTAGAACACACCTGGTATCCTTTTATAGATTCCGATCTCGGTGTATAGTGAAAGTCTCCAACAATGCAATCCTAATTTGTACATACGAGATTTATGTTTAGAATTAGCACGATGTTATTTCATGTGTGCGGTTGAGCTCTTTAGTTAACTTAAAGTTGGTGATTAGTATCATTGTTGTATCTTAGCTTCTTGTGCAAGTATTAGTTGTTAAGTACTAATTTGTGCATATTAGGTTAATTAATGCCCTTATTCAAGAAATGATTCTTTGTACAATGATTGTAGCAATAATCGGTTGATAGTAGGAATTCCGATCTTTATAGATAATTATTATTGATGAAATTAGCAATCTATAATGTTCCAAATAATGTATTAGATGTTCTCAACAATATTTATATTCTTTACGCTTTTATCCTAACATTAAATTGATTGATGCTAGAATAATACGAATATCCATAATAGTTGTCATTATATTAAAAAAGAGATGATACAGATAATATTTATACCATTAATAATAAGATGATCGACTATTAATAATAATAAGATGATGGATTATTACAATATTTATAAGTCTTTTGTCTTAAATAAACACGTGTAAACGTCGGTTTACCCAAAGTATCTATTGTATATACGTACGATTGTATTTTGTATATATTTAACATCTAGAAGTCTTGAAAAGATTTTGTATGACATGAGATCAAATAACTTTTTATATGTTTCTAATACCTTATGATAACATTACCAAACTTGTTTTACATTATGCGATAGGGCACGTCATTTCTAATTTACGTATTCATTCTTGACGATTTATAAACTAGTTAACATTTTCATATGTACTCTAAGCTCAACTCACACGATTATTAATTATCAACATGTGTATATGCAATCTAATGTCTAAATGTGTGTTTATACCTATCGATTCGCTTCGCACTCTTGAACATTCGTATCGACTCGCATCGCGTTGAACATCCGTTGACCATGTTTGACCAGCTTTGACCGACATATTTGACCGAAGTTTAACCTAACCAAAACGCACCAAAATCATGTGTAAACACTACAACAGCATAGTCCTTTACCTAAACACAACCAAAATCGCAAAACACGTTACCAAACAGCTTCGTCAGAGCCCTTACCACCATTAGTCACCACATGCAGCCACCATCCATCATGGGTCGCCACTGGCCGCCACCGGCAGCCTCGGAGCTGCCGGAAATCTTGCCGGAGAATGGCTCCAAACCACCAATCTCAAAGATCTTGCTTAGGGTTCAACATGCAACCACTAGAATAGTATCAAACGACTCTAATTCACCTCATACAACAGCAACCACCACAAACCACCATCAATCATTACCTCCAGCCAGCACTACCACGATCGGCAGCCGCCGATCGGCCTAAACTTCACTGGAGGAGCATCCAAAGCCTCCAAAATTCGAAGATCTCGCTTTCAATTCTACATGTAGGCACGGATCGAACAATTATCATGTGTAGAACTTGTTCTAAATGGAAATGAGACAGAGGGCGGAACCCTACCCGCAGTAATCTATCGGCTCTAATATCTCCGTCATGGCTACAACTCAACAAAAGCGGTTACCTCCTTTAGAATGAGCTCTTCGAGAGGAAGAGAAACATATATGGCACTCGCTCTAACTCGCCGGAAACTTCTTGCCGGAAAAGCGGCTGCCACCGCCGTATCTCCGTCACTACCGTGAATCAGAAGAAACCACCACCAACATCGTGATCAGAACGTTATCTTTAGTGGGGGTAGGCCGAGACCTTGCCGAAATCCGCTGCCGCCGCCGCGAATCCGCCTTCCGCCGCCGTTTCTCCGCCGTGGAGCCTCCTGCTCCGGCGATGGCGGCTGCTGCAGCTCTTGGGAGCATTTTTCTTGTTTTAGGGTTTGTAAAATGAAGAAATGGTGAAATGTTAGGCTTATATACTTAGGGTTTTTAGATGGGTTTTCTTCAAATATCGCGTATACGTTGCGTACTCCTCTTAACGCAGAGTCTTTCGGATCAAAACTCGTCTAGAAAACTTATAATAGATATATTTAATTACAATGGCTTGAATAAAAACAAATGAGTATATTTATCGTCAAATTCTCGAGTTTGACTAATGCTCAGGCCGGTACGAATCTCAGTCGCGTCTCAAAACGCATTAGCTCTGGATAAACGTCTCCCTCTTTATTTTAGGCTATTATAATAAATATAATAGTTAAGTAAACATTTACGATATTGTAGAACTCAGTTTGACGTATTGGATGCTGGTTAATGCCGGTGCAACTAGTATTCACGTTTCTCGTACTTTTCTCAGTTAATTATGCACATTTGATGTAGAATCTTTTAGCTAGTTTTATTTACAATATGTATCATGATTATGGTTTTGATGGGATATAAAGCTATTATAAGGTAATCATGATGAAAATCAGATGTTAGTACGCGCTAGATTACCGAACTTTACCCTGTATGGGTTTTGAATTTGTTTTTAGTTTGGATCTTTCTGTATTTACTTCGAATCACATAACGATTCATCATTTTATGATCACCTATTCATATGGATCGTAAACATGTATTGGGCCTTAAATGGGCCTAAAATGTTAGTTTCTTATCTGAGTTTTCTTCGGTAAGCCCAAATCAATCCCGACCTTTATTGGGCCAATATTACTTTAAGTTTTCTAATTGGGCTAGATTTCTGGGGTGTTACATCATATCAACCTCCAAAGTTGGAAACAAAAGCGGATTTTAAATCCTGGAAAATCAAGTTCAGGAATCATGTGAATTACACTGATTCTGACTTATGGTATCAATAACTGAAGGTCCGTACATTCCACCCACTTTTGGTCCGGATTACAATGACAATAATCAACACATAAGTACAAAAGATCTATCACCTGATGATGTTAAAAAGGTTAAAGTTGATATTAGAGCATACAGTCTGCTCAGTATGGCTTTACCTGAAGAAATATTAATCAGGTGTGAGAATTATGAAACAAAAAATTCCTTGTGGAAGATACTTCATACACTCTATGAAGGGAGTGATGAAATCAGAAGCATTAGAAAGGACACACTTCGCTCACAATATGAAACATTTCATCATATTGAGGGTGAATCAATTCCTCAACAACTCCATAGGTTTATGCAATTGGTAACCGAGATGAACATCATGGAGTTGAAGTATACAAATGAGGAATTAAACAAAAAGATGCTCCATACTTTGCCTGAAAGTTGGAAGCAAACAGTGTCCATGTTCAAGAACACCAATGATCTCAAAGTAACTGGTTTGGATACATTGGTAGCTAAAGTTGAAGCTCTTGAAATGGATGAAAAATCAAGAAACAAGAGTGTGAGAACTCATGTCATACCTTATCATTTTAAAGAAACCAAAAGTGCTGGAAGTGCTTTTATTTCTAACAATGATAGTGACAACTCTTATACTTTGAGTGAAGATGTAGAAGAAGTGAGTTTTTATGCATCAAAGCCTTCACAGAAATCTTCTCAAAGTAAATCAGGAAAGGAAAAAGGAAGACCTGATGAGAGAAAAGATGCATCTACATCATCAGCAAAGTGTTCATCAAACAACAACCAAGTAGAGCCCATCACTGTGATTCTGGACTCTGAAGAACAAAAAGCAGCCTTTGCAGCTTTCAGTTCAAGTTTTCAAGCTTACTTGGGAAGCACTTTAACACCTTCCAATATCTGCCAACAAGACTTGGAAGAACTACATCCAGATGTAGTAGAGGCGATGGATCTTCAATGGCAAATGGCAAATGGCAATGATTGCTTATAGAGCCAAACAGTACTTGAGAAGAAACAAAAATTTGGCTACAGCAAGTAAAACATCAAAGATTGGTGTTGATAAGTCAAAGGTAAGATGTTTCAAATGCAATCTCTATGGACACTTCTCAAGAGAATGTAATCAACAATCAACTCCTGACATGAGACAACAACAGCAACATCAGTCTCATCAGCATCAATCTCATCAACCAACAACATCTCAAAGATCTTACAGACAACCACAGCTAACCAATTCATCCCCACCAGCCACAAATGTATCAGCAGGACCTAGTAATTCTAAAGAAACTGGGCCGATCATACTTCAAGATGGAACTTGTGACTGGAGCATGTATGAGAAGGAAGTTTTGGAAGAGAATCAAGCTTTAATGGCCCACATGGAAAACAAAGTTCCACCCATGGCTAGAGAGGTAAGAGATAGACTGTGTTTATCAGTATGTGTTGAGGAAGTTGAAAGATATAGAGTCCATGCTCAACAACTGGCTGATAAAGTAAAAAAACAATGATTTTGAATGAATCTCATGTAAGAGAACATAAACTATATCAAATCAAAATTAACTATTTACAAAAAGATTTAGATAAACTTGTTTCAGAAAATTACAGCTTAAAAGCCCAAGTTGAGCATCTGACCACTTCCTTAACTAAATCCATGGCTGATCATGCATCAACTGAAGTGAAACTTCAAAAGTTTCAACTTTCATCTCAGCAATATGAGAAATTATTTAATTCTCATATTGAATCAAAGAACAGGTATGGGTTGGGATATAATGTTGTTGCACCTCCTCTGAATGATAACTATTCAACTTTACCTGAAACAATGACAAATAGCTTGTCAAATCATTTTGTGCCATGCACCAAGTTTGAATCAAAATCTAATGAACAAGTTAATAACAATGAATCTGAGGTGAGTGAAACTAAGTCTTCTGAATTAGATAAAGTCAAACAAAATGACTCAGAATTTGACTTTGATGAATGTGATGACTTGGATGATTCTGATGAACATGATGATAAATCTACGGATCAACTGGATATTGGTAAGAATGTTTCATTTGAAACAATTATTCCCAAAGTTCTTGAGCAAACAAAGTTGCCATATCCTCCAAAGCAAAGAAACATGTTGAAGACTATTTGCAAGAGAATAGCTCAGCTAAATGAAGGTCTTCAAGAACTTCATCAGCAGCAAAAACCTTCCACTGAAGTGATTGAAAAGTGTACATCTACTGAAGTACACGCATCTTCTGTAGAAAAGGGAAAGAAGCAACTATCAGCAAAACTTCTCTGGAAGAAGAAACATTCTTCAGTAGCAGATCTGCGGAAAAACAAATCTACTGAGTCAGTAGATGATCTGCAGAAGCCAAAAGAAGCAACCAACAAGAAAACAAATCAAAAAGCTATGAACTCAAAGCAACAAACTTCAGCTGATAAACATGAACCTTTTGACATCATGTTAGGAAAAGGAAAGGAGTCAGCTGCTGCAATGTTTGAAAATGAATTGAAGACTCAAAGACAGCAAAAGAAGAAGAAAGTGATTGAATCTGATAATGAGTCAGAAGAAAAGTATCGCAAATGGTGTGACATGAAAAATCACAACACTGAAGATTGTTACTTCAGCAACTATTGCTCCATTTGCAATATGAACAATCACATGACTTCAGACTGTTACTTCAACAAACACTATGCTATTTGTAACAAAAATAACCATTCACCTCAGGAATGTTATTTTAACAAAAAGAACAAGACAAAGAGCACAAAGAAGAAACAACCTGAGAAGGATGAATCAGAATCTCAATCCAGTGATAATAAAAAAGATTCAAAATTAAAGAAACAACAAAAACAAAAACAAAAGGTGACAAAACTAAAGGAAAAATCATCTGCTGATGGTGAACCTTTGAAGAAAAGACAACCTCATCAGCAATCAAAAACACCTCATAAAAAGGTAGATTTGACAAATAAGAAGTCAAATACTGATGATACTTTCTTTGATAATTTTGAAAAAGGAACTCATGTTTCACATTCAAAGGATGATGAAACTTTCAACAATCAAGGATCATCATTAAAGTCAAAACAACAAACAAAGAAAGAAAAGATGCTTGAGAAAGAGATTGAGAAACCAGATCAAAATTCCACAAGCTCATCATCAACAGAATCATCCTCACCACAAACAACACACAATGAATCAATTGAATCTAAAATTAATACTGAAACTTCAAGACTCATTCATGAGGGAGTTACAATTTTAAACACCACTGGAACACCCAAGATCATTAAGGCTTGGGTTTCCAATTCTAATTGATTTCTTTAATTGTGCAGGAACAATCTTGGAAAGCTGACAACAAGTGGTATGTTGACAATGGTTGTTCTAGACATATGACAGGAAACTGTTCTCTTCTCTATGACTTCAAATATAAAAATGCTTCTTATGTGGCATTTGGTGGGGATAAGAAGGGAGGTAAAATTGTTGGTGAAGGGATGGTAACTAATGATGTGCTCAAATTTGAGAAAGTAAATTACTGTGAAAATTTGCAATATAATTTACTAAGTGTGTCTCAAATTTGTGATCAAAATTATACCATATTATTTGATAACACTAATTGTTACATTCTTAAGCTAGGTTTTTCAGTTCCAGAAGATTGGATCCTTCTTAAAGCATCAAGAAAAGGAAACACATATGTTTTGGATATGAACAATACAACACTCACAAGCAATGAAACATGCCTGCTATCTAAGTCATCAGAAGATGTATCTCAGTTGTGGCATAGAAGGCTTGTTCATTCCAACATGAAGAACATGAATAAATTGGTGAAAAATGACTTGGTCATTGGACTGCCAAAGAAAGAATTTTATTGTTCAAACCATTGTCCTTCATGTTATAAAGGAAAACAACATAGAGTATGACATAAATCCAAAATTATCAATACAAACACTACACCACTCAAATTGATTCACATGGATCTTTTTGGTCCAAACAATGTGATGAGCATTGGAAAAAGTCAATATTGTTTAGTGGTTGTGGATTATTTCACTAGATTCACATGGGTCTTTTTCTTAAAACAAAAGAGTGAAACATCAGAAACATTAATGGAGTTTGTCACCAAGATTAAGAATCAACTTGATTTAAAAGTTAAAATTTTCAGGAGTGACAATGGGACTGAATTTGTTAATACTGTCCTAGACTCTTTTTGCAGGAATAAAGGCATTGCAAGGCAATTCAGTGCACCAAGAACTCCACAACAAAATGGAGTTGCTGAAAGAAGAAACATAACTCTCATTGAAGCAGCAAGGATAATGCTAGCTGAATCACAATTGCCAATCACCTTTTGGGCTGAAGTAGTGAACACAACATGCAATGTTCAAAACAGGACATTAATTGTCAAAGAACACAATAAAACACCTGATGAGCTTTTATTTAAAAGAAAACCTTACATAGGATATCTTAGAGCTTTTGGGTGTCATGTATCTGTTTTAAACACAAAATAACAATTAGGAAAATTTTCAGAGAAAGCCTATGATGGTTTCTTTGTTGGATACTCTTCAACATCTAAATCATATAGGATTTACATTCCACAACAAAACATTATGGAAGAAACTCCTAATGTGTCATTTGATGAATCCTTATTTCCTAAATCTGTAAAAGGATCATCATGGTTGTTTGATATAGATGCACTCACAGACTCATTTAACTCTAGGTATTTGAATAATGCAGGTTCTGCGGATACATGCTATCCATTTGTTCCTTCAAACATGAATGAAGTGTCATTATCTGCTTATCCTCCAAGAATACAAACTTCATGTATCATGGAACAAGGAACACCAAATAATGTCAATAATGCAGCACAAGACCAGCCAAATGGATCTACATCCTCAAATGCAAACACTTCATCAGCAGCTGCTAACTCTACATCCACAGATGAGTGTCCTACATCCGGAGATATGGATATTGCATCAGCAGATGTTCCATCCATATCAGTAGATATTCTGCACATTAAAGATGATCCATTGCATTCCAAAGAGTTAATGTCAGCAAGAAAACAAATACCATCCGTAGATGTTCCTGTAACTCCTGCGGAAGCACAAAATACATCCGTATAAGTTCCTGCGGAAGACATTCACAATGCAGCTGATGTACAAACTCACGAGGAAAATCATTTAGCTTCTAATGATCAACATGATGATCACTTTGATTACTTCATAAATTCATCATCTCAGCTGGATCCATCTGCATCAATGAATATGACTAACTTGGAATCATCTATTCCAGTTGAGTCCACTTCAACAACAAGAATTCATAAGACTCATCCAATAAACAACATCATTGGTGATCTTAATGAAAGAACCACAAGAAGTCAAGGGGGAGCTGCAAACATCTGTCTTTTCACTTGTTTTCTAACACAAGTGGTTCCTCCAAACATCATAGCTACACTAAAAGATAATAGCTAGATTGAAGCTATGCAGGAAGAGCTTCAACAATTCAGAAAGCAGAAAGTCTGGAATCTAGTTGATCTACCTAAAGGTCAACATCTAATTGGCATAAGGTGGCTCTTAAAAAATAAACTAGATGACAGAGGTATAATTGTGAGAAACAAAGCAAGGCTGATTGCACAAGGTTATACTCAAGAAGAAGGGATAGACTATGATGAAGTTTTTACACCAGTTGCATGAATTGAAGCCATAAGAGTATTCCTAGCCTATGCATCATATAAGAAGTTCACTGTCTATCAAATGGATGTCAAATGTGCTTTCTTATATGGGAAAATTGATGAAGAAGTCTATGTAGCTCAACCTCCTGGTTTTGAAGATCCTGATTACCCACATAGGGTATACAAGCTTGACAAAGCTTTGTATGGTCTTCATCAAGCACCAAGAAAATGGTATGAAACATTATCATCTTTCTTTCTCAAGCATGGATATAAAAGGGGAACTATTGATCAGACTCTCTTTCTCAAACAAGAACATCAAAACCTCTTAGTTGTTCAAATTTATGTAGATGACATTATATTTGGATCAACAAACAAGAGACTATGTGAAAGCTTTGAAGAGTTAATGAAATCTGAGTTTCAGATGAGTTCAATGGGAGAATTAACCTTCTTCCTTGGTCTACAAGTTCATCAGAAAACAGATGGCATCTTTATCAATCAAGAGAAGTATATTCATCAAATATTGAAGAAGTACAATCTTGCTTATACATCTTCATGCAAAACACCTGCTTCAACAATTGACAAAATTATATCTAATCCTACAGGAAAATCTATTGATCAAAGATTGTATAGATCAATGATAGGGTCTCTTATGTATTTAACTACCAGCAGACCTGACATAATGTTTGCTGTGTGTGTTTGTGCTAGGTACCAATCAGATCCAAAAGAGTCCCATCTGAATGTTGTGAAGAGGATCTTCAGATATCTCAAAGGGAAACCAGCCCTTGGTCTATGTTATCCAAAAGATGGAGACTTCTCTCTCTACTCATATTCAGACAATGACTATGGAGGATGCAACAACAATAGAAAATCCACAACTGGTGGATGTCAATTTATAGGACCAAGACTTGTTTCATGGCAGTGCAAAAAACAAACAACTGTATCTGTATCCACAGCTGAGGCTGAGTACATAGCTGCTTCAGCTAGTTGCTCTCAAGTCCTTTGCTTGCAAAACCAATTACTTGATTATGGTTACAATTTCCTTCAAACTCCAATTCATATTGACAATTCAGCTGCTATGTTCATCACTGCTAATCCAGTGCAACATATTAAAACAAAACAGATTGAAATCAGATATTTTGAGAGATTGCTCTAAAAAGGGTTTAATCAAGTTAGTCAAAGTGGATACAACAAATCAGCTTGCTGACTTATTCATTAAGGTCTTTGGGCATGATTAACTTAGATTAATCATCATTAACAAAGAAAAGCATGTGTCTGTCCTTGTAAAAAAACATTTAGAAAAACATACAAAAATACAAAAATATAGTCTTTCTTTATTGTGTCTTTTATTTCAGCATGACTTATGTATGGGAGATGATAGTACACTGTGCCTCTGCTTGCTTCCTGAGTCTTAAATTTCTTTAAAATCTGATCAGAAGTTCTTTGATATGTGAGTAGGTTCATCTTGAGTGGAAACTACACTAAGAGCATGCTTAACATAATGAAAAGGTGTATGTTTGTGGGATACTCCATTTTGAGGATCATGCAAGTAAGTTTTATCCGGATGTGATCAATTCACTCACCTAAGCACACTATGTAAAACACTTTATAACTTCTATCTTTGCAAATCATATTCCTTATGTTTTGTGTGAGCAAAGACCTCGGTTTATGAACACCATGGTATACATCTGTATCCAACTGGTGAAAAGATCATGATCCTTATCATCCCTCTGTTTTGTGTAAACAAAGACCTGGGTTAAAGGCACCTCTGTTTTACAAAAGTAAAGACCTGGTGACCTGATGATGATCATATCTAAGCTCTTAAAAGAATCCATTATGATCAACTGTATATTAACTTAAGAGCTTTTGTATCAAAGCATTAATGAGACTTCAAATTTGTCTCAAGATAGAATTTATAATTTAATGTACATAGTTCTAAGTGTGAAACAGTGATGAATTGATTCACAAATGGAAGACAAACTCTAATTTGAATTGAATGTGGAGCCCATAACTGTTTCTCTCTAATAAACATCAAAACATGATAAACAACATGCCTAGTTGACAACATAGCTCTTGTTTGAATTTAAGTGGATAAACATACTTGCAATCAGGACTAGAATCAGGTCAAATTTAAAACAAACAAATCAAACAGGAAGAAGTTGAGTGCCATAGTATGATCCCATTATACGTGAATTTGATTCAATTTTGTAACTTTTAGTTTATTTATGTTTCATAACCTTTGGACAGTCATGTGCCTTTCATGCTATTCTTCTACATAAATTTATGATGAATGCAACATCTTATCATTAATCACAAATTTAGGGGGATTAGTTAATGCATGAACATGAAATGATAAAATATGAATTTTCAAAACAAAAGGTAAATAAAGGAATTGGGACTTGAGCATGTAGGATACATGAGTTTCTTCAGTTTAAATCATCTCTTGCACAAATTGTCATGAAAACAAAGTCAACAAGGTCTAATAGCAATAAATGGTTCTATCAGTTGATAAGGACCATACAATCAAAGAAGCTGCAGTGCATTTTCAGCATCAACAGAAGCTACAGTGCATTTTCAGCATCAGCAGAACCTACAGTGCGAAAATCATGTAAAATATGACAATCTGTAGATTGGTAATCTATGGATGTGTTAATATTTTAAAAGTATAATCTATTATCATAAATTGGTAATCTATGGAAATTAAGTTATACTTCAATGAAGAATTCAGTTCTTGATAGTTAGGCATTTGCAAATGTCCTACGGAAGAACTGAAATCTGCGGAATAAATAAATTCCACGGAAGAGTATTAAGGAATGTGGGACCCACTTCATTTAATAAATGAAATTAATAAGTTTGAGGGAGTATAAATGATGTTTTTGACTTAATTATTAATTATTCACTTTTACAGAGCACTTTTCAGACCTAGAAAATTGTTCTCTAAAAACATCACCCCTCTTTCCACAAACTTTCAAAATACCGAATCAAAACATCAAACAATACACTAAACTTGAGATGATACCATTGTTTTGAAGGTAAAACATGTCATAATCATCAATAATGAACTGGTTGATTCATTGCTATCATTAAAACTATTCGTATTCACATGTCTATAACATTGATTCTAACCTAATCTTCATCATTTTTATGAACAGATGGCAAATCGATTTGCTAGAGAGCACAATGTATGTGCATTCTTGAATCCAGACGACCCTGCGGCTGAAGGACGTCGAGATATCATCAGATATTTATGACAATCCAGGCTCTTCTACGCCTTAACAGCAGAGCCTTTGATTCATCAAGCTCATATAGTCGATTTTTAGAATTCAACACAAATAGAGGAAGATGGAGAGTCTAAAGTGATTGTGGCTGATGTTAAGAATGAAAGACTAAGGATTGATGAGCAGACCATCAGAAGGGTACTAGAGTTAGGAGATCAAGAAATAGGTCACCCAGATGTCTTTGAACATGAGTATATTGAGAAGATATTCAATCTGATGGGTTATGATGGTGACTATGAAAGAGGAGAAATCAAGAAGGGGAGATTGTGCAAACCTTATCGGTTCCTATGTCACACTTACCTTAAGTGTATCTCAAACAGAAAATACGGATTGGATAGATTCTCAAGGCACATCTCTTCAAGAATCATAGGAATCTTTGAAGGAAGAACTTATAACTACTCAAAGTACATTCTTGGATGTTTGTGTGGCCAAATAAAAGTATAGAAGGTTGATAAAATGTTCATGTTTCTAAGGTTCCTCCAACTGATCATTAATGCTGAGTTGCCTGGGATAGAAAGAGTAGGTAATGTCTTTGTACAAGCTTATTTGGGAAGATCTGTGTTAAACAAGATCAGTGGAAAGTATGAAGGTGAAGACATGCCCATGTTTGCACATGTGGTTGATGCTAATGCCAATGTCCCACAAGAGTTGGTGTATGAAGAACAACAAGATAGTTCGTCTGCAGATACTGAACAAGTTTCTTACTCTCCTCCCCAGTCTCCCATACACCACCATTATCAATCTCCATAAATCCAATCCCCTGCCAGTCAAAACACCCAACCAATCTCTTCAATTCACCCTCAATCACCTATTCATCAACAACCTCAAACTCCTCAAAATCAATCTCCTGAGAGTGTTCATATAGAGCCTATCTCTGCTACTGAATCTCAAAACTCAGTTCACACCAGTGAGACTGAGTTGGCATCACAAGCAAGCACCATTCCACTCTTAATCACCAACTCACAAACCCAAGTATTGTCTAATCAAACTAAACCAGTTTCACCAATCACTGATCTTCAGCAACAACAACAACAACATCAAGAGCAGCAAGATCAAGCTGTTGAGTCAAGCTCAAGCTTAGCAAGTATAGCTCTTGCTAAAGTTAAAGATGATAAGATTACTGATCAACATCAAGAAAGTGAAGAAGAAGCAAATTATGTTGATGTCATTACATATAATGAAGATGATCTCAGTGATGATAATGATATCCAAGTCAGTAAAAGTTATCTGGTTGCTGAATACAACAAACTTATCATTAAATCAAACAAAAGATTGGCAAGGATAAAGGAGTTGAAGGGAATAATAAAAGAGAAGGAGGAACTGATGAACAAACAAGAAGCATCTCTGAAAAGGTTAAGAGAAGATGCTCAAACTAACAATGAAGTGATTGATGCATTACATGAGCTGAATAGAGAACTCAAAGAGTGTATTGAACATGAGAAGGCTGAAAGAGAAAAGCTCGTGTTGGAGAAAAATAAAGCTAAGAAGACTCTGAATGAACAATCAGCTCAGCCGGATAGAAAAGATGTAGAGATTGATAAGCTGAAAAAGAAGATAAGTGACCTTGAACCAAATGCTCCTGCAACAAAACAATCAAAAGAATCTTCTAAGAAAACAAAGCAAATCATTCAATATTCTAGAAAAAGGAAGTATTTGGGGTCCTTCAAGAAAGAAGTAATTGAGGTTGAAGACTCACCCAAAAGTTCAAGATCCATGTCCCATGAACACACTCCTTTAGTAGGTTTATCTACTGTGAAGGCTATTTCTCATAAGGATAGTAAAAGTGATGCTGAATGGAATGAGCTTACCAAGATGGACCTCCAAAAGAACCCAAAGAATCAAAAGGTGATGAACTGCTAACCACCAAAGACATACTGGAAGAAAGGCCAGAATCTTCAATGTTTATGACCCTAATCAACCATGGCTTTCCATATGACATGGTAGAGAGGATGAATATGAATGAGATGAAGAATATGCTGAAGGAGTTTGAGTTAGCAAGCTTTATGATCCTAAACAGAAACTATGAAACATTCACAACCTTTCAATCAATTCAGAAAATAAAGAAGGATTTGGGTCTGCAGGATCGGTTTTGTGTCACTTAACACTTGGTTTTTCTCTCAAACTCATTTAATCACACACACTAGTTTAGATGAAGTAGAATCTCTTTTAAGATTTGATGATAATATACTAAGATGATAATATACTAAGTAACAAAGAACACAAGGAGATAATTTTCAAGGTACTGGTATATATTACTTCTCAACTCAAAGTATTACAAGACTCTTACATGCATATTATATGAGTTACAATGAGAAACTATATATACTATCCCCTACAGCCAGATATACTTTGATACCAGCTGGAATCCTATAACTAAAGCAAATACTACAAAGCTATAGTTAAGGTATCTTAGATAATGTCTTATCTAAGATTTGGTAGTCAGGACAAGTCTATGACTTACCTTTTGTCACCAACTAAAGTTGGCAACTATACTAACTGATAAAGGTGAACAGTGGAATAAAGTATGGTCAACTACATGGGTTTTAAGAAAACACCATGCAGTATATCAGAGGTCTGCAGCGGAGTGTCAGAGAGACCATACTTATGTCCACTGGTTCATAGTAGATGCTTCCGAAGGTTAACTAGCTTCGGAAGAACTTGTTCTTCCGAAGCCACTTATACTTCGGAAGTAGCTACTCCTCCGAGGCTTCCTTGGGACTTCATACTTCGGAAGTTGTAGTCTACATTTCTTCTAAGTGTTGAAGCTTCGGAAGAGCAGAGACTTTGTCTTCGGAAGTTGGAGTTTTCCTTCGGAAGTTGATCTTGCACTTGTCTTCGGAAGAACTCCTTTTGTCTTTGGAAGTTCCATACTTAGCTTCGGAAGTCCTTTATTTGTTGTACCAAAATAATCTAAGTGTTTGGTTTTGGTTGCACCAGCCTTTCTAGATCCAACAAACTCCCCCTAGGCTGATGCTACCAAAACCTCATTTCTTTCTACTTCTCAAAACCTTCAGCACCAGGGATAGAAGATGTTTATCTATTTCTTTGTTCTTCCCTGAAGTTGTGCTGAGAAGTTTGTACAAGTCATTAGTGGACAGGAGATCCATTCTGTCACTCTGAATGACATGCACCCTTTGTTGCGCCCCCTAAAGAGAGTTAGTTGACGGGAGTTATAGTCATACTCCCATCTAACTATGGATTCAAGGTTGGAACCTTCAACCATTTGAAGAAAGGCTTTGCCTTTGGTTACTGATCCTTTCCTTTCCTCCTCCTCTCTGAGTTTCATCTCCTCTTCAATCTTGGACTTCGCACTCAGCTCGGCCAAATGAAGACTGCTGAGATGATTCTTGATATGAGCAGCTATCTCGAAGTTAGAGGGGTTGGAGAATGGCTTCTCTGCTAACTCAGCAATATCAAATCTGCTTGAGTGTAGCAGAGATGAGGCATTGAGCCTGTTTGTTTCTCCATTCTCTCTCTCAACAACAAAGTTGTGAGAAGAGTCTTCGAACCTCCACTGGATAATCTTCTTCCTTGGTATAAGGGGCTGACTAGGAACCTTGTCACCTTTCTTTGTATCCAGCAGAGTCACTGGCTTTCTTCTTAGCTTCTTCTCTTCATCGTTTAGAGAATCAAAGTTGAGGCCAAAGAGTTTTGCAGCTTGGTCCAATGTTCTTCTAGGCAGATCAAGGAATTGATCTCTTGTGAGGGAACATGAGGAGCCATCAACAAAAGTCAACTTGATAGACTCCTCCTCACAAGAGATGTCGCTCAAGGTTGTACACTTGATGAGCTTCATCTTGATCTCTAGGAGAGATGTTTGGATGAATGAGAGGATGACTTGGGTGGATGTTTGGTGGGAGAGGTTTGGGTTCTGGGTAAGGTTTTAGGTTTGAGGATGGGTAGTTTTAGTGGTTGTTTGGATTGAGTGGGTGAGGAAGTGGGTAAGGTTGATGAGGTGGGTTCAGGGGTGTAAGGCTTAGAGGTTGGTTTAGTTTTAACAAGGAAAGGGAAAGGGATAGGTTTGGATTAAGGCTGTGGTTATGGAGTAGATGTAAAGGTCATCCCCTGTACTCTTTGGTACATCTCTTTCCTTTTTCCTGAGCGTATGTCAGCCTTGATTTCACTGACAATACGCCGCAGGGTCTTCACAGACATGGGACCCACCTACCTACTAGAGAAGCCATAAGCCCAGAGATAGTCCTTCATCCAGGCCTTATCACCTATCTTCCTGGTAGCAGCAAGTCCTGTTTCTTCTTCTTCTCCCTCAATTTTTCTTTTGTAGCTTTCTTTCTCTCTTTCTCCAATTGATCTTGCTCTTTGTTGAAGAGCCATAAGATCATATCATTATCATGAGGAGACAGTTCTTCTAGAGAGAAACCCCTGGAGGTTAGGAAAGTTATCCTTTCCCTCCTAAGCTGCAGATCAGCTTCCCTTTTCTTCCTCTCTCTTTCCACCTCTAAGGCCAGCCTTGCTGCTTCTTCCCTTTGTTCAATCAGCAGTGGGGTTGCCTTTTCCAGCTCAGTTAACTCCTTTAGTGGTAGTAGGAGCACATCTTTACTAACAGCTCCAAGCTTGATAAGCCTGTCAATGATCTCCACCCTCTTTTTGTTGTTGACAACCTCCTGGTTGACTGTAGCTACTTTGCTACTTGTAGCTAGCAACTTCCCAGTTGGGAGTCTACCTTTCTTCTTAAGTTTTTCTAACCTTGCTTCCTCCTAAAGCTCTTCCTCGGTCATCTTCCTCTTTCCTTTGACATCTTCGGAAGTGCTAGACCTTGGGGGTTCTTGGTTGGAAGTTTCAGGCTGAGAGATGGTGGTTGAAGCTTGTTGTAGTGGAGTTGTTTGAGCTAGGGGTCGGTTGAGAAAGTCCTCACTATTCACCTCAGATGCCAGCTCTAGAATTTCATCTGTGATAATTAGATCCTCAGACAAGGAGAATAGACCTTCCGCAGCTTCCATCTCAGCTTCAGAAGATTGAAGTTGTTCTTCCAAGGCTTTGACTTCAGCTTTGGATGTCTGAGGGAATGCACTATCTGTCCTAACTGTTTCAGTTGCTGGGCCATCAGTCCTCATTTCCCCTTCGAAATCAATCTCAGGTTCCATGTGGGCCTTAGGTTGACCAACTTCTTCCACAGTGGTAGAAGGTGCATTTATCCTTTGAAGCTCTTCAGCTCCAAAATACATCATAGCCGCATTAGGGCTAGGCTGATCTAAAGTAGATCCCATCAAGAACTTGGAGAATATCATGTTGAGATCTCTAAGCATCCTTGGGTCCATTTGTAGGACAATTTGAGGAGGCTCAGGAAAATTTGTTGCTTTGGGAGCTGGGTACCTTGAAGTTAGAGATGTTAAAGCTTGGCTCTGTGGTTCCACATATGTTTGTCTCTGAACACTCTCCCCCTTTTTGGTAGCATCATCTTGAGAGCTAGATGAGCTAGAGGAAGAGGTCAATAAGACCTGAATTGGTACATGCCTAACAGATCTCTCAATCTGTTTCTCAGCTAGTTGAGCCTTGAGATTTTCAATCTCAAGTTGCTGAGTGGCGGACCTATCCTCTAAAGTCTTAACCTTAGATTCAAGATTTGAGACTTTAGAAAGTAGGTCTTGAATGGTGAGTTTCATACTTCCCTCATCTTCTTTTGAAGAATCACGAGGAGATGAGGTAATATACCTGGTATATTCATCCTCACCACCTGATATGGTTTCTTGGCACCCTGGTTTCCCTTGCCTAATGATGTCCCTTTCAAAGGCATCAAAGGGCACGGTTACCGTAGATTCAGACTCAGAGATGTTACTACTGCCCTTACGATCCAATGAGGCTCCTTTAGTAGTGGCAGCTGAATCTACATGAGTCCCCTCCACATCAGTGGGACTCACCTCAGTTGGTTTTTGTTGATGGGGGCTAGAGATAAGAGGTCCCTCTAGGCTCTGTTGATCCAGAAGAGGGTATTGGGGATCAACTTCATTGCCATGAAGAGACTTAATCTCCTCATCAGTTCTTATCAGTAGGTCAGTAAAGGATATGGAAGTTAAACCTAATGACCCGGGACTTTGGTCAATGTCTATTGGCATTGAGCCTTTGGTGGGGCTGTCCCTTTGTGGCTACTCAGGGAAGTATAAAGACTCACCCTGAGGGCTTTCAGCTTGGGTTTCGGGCTCAGGGAATTAAGACTGAGGAAGTTCAAATCCCTTATTGAGGTCATTAGTGAAGAATGGTGAGACCTCAGACTGAGTGGGAGCCCATGATTCTACTCTAGTCTTTTTGGATAGAACAGGAGGGGCTTGCTCAATCAGAGTAGATTGAATAAGGGTTCATTTGGCGTGTCTCTGGTATGTATATTTGATGGGGTGAGAAGGTAGGGTTGGCAATGTGAGGGTAGTTGCTGGTGTGGGTTCATCACCTGTGGGGTTAACAGGGATGTCACCAGGAGCCATTGGCTCAATCATACCTGGAAGAAGATCAGTGTGTCTTCCAGTGTAGTTGGTGGACACTCTCTTCAAGACTTTGAAGATGGTCGGCCTCATTTGAGGAACTGGTTGAACAACTGCGCAGACAAGCTGACTCTAGTCCAACTCACAGTTGATAATGTGCTGAAGGAACCTTGGATACATGAAGAATGTGTCCCTCTGGAGGTTCCCCATAAGGTTAGCCAGCACCAACCTTGAGTAATTGAAGCGGAGGCTTTTCACCAACCCATGAACTAGGCATCCTAGTTCCAATGGGATTTGATCCCATCCCCCAGACTTATTAGACAAACAGTGGAGAACAACATAGAGCAAGAACTTCCAGTTGTATGAGAAATTGAATTTGTAAACAGTAGACCTGCTCACATCTCCACCATATCCCATTTGGGTATATGTGTTGTCTAGGTCTGACTTGGGAAATTCAGTAGGAGCGCCTTCATCGTGAAGCTCCAAATGCTCCCTGATGAGTTGTTTAGAAATGATCAACTCCTGGCCACAAATGCTCGACCTGATTACCCTAACCCCATTTAGGGTTTCAATCTAACCGTTGCTCCAGAATTCAGCCATATGATTTGAGTAAATGGTGGGGTTAACAGTCAAAGCGGTGTAATAGGTAGATTGGGTGAGAAACGAGACAATATCAGAGAAGTCAGCATCCGTGGATGAATCCAACAATGCGACTTGGTTGTACTGAGGGTTAAGTGCCATTGTAGGAAAAATGTTGCAGAGAGATGAGTTTGAATTTAGGTAAATTGGAGGTGAAGGAAGCTTGTGGGCAGTAAATTTGGTAAAAAGATTAAAATGATGAGTCAGGTTTATTTAAATGGGTGAAATGGCAGTTTTGGGGGTTGGATAAGGTGAAAAGATGGTTTGGGGTAAGATGTGACAGGGGCGGTAAGATTAAAAACCATTTAAAAGATTCCGATATCATCAATAAAATCTTTACTTTTTACAGTGTGGGGCCCAAAGATTTACGTTACACAGTAAGGTCTTCTTCCGAGTATAAAATATTTCCAAAGGTAATCTTCTTCCGAAGCCAATTTTACTTCCGAAGGTAAATTTCTTACTTCCGAGAGTAAAATGTGATTTCCGAACGGAGAGTTTTATTTGCTTCGGAAGTAGATCTGATATGCAATCAATCGCTTCTTTCGAGACTAAAAATTCTTCCGAGAAGAAGATTTCCCTTGGAGAAATTTAGCTTCGAAAGATATGTGAAACATCTTTCGAGGGTTAATTTCTCTTTAGAAGAATCTATACCTAGAAATATTTCAGAGAAAACCTTTTGTAACAGGGCTTAGATTGTTTTGACAAGAGACATTACACATTTAAAGAGGTTTTCAAATGAGATATACTAGTCAATGTTTATCATCCCAATAGCTGTAATGAGATACTTAAATCTTTGTTCATCAAAGGCTTTGGTGAACAAATCAACATATTGTTCATTTGAGTCAACTTTGATTAGTTTGATCAAATTTTTCTCATGAATATCTCTAATGAAATGGTACCTGATATTAATGTGCTTTGTCTTGGAGTGCTTCACTGGATTTTCAGTTATGGAGATAGCACTGTTGTTGTCAATGTGGATAGGAGTGCTCATGAAGTTGAATCCATAGTCAAGCATCTGATTTTGAATCTACAGCAGTTGAGCACAGCAACTTGCAGCAGCAATGTATTCAGCTTCAGCAATAGATGTTGAAATGCAGGATTGCTTCTTGCATTGCCATGAGATGATCCTTCCACCAAGAAATTGACATCCTCATGATGTAGATTTCTTGTTGATGTTGCAACCACCATAGTCACTTTCTGAGTAGCCATAGAGATTAAAATTGCTGTTCCTTGGATACCATAGACCCAGTTTAGGTGCTCCTTTGAGGTATCTGAGGATTCTCTTGGCAGCAACTAGGTGAGACACCTTTGGAGCAGCCTGATATCTTGCACAAATGCATGTTGAAAACATAATATCAGGTCTACTTGCTGTGAGATACATCAGAGAACCAATAATCGCCATATACTGATGTTGATCAGTATCTTCCCCCTCAGAGTCAGGACAAAGATTATGGTTTCTGGGTATAGGTGTTTTGGCTGGCTTACAATCCTTCATATCAAATCTTTCTAGAATGTCATTGACATACTTAGATTGATTGATAAAAAACACTTCCTTCATTTGCTTCACCTGAATTCCAAGGAAAAAGTCCATTTTTCCCATGGAGCTCATCTCAAACTTCTTCTTCATGATGCTCTCAAAGTCTTTACACATTTGGTCATTTGAGGAACCAAATATGATGTCATCAACATAGACTTGGACGAGCAAAATGTCTTTCCCAGACTTCCTTATGAAGAGAGTCTTATCAATGGTACCTCTAGTGTATCCATTCTTCAGGAGAAATTGAGACAAGGTCTCATACCACAGCCTAGGTGCTTGGTGCAGCCCATATAGAGCTTTATCCAGCTTGCACACATAGTTGGGGTACTGTGGGTCTTCGAATCCTGGAGATTGGTACACATAGACTTCCCTATCTATATCCCCATATAGAAAGGGACACTAGACATCAAGTTGGTAGACAGTGAAATTCTTGGATGCAGCATAAGCAAGGAAGATCCTAACTGCCTCAAGTCTTGCAACAGGTGCAAAGAAATCAGTATAATCAATTGCTTCTTCTTGAGTGTATCCTTGAACTACCAATCTTGCCTTGTTCTTGATTATCGAGCCTCTATCATCTCTCTTGTTTATGAAAACCTATTTGGTGCCTATAGGTACTTGACCAGATGGTAGTGGACATAGGTTCCAAACCTTTTGTCTCTTGAATTGAATCAATTCCTCTTGCATTGACTCAATCCAGCTACTATCTTTCAAGGCATCTTCTACCTTCTTGGGTTCCATCTATGACAAAAAGCATGAGTACAGGCAAACATTCCCATTGTGAGTCTGTCCCCTTGTTCTCACACTTTTAGAGACTTCTCCTATAATGTTCTCAGCTGGATGAGTGTTGTGAATCCTAAGCCTTGGAATCACCTCTTGTTGCAAAGATAGATCCAGGTTGGACATATTTTGCTCAGGAGCTTGAACACTTGGACCAGCTATTGTTTCACACTCATTCAATGAGGACTGATTGAATGAATGAGAAACACCATCATCATCTGTTGGCTGGGTGACAGCATTAACAGTTGGCTGTTCCTTCAAAATGCTACTTCCATCTGCCTGGTGTTGTGTAGTGTCACCATATGAGTTTTGAGGCTCACTAGGTGGACCACTGGTTGAGGCTCCACTATCTCTTGAGATTGTCATACTATCAGATCTTAAGATAGTGGTAGCCTGATCTTCTGCTACTCTTGGAGAACTTGAACAAGGTCTGGGTAACTCTAATAGTTGATCATCATCAGAATCACTTTGAGTACCTGTTCTAGCTGAAACATTCTCACAAGATGGTTTAGAATAGTTGGGAAACAATTCTAAGTCAAAAATATGATCAGGGCCATTCTCCCTAACACAAGGAGTGTGCTCATTTACAACAATGTTAGATGATTCCTCGAAATGCTAATTTTTAATGTTGTATACTCTATAAGCAATAGAGTTGGAGGAATATCCAACAAAGATAGCATCATCCGACTTTTCATCAAATGTTGCCAAATTGTCCTTTGTGTTATGTATGGTACACCTACTGCCAAAGGACCTTAGAAAGCCAAAGAACGATGGCCTCTTGTTCTATAGCTCATAAGGGGTTTTTCCATGTGGCTTAACTATAAGAACCCTGTTCTGCACATAGAATGCAGTGCTGACTGCCTCTGCCCAGAATGTTAGAGGCACCTTTGAATCAACTAACATGGTCCGAGCAGCCTCAATCAGTGTCCTGTTCCTCCTCTCAGCAACACCATTTTGTTGAGGAGTTCTAGGAGCACTGTATTGTCTGGCAATCCCTTTTGAGTTACAAAATGAGTCAAGAACTTGATTCTTAAACTCAGTCCCTTGATCACTTCTGATTATCTTAACCCTGTGATCAATTTTATTTTCAATTTTAATAATAAAAGATTTTAACGTTTCAGCAGTTTCATCCTTAGTTCTTAAAAAGAATACCTATGTAAATCTTGTAAAATCATCAACGATCACAAGGCAGTATGATTTCCTTCCAATGCTTATTATACTTGTGGGACCAAAAAGATCCATGTGCAATAAGTGTAATGGAGTGGTGATAAAGTTAACAACTTTGGATTTATGAGATGCTCTATGCTGCTTCCCTTTCAGGCATGCAACACAGTTATCTTTGTAGAATAATTCCTTTTTAGGCAAACCATGTACCAAGTTATTTTTAACCAATTTATTCATGGTTTTCAAATTGACATGACACATACATTTATGCCATAGTGTTGACTCATCACCATCAGCTTTGGAAAGAAAGCATGATACTTCACCCAGTGGGGAAGCATTGTTCATATCTAGCTTGTACATATCCCCTTTCCTGGGAGATCTAAGAAGCACCAATTCCTGAGGAATTGTCATCTCGAGTTTGAGGATAATGCACTCATGTTCTGTGAAAAGCATTTGTTGCTTTTGATCACAGAATTAAGAAACACTTAATAGGTTGTGTTCAAGCTGTTTGACAAAGTGAACTTTGTCAACTTTTAAATTACCATTGGATATACTCCCTCTGCCAGAAATATATCCTCCGACCTCACCTCCAAATTGGACAGGACCTCCATCAAAATGTTGAAATTGTTGAAGGAGAGATCTGTTCCCTGTCATGTGCCTGGAGCATCCACTAACCATATTCTATACATTGTTATTCTTGTCATATGGATGTCCCTGCACATAAGATGAGATGATTAGTTTTGATTGGAAACCCAAGCCTTGTTGGTCATGGGCTTTTCCAATGATGAGGATGATATTGAACCAAAGTTTATGCATGGGGGTTCAATAGATGTTTGTGAAGAAGAGGCTTGGGCTATTGCATCTTCTTTGATCTTCCATTCCATCCCTTGGTTGATCATTGAGGATGAGCTTGATGAAGCTTGAGCAGCATGACATTCTTCCGAAGCTTCTTTCTTTTCGGAAGAAGTCTTCACCACCTTTTCTTCCGAAGCAGTCTTCTTCTGGGATGGTTTCAAGGGGACTCTCTTGTTTTTCAAAGTCTTCACCACCATTTTCCCTTCGGAAGAAGGACTTTCTTCCGAAAGCAACCTTGCTTCGGAAACAAGCTTTCCCTTTTTCATCACTTGAACCATTTGATATGGTCCAAATGAGAAACCTTCCCTGACTCCTTCTCTTTTAACGTTGTATGCATAATGTGTGCTAGCAGGATTGTAGTAACAATCTTTAGCCATGTGGTTTTGCAGACCACACATTATGCAGGCAATGTTAGTCTTTGAAGATTGCATTTTCTTGTTCTTCTTTTCTTCATCTGCAATCTTTCCCTTTAACTTCTGATCCTTTGGTAGGACAGGAGTGCTAGTATTACACACCTTTCCAGAATCAGAGTTTCCTACCACCTGGAATCCAGCTGCTATGAACACACCCTTTTGCTTTGGGTCTATCTTCAGCTTGGACTCAGCCACTTTCTTGGCAGTTTTTCTGGCTGCCTTAGCTCGGCTTCTTCTGGCTTTGGTGGTTAGGGGTTGATCATCACCGGTAGGAGTGGGTAAAATTACCTAGTTCTTCCCTGTGATGGTCTCCAAACTTGCATCACTCTTTAACTCATAGTAAGGTGGGTTAGCAGATGGAACCTCTTGCTCTTCAGTACCACATCTTGGTTGTCTAATAGACTCATAAGAGTATGGTGGAGCAATTTCATTGGTTCCCAACCCACCTTTGTTTTGATAACAAAGTTTGGAGTGAGAGGATGATGCAAGAATGTCTTGGAAGTTTTGCTTTGAGATAGCCTGCTTCCTTGCTGGAGCCTCAGCTGTGACAAGCTGGGCTTGAGCCTCTGACAATTTGGATATTGAATCCTTGATTTGAGTCTTGTAGTTAGTATGTTCATGTTTTAATAGGGACACAGTTTTCTCTAACTCATCAATTTTCTTCTGATAGTCAGATTCAGCCCTTTTAAAATCAGATTTTAAGATGTGTAAAGACTCAATATCAGATTTAATTTCCATATTGTAGTCCTGATATAACTTAACCTTAGCAATACAAGCTGGAGTACAGAGATGTTCATATACCTTGTTGTCATTCTGTTCCAGCCATGAGTGCTTGAGCACGAGTCACATCCTGTACCATAAAGCTCCAGTCAACTTCTTGAGCTACAGCTGCTGTTTCAGTCAACTTCCTAGTGGCTTTTGGTGTAGAGGGATGTGAGGAGGCATGTGAGGTTCCCGGATTTGACTTGGGAGCCTTACATTCCCTAGCAAAGTGACCAAGTTGGTTACAGTTGTAACATTTGGCCTTTGTTTTGTCAAACCCAAACTTGCTGTTAGTTGGGTTTTGAGGGAACTGCCTTCCAGTTCTTTTGAAGAACTTCTTTGCTCGGTAAGTCAGCAAAGCCATTTGTTGGACAATGTCCACATACTCCACATCATCTGGGCTAAAGCACTCTAGATCATCAAAGCAATACTGATGATCACTAGAGTACCCACCTCCTGAGACAAAGGCACAACTGTCCTGAAAAGAACCTTGTTGAGCCTGTTGAGACCTTGGAGTCTCAGGGAATGTGATGTAGGGTTTTGAGGAGCAGGATGGCTGCTGAGAATATGTCAGGTACTGCTGAGGTTGGGTGGGTCTTGAGCCTTCAGCAACCATTAAAGCGTTGCTAGCAGGAAGGCTTGAAGGTCTGCTCATCTGATGGCCTTTCTTGTTGTTAATCTCTACACGGTATCCATCAAGGATGCCATATAATTCAGTCATGGTGAGGGAGTTCAGATTTTTTATCCTCTTGATAGAGACACAGTAGAACGTCCACTCATTTGGGAGTGCACTAATGAATTTTCGAGTGAGATCTCTCAATTCAAGGGCAATTCCCAGAGACTGAAGGGAAGAGATAAGATCCATGTACCTGAAGTATTGCCGGCTAAGGGTCTCTCCAGCAATGTAAGTGAAGTTCTCAAACTGCTGCTTCAGTGAATCTTTCTTTGAGTCATTGGAGCTAGAGTACATTTGAGATAATGCATCAAACAGTTCTTTAGCTGACCTGCAGTGCTCAAACCCCACCATAATGGAGTTTGGTATAGCAGTCATAAGAACAGTCATGGCATTACTGTCAATGTCCATCTTCTTCCGGTCTTCATCAGAGTAGTCTTCAACGGCTTTCTCTATCATGGCTCTATTTCCACCTGGGGCGGCAGCCTTTGGTTTGTAGGGGCCATTGACAATAGGTTGCCACATTTTTCCATCTTGATACCTGATGAAGCCTTCTATGCATCTGCTCCATGATCTAAAGTTTTCAGGGGTGATGATAGGTGCTTTAGTCAACGTCCCCATCTCAACTTCAGATTTTGATTGAGGGCCATTTTAGAGTGTGGTGAAAGGAGGAATGAAAAACAGGTTGATTTGGATGGTAAGATCTCATAATCAAGAGCCTAAGAAGCTCTGATACCAATTGCAGGATCGGTTTTGTGTCACTTAACACTTGGTTTTTCTCTCAAACTCACTTAATCACACACACTGGTTTAGAAGAAGCAGAATCTCTTCTAAGAGTTGATGATAATATACTAAGTAACAAAGAACACAAGGAGATAATTTTCAAGGTACTTGTATATATTACTTCTCAACTCAAAGTATTACAAGACTCTTACAAGCATATTACATGAGTTACAATGAGAAACTATATATACTATCACCTATAGCCGAATATACTTTGATACCAGCTGGAATCCTATAACTAAAGCAAATACTACAAAGCTATAGTTAAGGTATCTTAGATAATGTCTTATCTAAGATTTGGTAGTCATGACATGTCCATGACTTACCTTTTGTCACCAACTAAAGTTGGCAACTGTACTAACTGATAAAGGTGAACAGTGGAATAAAGTATGGTCAACTACATGGGTTTTAAGAAAATGCCATGTAGTATATCAGAGGTTTGTAGCGGAGTGTCAGAGAGACCATACTTATGTCCACTGGTTCATAGTAGATGCTTCCGAAGGTTAACTAGCTTTGGAAGAACTTGTTCTTCCGAAGCCACTTATACTTCGGAAGTAGCTACTCCTTTCGAGGCTTCCTTGGGACTTCATACTTCGGAAGTTGTAGTCTTCATTTCTTCTAAGTGTTGAAGCTTCGGAAGAGCAGAGACTTTGTCTTCGGAAGTTGGAGTTTTCCTTCGGAAGTTGATCTTGCACTTGTCTTCGGAAGAACTCCTTTTGTCTTTGGAAGTTCTATACTTAGCTTCGGAAGTCCTTTATTTGTTGTACCAAAATAATCTAAGTGTTTGGTTTTGGTTGCACCAGCCTTTCTAGATCCAACAGGGTCATTGTGATATAGCAAAGCTAAGCAAATACAATATGACCTGTTGGCTACAAGGTCATAACTACAAAATGCATGAGCTTAAGGGAAGAACAGTTGGTGAGCTAAGGAGGATGATGGAACATGTGATGAATGTTGAACTTGAAACTGGTGTAACTCCAAATCTTGTTGCTGAGCAACATAACAAAATCCCTGCTGAGCCTATCACAGTTGAAAGTAAAGACAAGCTCAAAGGGAAAGAAAAACTGATCAGAGAGCCATGTGAAGTTATACCTGGAAAAGTGTGGCCATTGGGAACAACAGTTAGAGAAATAACAGAACATAAGTGTCACACCCTGGGCCCAGTTAGGGTTGGACGTCACAAACTAGCAACAACATATGGTAGCGGAAACAAACCATCATAAGAGCACAAAAGGAGAGAACATCACATGGCATTAATGTTTAAAGAAAAACCAGGCTAGAAGTAGGTCTAGCCACCAATACAAGTACATAATTCATCAGTACAAATTGATTCCAACAATAACAAATGTAAATTGTTCAAATTGTTTTAAAAACAAAACAAGCCAATGCCATGGGTCACAGTGCTAGGTCAAGGTCTTCTACAACAGCTAGACTACCATCACGGATTACCTGAAACATGCTCAAAAGAAAATTGTGTCAACTAAAAAGTTGGTGAATTCAAGTGCTTAAAGTTTAAAAACAAAAGGATTCAATAGAATCCACATTTGATTTAAAAGAATCATAGTTTCATTGTTGTGGGGGATCACAATCAACCCTGCACTCAGCCCCGGCTAGTCTCTTCAAAAATTGTGTTACCGGTTAAATCCCATTGGGAAAACTGAGCCTCAAACCAGTGTACCATACCTGCCAGACGGTTCACCATAGTATCTTATAAAACCTGTTACATGCCACAAACGACCCCGCAGGATCTCAGTGTGGTACCCTTCCCGTTCATCACGGAAGGCACTGTGTGTGGGGGATTCCCCAAGTAGATCTACCCATATAAAACAAGCGGTTCACATAAGAATTAATGATCGTGATACAAGTAAAAGCAGGTTCTAACATTATCCACAACATACAAGTATCATACAATAGCTCATAAATGATTTCAGTTTAAGCATAGCATGTTTCATCCCAAAAACAGTAGTGAAAAGGGGACACTAGAACTCACCTTAAGTTTCAAGCAACGGGTTCTTTGAGTACCGGGAAAATTTAAGTCTAGAACCCTACCATCAAGATTAAGTGGATAAGATACTAGTCTTAGGGTCATGAGAGGTGGACAAGGTGTGTTAGGAAGTTAAATGTTCAACTAGCTTATATTTGCTAAGGCTTGCATTTAAAAGTTTCCTTTTATAGAAAGCTAGGGTTTCTTAAGGGGAATTCATGTTTGTACACTATTAGGTCATTGATACAAGTTAAATTAAGTTTACCAAGTGATTACTAGTCCAAGGGGGTCGGTTTATTGAAGTTTGGCAGACTTTACAGTTTAGTCCTTCAAGTTTAAGAATTTACATTTTCTACCCTAAAGTTTGCTTCTTTCCATTTATTGACTTTTATGGCCAAATAACAGATTTTTGGAGTTAAGTAATACATATTAAGTAAGTTAAATTCCCAATTTTCAGAATTTAGATTCGGGTTCATTATACTTATGTTTTACGTTACCGGTTACGGTAAAACCGAAGGTTTTTAACGGTTATGTAACAAATATTATGGTTTTAAGTCTTTAGAACTTTAAATATTATTTTAAGGACTTTTAATAAGTTTAATAATCTGTTGAGAATGTATTTTTAAGCCTCTTTTAATTGAAAGCCTCGTTTTTAGGTTTAACCCGTTAAAACGTGTTTTTACCCAAATTGACCGTTTAAAAACTTGTTTGAGCAATTTTTCACCATCATTAAGTATTATAGTTCCTAAATTACTAAAATAACATGTTTTCCATGGATTTTGGTTTTATACCATTATTTCCAAGACTTTCCTCCAAACGTTACCCGGTTAATACCCGTTTTTAACTAAAAATTTCATTTAAAGCATTTTTGACCATTTATTCAACAATTCCTATTTAAATCACTTTATTAACTCTTTTAGAGCCTGGAATTATTTTTAACATGGTTATACTCTAATTTCTCTTACTTTTATGGTCGTTTTACCACCTTTCGGGTCCCCGAATATGTTCAAAATGCTTACAATCCCTACTTTTATTATTTTTCAGCCTTTGACTTCACCTCATACACCCAATAACATCCAAAACTTACTGAAATAATGATTCTAACTCATGGGTTTAATATATAATCAAAGAACAAGTTGTAGAATTGTAATTTCACCATTTTTACCCATTACACATATGTAAAATGTTATAGATCATGCTTAAACATTACCAAATCCTTTTGTAACTTTAAAAATAGGTTATTAAAAGGTTAGAAAACTATTTTTGAGAAGGTTACTGTCTTTACTTCAGAGGGTTACAAGATGTGCAAGTTAGATGGTGCAAACATCACCCAAAAAGAGGGTTTTCATGGTGTAAATCGAGTTCCACCCATAGAATCACTAACATATCAAGTGAGATACCTTCAAGGATGTTAGAAGTTCCTCAAGAACAAGGTGATAGTAGTATACTTCTGTTAGAACAAAGAAAGTAAGGTTTTTGGTGGATAAAAGAAAGAATACCACATGACATAGCTTGTTTCGGGTAAGATGAAGCTTACTCTTTGTATGGTTCATGATTTGGAGAGTGTAGAGGGACAAAAAGATCAGGAAAGCTTCGAACAAGGGCTGGAGAAGTCGAACGAGATGAATCCGTGTATCAAAAGCTCACAAGGTAGCACCCTCTTGCAAGTTTGATGCTTGACCGATGGGGTTTGATGATGTTCTTTGATGATTATGGCTGAAATGTGATAGAACCGTGTGTGTGTGTGTGTGTTTCTGCTAGAGAGAGTCCGAATGAGAGAAGAGAGAATGAGAGTGAAGGTGGAGTGTGTTCAAGTTGCATGCAAGGATAGTGGTGGAGGATGGTGGCAATTGTGGGTGGTGTAGAAGGGAGTGGATTGGTGGGGTAGGGGTGGCCAATTTGGAGTGTAGTGGAGTGGTTTATTTTAAATTTTTATTTGTAATTGTTATTATGTAGTATTATTTTGTAGTGTAGTGTAGTATTTTTGGTGGTAAACACTAGTTAGTTGTTAAGCATTAAGCATGCATAGGAGTGTTTCAACCGTGAATTATGTGTATATATACACATTTTAATTGTTTCAATTAAGATTAAATTTTTGCAAGGGTGACTAATTAACTTTCCTGGAACACTAAGTTACCCTATGCTAAGGCTAGATTTAGCTAAATCATCACAAAAAGCACATGAAATAACAAAAATGACAATGATAGTAATAACAATAATAATGCTAATGCTAATAATGATAATGATATTAACATTAATATCAATTGCATGGATAGTGATGCAGGAGGTTAAATGTTAGAATTATGACCTAGAGGTCGGTTGTCACTATAAGTCTACATTGATAGAACTTTTTGATCACCTCATAACTCCCAGCTCTGTGGAAGATAACAGGATTAGGGCCTGGAAGTATGATCAAGAGTGGGATTGTGCAGTTATAAAGAGAACATCTGGACGGATTCAATACTTCCATGATGTAGTATCAATATTGTGCCTGCCTGAATGTGACCTCAAGGATCTGCAAAGCCTAATAATCTCTAACTACCCAATTCACCCAAGAGGAAGAGACTTCTCTGTATTAGTGGGTAAGTTAAAGACTAAATTCATAGATGATGTGCTGAAAGAAGCTAAGAGAGAGGATGCTGAGCACAAAAGAAGAATACAAGAGATGAAAAGATCAAAATTCAACTCCTTTACATTAATAGATGATGAGTTTTTAAAGAGGGTTGCATACCAAAACAGTAATGCAGCAGCTATTAAAAACCTTTATGGAAATCAATACTCATATCCCATAACAGAATGGGGATATGTTCAGAAAACAAAAGAGTTGGTGCTGATGAGGAATGCAGAGAAGAAGAGAGCTGACCGAATCATGATCTTTGATCCAGTGGAAATCAAGCTGCTCCATCCCAGCTACACTTCATATTTGCATGACAAATTCTTCCCAAAACTATCTGATGAATAAGATCAGAATGATTTATGCCTGCATGCTCACATGATTCAAGTGATTGATAAACTGCATGCAAAGGCATACAAGAGAAGAAGATACGAGGCTGGGCAGTTGATAGGAACTAACATCGAGGAAGTATCTGAACTGAGGATCTCAGAACAAGATGAGCTAGAAATAGTGAATAATCAGAGTGTTATGGAAACACTAACTACTGAAGAAGATGTTTGGGTCTAAGTTTTGATACTTTACAGATGATCAGCAAGATGAAGATCAACTACAAGTATGATGATCAGAAGACTGCTGTTTCATACTTTTACAACAAAACAATAGCAAGAGTCAAAGAGCTGTCAAGCCTGAAGAGCTGAATTGAAAGTTGCTAAGCCTAAGGGGGAGTGCAGGATCGATGTTTGTCACTTAACATTTGGTTTTTGTCTCAAACTCACTTAATCACACACACGGGTTTAGATGAACCAGAATCTCTTCTAAGAGTTGATGATAATATACTAAGTAACAAAGAACACAAGGAGATAATTTTCAAGGTACTTGTATATATTATTTCTCAACTCAAAGTATTACAAGACTCTTACCTGCATACAACTAGAGTTACAATAAGAAACTATATATACTATCACCTATAGCCGGATATACTTTGATACCAGTTGGAAACCCATAACTAAAGCAGATACTACAAAGCTATAGTTAAGGTATCTTAGATAAAGTATTATCTAAGATAAGGTAGTCATGACATGTCCATGACTTACCTTTTGTCACCAACTAAAGTTGGTAATTGTACTAACTTATAAAGGTGAACAGTGGAATAAAGTATGGTCAACTACATGTGCTTTGAGAAAACGCCATGCAGTTTATCAGAGGTCTGTAGCGGAGTGTCAGAAGGACCATACTTATGTCCACTGGTTCATAGCGGTGTCTTCGGAAGGTTAATTGGCTTCGGAAGAACAAGTTCTTCCGAGGCCATTTATACTTCAGAAGAGACTACTTCTTCCGAGGCTTGGGGACTTCTTCATATCAACATTCTTCGGAAGTCATCGTCTTGAATTCTTCTATGTCTTGATCTTCGGAAGAGAAGACTTTGTCTTTGGAAGTTGGAGTTTTCCTTCAGAAGTTGATCTTGCACTTGTCTTCGGAAGAACTCCATTTGCTTTCAGAAGCTCCACACTTAGCTTCGGAAGTCCTTTATTAGTTGCACCAAAAACGTCTAAGTGTTTGGTTTTGGTTGCACCAGCCTTTCTTGATCCAACAAACTGCCCCTAGGCTGATGCTACCAAAACCTCACTTCTTCCTGCTTCTCAAAACCTTCAGCACCAGGGACAGGAGATGTTTATATGTTTCTTTGTCCTTCCCTGAAGTTATGCTGAGAAGTTTGTACAAGTCATTAGTGGACAGGAGATCCAGTCTGTCGCTTTGAATGACATGCACCCTTTGTTGCGCCCCCCTGAAGAGAATTAGTTGACGGGAGTTATAGTCATACTCCCATCTAACTATGGATTCAAGGTTGGAACCTTCAACCATTTGAAGAAAGGCTTTGCCTTAGTTGCTGATCCTTTCCTTTCCTCTTCCTCACTCAGTTTCTTCTCCTCTTCAATCTTGGTCCTTGTAGTTAGCTCGGCCAGATGAAGGCTGTTGAGATGATTCCTGACATGAGCAGCTATCTCGAGTTGGAGGGGTTGGAGAATGGCTTCTCTGTTAACTCAGCAATATCAAATCTGCTTAAGTGTAGCAGAGATGAGGCATTGAGCCTGTTTATCTCTCCATTCTCTCTCTCAACAACAAAGTTGTGAGAAGAGTCTTCGAACCTCCACTAGATTATCTTCTTTCTTGGTACCAGGGGATTACTTGGCACTCTATCCCCTTTCTTGGAATCCAGTAGAGTCACCAGCCTTCTTCTTAGCTTATTCTCTTCATCATTTAGGGAATCAGAGTTGAGGCCAAGGAGTTTGGTGAGGGAGTTCAGATTTTTGTTGTTAATCTCTACACGGTATCCATCAAGGATGCCATATAATTCAGTCATGGTGAGGGAGTTCAGATTTTTTATCCTCTTGATAGAGACACAGTAGAACGTCCACTCATTTGGGAGTGCACTAATGAATTTTCGAGTGAGATCTCTCAATTCAAGGGCAATTCCCAGAGACTGAAGGGAAGAGATAAGATCCATGTACCTGAAGTATTGCCGGCTAAGGGTCTCTCCAGCAATGTAAGTGAAGTTCTCAAACTGCTGCTTCAGTGAATCTTTCTTTGAGTCATTGGAGCTAGAGTACATTTGAGATAATGCATCAAACAGTTCTTTAGCTGACCTGCAGTGCTCAAACCCCACCATAATGGAGTTTGGTATAGCAGTCATAAGAACAGTCATGGCATTACTGTCAATGTCCATCTTCTTCCGGTCTTCATCAGAGTAGTCTTCAACGGCTTTCTCTATCATGGCTCTATTTCCACCTGGGGCGGCAGCCTTTGGTTTGTAGGGGCCATTGACAATAGGTTGCCACATTTTTCCATCTTGATACCTGATGAAGCCTTCTATGCATCTGCTCCATGATCTAAAGTTTTCAGGGGTGATGATAGGTGCTTTAGTCAACGTCCCCATCTCAACTTCAGATTTTTGATTGAGGGCCATTTTAGAGTGTGGTGAAAGGAGGAATGAAAAACAGGTTGATTTGGATGGTAAGATCTCATAATCAAGAGCCTAAGAAGCTCTGATACCAATTGCAGGATCGGTTTTGTGTCACTTAACACTTGGTTTTTCTCTCAAACTCACTTAATCACACACACTGGTTTAGAAGAAGCAGAATCTCTTCTAAGAGTTGATGATAATATACTAAGTAACAAAGAACACAAGGAGATAATTTTCAAGGTACTTGTATATATTACTTCTCAACTCAAAGTATTACAAGACTCTTACAAGCATATTACATGAGTTACAATGAGAAACTATATATACTATCACCTATAGCCGAATATACTTTGATACCAGCTGGAATCCTATAACTAAAGCAAATACTACAAAGCTATAGTTAAGGTATCTTAGATAATGTCTTATCTAAGATTTGGTAGTCATGACATGTCCATGACTTACCTTTTGTCACCAACTAAAGTTGGCAACTGTACTAACTGATAAAGGTGAACAGTGGAATAAAGTATGGTCAACTACATGGGTTTTAAGAAAATGCCATGTAGTATATCAGAGGTTTGTAGCGGAGTGTCAGAGAGACCATACTTATGTCCACTGGTTCATAGTAGATGCTTCCGAAGGTTAACTAGCTTTGGAAGAACTTGTTCTTCCGAAGCCACTTATACTTCGGAAGTAGCTACTCCTTTCGAGGCTTCCTTGGGACTTCATACTTCGGAAGTTGTAGTCTTCATTTCTTCTAAGTGTTGAAGCTTCGGAAGAGCAGAGACTTTGTCTTCGGAAGTTGGAGTTTTCCTTCGGAAGTTGATCTTGCACTTGTCTTCGGAAGAACTCCTTTTGTCTTTGGAAGTTCTATACTTAGCTTCGGAAGTCCTTTATTTGTTGTACCAAAATAATCTAAGTGTTTGGTTTTGGTTGCACCAGCCTTTCTAGATCCAACAGGGTCATTGTGATATAGCAAAGCTAAGCAAATACAATATGACCTGTTGGCTACAAGGTCATAACTACAAAATGCATGAGCTTAAGGGAAGAACAGTTGGTGAGCTAAGGAGGATGATGGAACATGTGATGAATGTTGAACTTGAAACTGGTGTAACTCCAAATCTTGTTGCTGAGCAACATAACAAAATCCCTGCTGAGCCTATCACAGTTGAAAGTAAAGACAAGCTCAAAGGGAAAGAAAAACTGATCAGAGAGCCATGTGAAGTTATACCTGGAAAAGTGTGGCCATTGGGAACAACAGTTAGAGAAATAACAGAACATAAGTGTCACACCCTGGGCCCAGTTAGGGTTGGACGTCACAAACTAGCAACAACATATGGTAGCGGAAACAAACCATCATAAGAGCACAAAAGGAGAGAACATCACATGGCATTAATGTTTAAAGAAAAACCAGGCTAGAAGTAGGTCTAGCCACCAATACAAGTACATAATTCATCAGTACAAATTGATTCCAACAATAACAAATGTAAATTGTTCAAATTGTTTTAAAAACAAAACAAGCCAATGCCATGGGTCACAGTGCTAGGTCAAGGTCTTCTACAACAGCTAGACTACCATCACGGATTACCTGAAACATGCTCAAAAGAAAATTGTGTCAACTAAAAAGTTGGTGAATTCAAGTGCTTAAAGTTTAAAAACAAAAGGATTCAATAGAATCCACATTTGATTTAAAAGAATCATAGTTTCATTGTTGTGGGGGATCACAATCAACCCTACACTCAGCCCCGGCTAGTCTCTTCAAAAATTGTGTTACCGGTTAAATCCCATTGGGAAAACTGAGCCTCAAACCAGTGTACCATACCTGCCAGACGGTTCACCATAGTATCTTATAAAACCTGTTACATGCCACAAACGACCCCGCAGGATCTCAGTGTGGTACCCTTCCCGTTCATCACGGAAGGCACTGTGTGTGGGGGATTCCCCAAGTAGATCTACCCATATAAAACAAGCGGTTCACATAAGAATTAATGATCGTGATACAAGTAAAAGCAGGTTCTAACATTATCCACAACATACAAGTATCATACAATAGCTCATAAATGATTTCAGTTTAAGCATAGCATGTTTCATCCCAAAAACAGTAGTGAAAAGGGGACACTAGAACTCACCTTAAGTTTCAAGCAACGGGTTCTTTGAGTACCGGGAAAATTTAAGTCTAGAACCCTACCATCAAGATTAAGTGGATAAGATACTAGTCTTAGGGTCATGAGAGGTGGACAAGGTGTGTTAGGAAGTTAAATGTTCAACTAGCTTATATTTGCTAAGGCTTGCATTTAAAAGTTTCCTTTTATAGAAAGCTAGGGTTTCTTAAGGGGAATTCATGTTTGTACACTATTAGGTCATTGATACAAGTTAAATTAAGTTTACCAAGTGATTACTAGTCCAAGGGGGTCGGTTTATTGAAGTTTGGCAGACTTTACAGTTTAGTCCTTCAAGTTTAAGAATTTACATTTTCTACCCTAAAGTTTGCTTCTTTCCATTTATTGACTTTTATGGCCAAATAACAGATTTTTGGAGTTAAGTAATACATATTAAGTAAGTTAAATTCCCAATTTTTCAGAATTTAGATTCGGGTTCATTATACTTATGTTTTACGTTACCGGTTACGGTAAAACCGAAGGTTTTTAACGGTTATGTAACAAATATTATGGTTTTAAGTCTTTAGAACTTTAAATATTATTTTAAGGACTTTTAATAAGTTTTATAATCTGTTGAGAATGTATTTTTAAGCCTCTTTTAATTGAAAGCCTCGTTTTTAGGTTTAACCCGTTAAAACGTGTTTTTACCCAAATTGACCGTTTAAAAACTTGTTTGAGCAATTTTTCACCATCATTAAGTATTATAGTTCCTAAATTACTAAAATAACATGTTTTCCATGGATTTTGGTTTTATACCATTATTTCCAAGACTTTCCTCCAAACGTTACCCGGTTAATACCCGTTTTTAACTAAAAATTTCATTTAAAGCATTTTTGACCATTTATTCAACAATTCCTATTTAAATCACTTTATTAACTCTTTTAGAGCCTGGAATTCTTTTTAACATGGTTATACTCTAATTTCTCTTACTTTTATGGTCGTTTTACCACCTTTCGGGTCCCCGAATATGTTCAAAATGCTTACAATCCCTACTTTTATTATTTTTCAGCCTTTGACTTCACCTCATACACCCAATAACATCCAAAACTTACTGAAATAATGATTCTAACTCATGGGTTTAATATATAATCAAAGAACAAGTTGTAGAATTGTAATTTCACCATTTTTACCCATTACACATATGTAAAATGTTATAGATCATGCTTAAACATTACCAAATCCTTTTGTAACTTTAAAAATAGGTTATTAAAAGGTTAGAAAACTATTTTTGAGAAGGTTACTGTCTTTACTTCAGAGGGTTACAAGATGTGCAAGTTAGATGGTGCAAACATCACCCAAAAAGAGGGTTTTCATGGTGTAAATCGAGTTCCACCCATAGAATCACTAACATATCAAGTGAGATACCTTCAAGGATGTTAGAAGTTCCTCAAGAACAAGGTGATAGTAGTATACTTCTGTTAGAACAAAGAAAGTAAGGTTTTTGGTGGATAAAAGAAAGAATACCACATGACATAGCTTGTTTCGGGTAAGATGAAGCTTACTCTTTGTATGGTTCATGATTTGGAGAGTGTAGAGGGACAAAAAGATCAGGAAAGCTTCGAACAAGGGCTGGAGAAGTCGAACGAGATGAATCCGTGTATCAAAAGCTCACAAGGTAGCACCCTCTTGCAAGTTTGATGCTTGACCGATGGGGTTTGATGATGTTCTTTGATGATTATGGCTGAAATGTGATAGAACCGTGTGTGTGTGTGTGTGTTTCTGCTAGAGAGAGTCCGAATGAGAGAAGAGAGAATGAGAGTGAAGGTGGAGTGTGTTCAAGTTGCATGCAAGGATAGTGGTGGAGGATGGTGGCAATTGTGGGTGGTGTAGAAGGGAGTGGATTGGTGGGGTAGGGGTGGCCAATTTGGAGTGTAGTGGAGTGGTTTATTTTAAATTTTTATTTGTAATTGTTATTATGTAGTATTATTTTGTAGTGTAGTGTAGTATTTTTGGTGGTAAACACTAGTTAGTTGTTAAGCATTAAGCATGCATAGGAGTGTTTCAACCGTGAATTATGTGTATATATACACATTTTAATTGTTTCAATTAAGATTAAATTTTTGCAAGGGTGACTAATTAACTTTCCTGGAACACTAAGTTACCCTATGCTAAGGCTAGATTTAGCTAAATCATCACAAAAAGCACATGAAATAACAAAAATGACAATGATAGTAATAACAATAATAATGCTAATGCTAATAATGATAATGATATTAACATTAATATCAATTGCATGGATAGTGATGCAGGAGGTTAAATGTTAGAATTATGACCTAGAGGTCGGTTGTCACTATAAGTCTACATTGATAGAACTTTTTGATCACCTCATAACTCCCAGCTCTGTGGAAGATAACAGGATTAGGGCCTGGAAGTATGATCAAGAGTGGGATTGTGCAGTTATAAAGAGAACATCTGGACGGATTCAATACTTCCATGATGTAGTATCAATATTGTGCCTGCCTGAATGTGACCTCAAGGATCTGCAAAGCCTAATAATCTCTAACTACCCAATTCACCCAAGAGGAAGAGACTTCTCTGTATTAGTGGGTAAGTTAAAGACTAAATTCATAGATGATGTGCTGAAAGAAGCTAAGAGAGAGGATGCTGAGCACAAAAGAAGAATACAAGAGATGAAAAGATCAAAATTCAACTCCTTTACATTAATAGATGATGAGTTTTTAAAGAGGGTTGCATACCAAAACAGTAATGCAGCAGCTATTAAAAACCTTTATGGAAATCAATACTCATATCCCATAACAGAATGGGGATATGTTCAGAAAACAAAAGAGTTGGTGCTGATGAGGAATGCAGAGAAGAAGAGAGCTGACCGAATCATGATCTTTGATCCAGTGGAAATCAAGCTGCTCCATCCCAGCTACACTTCATATTTGCATGACAAATTCTTCCCAAAACTATCTGATGAATAAGATCAGAATGATTTATGCCTGCATGCTCACATGATTCAAGTGATTGATAAACTGCATGCAAAGGCATACAAGAGAAGAAGATACGAGGCTGGGCAGTTGATAGGAACTAACATCGAGGAAGTATCTGAACTGAGGATCTCAGAACAAGATGAGCTAGAAATAGTGAATAATCAGAGTGTTATGGAAACACTAACTACTGAAGAAGATGTTTGGGTCTAAGTTTTGATACTTTACAGATGATCAGCAAGATGAAGATCAACTACAAGTATGATGATCAGAAGACTGCTGTTTCATACTTTTACAACAAAACAATAGCAAGAGTCAAAGAGCTGTCAAGCCTGAAGAGCTGAATTGAAAGTTGCTAAGCCTAAGGGGGAGTGCAGGATCGATGTTTGTCACTTAACATTTGGTTTTTGTCTCAAACTCACTTAATCACACACACGGGTTTAGATGAACCAGAATCTCTTCTAAGAGTTGATGATAATATACTAAGTAACAAAGAACACAAGGAGATAATTTTCAAGGTACTTGTATATATTATTTCTCAACTCAAAGTATTACAAGACTCTTACCTGCATACAACTAGAGTTACAATAAGAAACTATATATACTATCACCTATAGCCGGATATACTTTGATACCAGTTGGAAACCCATAACTAAAGCAGATACTACAAAGCTATAGTTAAGGTATCTTAGATAAAGTATTATCTAAGATAAGGTAGTCATGACATGTCCATGACTTACCTTTTGTCACCAACTAAAGTTGGTAATTGTACTAACTTATAAAGGTGAACAGTGGAATAAAGTATGGTCAACTACATGTGCTTTGAGAAAACGCCATGCAGTTTATCAGAGGTCTGTAGTGGAGTGTCAGAAGGACCATACTTATGTCCACTGGTTCATAGCGGTGTCTTCGGAAGGTTAATTGGCTTCGGAAGAACAAGTTCTTCCGAGGCCATTTATACTTCAGAAGAGACTACTTCTTCCGAGGCTTGGGGACTTCTTCATATCAACATTCTTCGGAAGTCATCGTCTTGAATTCTTCTATGTCTTGATCTTCGGAAGAGAAGACTTTGTCTTTGGAAGTTGGAGTTTTCCTTCAGAAGTTGATCTTGCACTTGTCTTCGGAAGAACTCCATTTGCTTTCAGAAGCTCCACACTTAGCTTCGGAAGTCCTTTATTAGTTGCACCAAAAACGTCTAAGTGTTTGGTTTTGGTTGCACCAGCCTTTCTTGATCCAACAAACTGCCCCTAGGCTGATGCTACCAAAACCTCACTTCTTCCTGCTTCTCAAAACCTTCAGCACCAGGGACAGGAGATGTTTATATGTTTCTTTGTCCTTCCCTGAAGTTATGCTGAGAAGTTTGTACAAGTCATTAGTGGACAGGAGATCCAGTCTGTCGCTTTGAATGACATGCACCCTTTGTTGCGCCCCCCTGAAGAGAATTAGTTGACGGGAGTTATAGTCATACTCCCATCTAACTATGGATTCAAGGTTGGAACCTTCAACCATTTGAAGAAAGGCTTTGCCTTAGTTGCTGATCCTTTCCTTTCCTCTTCCTCACTCAGTTTCTTCTCCTCTTCAATCTTGGTCCTTGTAGTTAGCTCGGCCAGATGAAGGCTGTTGAGATGATTCCTGACATGAGCAGCTATCTCGAGTTGGAGGGGTTGGAGAATGGCTTCTCTGTTAACTCAGCAATATCAAATCTGCTTAAGTGTAGCAGAGATGAGGCATTGAGCCTGTTTATCTCTCCATTCTCTCTCTCAACAACAAAGTTGTGAGAAGAGTCTTCGAACCTCCACTAGATTATCTTCTTTCTTGGTACCAGGGGATTACTTGGCACTCTATCCCCTTTCTTGGAATCCAGTAGAGTCACCAGCCTTCTTCTTAGCTTATTCTCTTCATCATTTAGGGAATCAGAGTTGAGGCCAAGGAGTTTGGTGGCTTGGTCCAGTGTTCCTCTAGGCAGATCAAGGAATTGATCTCTTGTGAGGGAACATGAGGATCCATCAACATAAGTTATCTTGACAGACTCCTCCTCATAAGAGATGTCACTCAAAGTTGTACACTTGATGAGCTTCATCTTGATCTCCTTAAACTCCTCTAAGGAGAGATGTTTGGAAGGCTGAGGGGATGGTTTAAGTGGTTGTTAGGTAGGTAGTGGTGTTTGGGTTCGGGAAGTGTTTTGGGTTTGAGGATGGGTAATTGAGGTGGTTGTGGTGATGGGATAGGTAAGGAGGATGGTGTAGGTTCAGAAGTGAATGGTTCAGAGGTGGGTTCAGTTTTAATGGGAAATAGGAGAGAGGTTGGTTCAGGTTGTGGTTGGGGTTGAGTGGTTGGTTTGAAGGTCATCCCCTATCCCCTTCTATACATCTCTTTCCTTTTCCCTGAGCGAATGTCAGCCTTGATGTCACTGACATATCGCTGTAGATTCTTCTCAGACATGGGACCCACCTACCTACCAGAGAAGCCATGAGCCCGGAGATAGTCCTTCATCCAAGCCTTATCACCTATCTTCTTGGTAGCAGTGAGTCCTGCTTCTTCTTCTTCTTCTTCTTCTTCTTCTTCTTCTTCCTTAGTTTTTCCTTTACAGCTTTCTTTATCTCCTTCTCCATTTGATCTTGCTCTTTGTTGAAGAGCCATAAGATCATATAATTATTGTGTGGAGACGATTCTTCTGGAGAGAAACCCTGGAGGTTAAGAAAGTTATCCTTTTCCTCCTCAGCTGCAACTCAGCCTCTTTATCCTTCTTCTCTTTCTCTTCCTCTAAAGCTAACCTTGCTGCCTCTTCTCTTTGTTTGATTTGCAGCAAGGTTCCCTTCTCAAACCCAATCAGCTCCTCTAATGGTAGCAGAAGCACTTCTTCACTCACAACTCCAAAATTGACAAGTCTGTCAATGATTTCCACCATTCTCCTATTGTTGATAGCCTCCTGGTTGGCTGCAGCTGCTTTGCTACTTGCAGCTATTAGTTTCCCAGTTTGGAGTCTACCTTTTCTTTTAAGCTTTTCCAACCTTGCTTCCTCCCGAAGCTCTTCCTCAGTCATCTTCCTCTTTCCTTTAACATCTTCGGAAGTGCTAGACTTTGGGGGTTCTTGGATGGAAGTTTCAGGCTGAGAGATGGTGGTTGGAGCTTGTTGTAGTGATGTTGTTTGAGTGAGGGGTCGGTTGAGAAAATCCTCACTGTTTTCCTCAGATGCTAGTTCAAGGATTGCATCTGTGATAACCAGATCCTTGGATAAGGAAAATAGTCCTTCCACAGCTTCCATCTCAGCTTTGGAAGATTAAAATTGTTCTTCCGAGGCGTTGACTTCTGCTTTGGAAGTCTATGGCAATGCACTCTCTGTCCCAACTGTTTTAGTTGATGGGCCATCAGTTTCCATTTCCCCTTCAAAATCAATCTCAGGTTCCATGTAGACCTTAGGTTGACCAACTTCTTCGACAGTGGTAGAAGGTGCATTCAACCTCTGAAGCTCTTCAGCTCCAAAGTATGCCACAACAAAATCGGGGCTTGGCTGTTCAATGGAAGATCCAAGCAGGAACTTAGAAAAGAACCTGTTCAGATCTTGGAGCATCCTTTGATCCATTTGAAGAACAATTGGAGGAGGCTCAAGAAAAACTGTTGCTTGATGAGCAGGATATCTTGAAGTAAGGGATGTTGAAGCATGGCTCTATGGTTCCACATGTGTTTGCCTCTGAACACTCTCCCCTTTTTGGTAGTATCATCTTGAGAGCTAGATGCGCTAGACGAAGAGGTTAGTGAGACTTGAATTGGTACATGCCTAACAGATCTCTCAATCTCTTTCTCAGCTAGTTGAGCCTTGAGATTTTCAATCTCAAGTTACTGAGTGGCGGACCTGTCCTCTAAATTCTTAACCTTAGATTCAAGATTTGAGACTTTAGAAAGTAGGTCTTGAATGGTGAGTTTTAGACTTCCCTCATCTTCTTTTGAAGAATCACGGGGAGATGAGGTAATATACCTAGTATATTCATCCTCACCACCAGATGTGGTTTCTTGGCACCCTCGTTTCCCTTGCCAAATGATGTCTCTTTCAGAGGTATCAAAGGGCACGGTTGCCATAGATTTAGACTCAGAAATGTTACCACTGCCCTGAGGATCCAATGAGGCTCCTTTAGTAGTGGTAGGTGAATCTACATGAGTCCCCTCCACATCAGTGGGACTCACCTCAGTTGGTTTTTGCAGATGGGGGCTGGAGATAAGAGGTCTCTCTAGGCTCTGTTGATCCGGAAGAGGGTATTGTGGATCAACTTCATTGCCATGAAGAGACATAATCTCCTCATCAGTTCTTATTAGTAGGTCAGTAAAGGATATGGAAGTTATATCTAATGACCTGGGACTTTGATCAATGTCTATTGGCATTGAGCCTTTGGTGGGGCTGTCCCTTGTTGGCTGCTCAGAGGAGTATAAGGACTCTCCCTGAGGACTTTCAGCTTGGGTTTAGGGCTCAGGGGATTGAGACTAAGGAAACTCAAATCCCTTATTGATGTCAATAGTGAAGGATGGGGAGACCTCAGACTGAGTGGGAGCCCATGATTCCACTCTAGTCTTTTTGGATAGAACCAGAGGGGCTTGCTCAATCAGAATAGATTGAACAAGGGTTCGTTTGGGGCATCTCTGATATGTGTATTTGATAGGGTGATAAGGTAGAGTTGGCATTATGAGGGTGGTTGCTGGTGTGGGTTCATTACCTGTGGGGTTAACAGGGATGTCACCAGGAGCTATGCGCTCAATCATACCAGGAAGAAGCGGAGTGTGTCTTCCGGTGAAGTTGTGGACATCCTCTTCAGAATCTTAAAGATGGCCGGCCTCATGTGAGGGACTGGCAGAGGAGCTGTACAGACAAGACTACTCTGGTCCAACTCAGAGTTTATTAAGTGCTGGATGAACCTAGGATACATATAGAATGTCTCCCTTTGAAGGTTGCCTAGTAAATTGATCAGCATGAATCTGGAGTAATTAAAGCGGAGGCCTCTTACCAACCCATGAACTAGACAGCCTAGTTCATATGGGATTTGATCCCATCCCCCTGATTTGTTTGAGAGGCAGTGCAGGACAATGTGTAGCAGGAATTTCCACTAGTATGAGAAGTTGAACTTGTAAATAGTGGATCTGCTAAAATCACCGTCGTATCCCATTAGGATATAAGTGTCGTCAACGTCAGCTTTGGGGAACTCCGTTTTTGAACCTTCATCATGGAGCTCGAGATGCTCCCTGATAAGCTGTTCAGATATAATCAACTCTTGTTCGCAAATGCTGGACCTCAAAGCCCTATCCCCATTTTGGGTTATGATTTGAGCATTCCCCCAAAATCAGCCATGTGGTTTGAATACAAGGTGGGGTTCACACTTAGGGCTGTGAAGTAAGTGGATTGGGTGAGAAAGGAAATGATTTCAGAGAAGTCAGCATCCATGGATGAATCCAAGAATGCGACTTGATTGTGCTGGGTGTTAAGCGCCATTGAGAAAGAACAGAGGAATGAGCTTGACTAGGGTAAATTCGGGATGAAGAAAGCTTTGGACAGTGGAATTGGTAAAAAGATTAAAATGGGTAAGTCGAAATATTTAAATGGGTGAAAGTGGCATATGGATAAGGTGATGTCATGGTTTGGGGTAAGATGTGACAATGGCGGTAAGGTTAAACCATTTAAAATATCCCGGCATCATTAAGAAAATCTTTACCTTTTACAGTTGTGGGGCCCAAAAGATTTCTGTTACACAGTAAAGCTTTCTTCCGAGTATAAAAGATTTCCGAAGGTAATCTTCTTCCGAAGCCATCTTAATTTCCGAAGGTAATTTCTTACTTCCGAGAGTAAAAATGGTTTCCGAATGGAGAAATATATATAAGCTTAGAAAGTAGATCTGATAAGCTATCAATCGCTTCTTCCGAGACCAAAAATTTCTTCCGAAAAGAAGATTTTCCTTGGAGGAATTTTGCTTCGAAAGATATTTGTAATATCTTCCGAGGGTTAATTCCTCTTCGGAAGACTTTATACTTGGAAAAGTTTTGAAGAAAGTCCTTTTGTAACAGGGCTTAGATTGTAAAGACAAAGACAAGACACATTTTGAAAAGGTTTTTCAAATGAGATAGACTAATCAATGTTTATCATCCCAATAGTTGTAATAAGATACTTAAATCTTTTTTCATCAAATGCCTTTGTGAACAGATCAGCATATTGTTCATTTGAATCAACTTTGACTAGCTTAATCAGATTTTTCTCATGAATATCTCTACTGAAATGATACCTGATATCGATGTGCTTTGTCTTGGAGTGATTGACTGGATTTATAGTTATGGAGATAGCACTGTTGCTGTCAATATGGATGGGAGTATTCATGAAGTTGAATCCATAGTCTAACATCTGGTTCTGAATCCACAGTAGCTGAGCATAGCAACTAGCAATAGCAATGTATTCAGCTTCAGCAGTTGATGTTGAGACACAAGATTGCTTCTTGCATTGCCATGAAACGATCCTTCCACCAAGAAATTGACATCCTCCTAATGTGGATTTCTTGTTGATATTGCAGCCACCATAGTCACTATCAGAATAGCCATAGAGATTGAAATTGCTGTTCCTAGGATACCAGAGGCCTAGTTTAGGTGCTCCTTTGAGGTATCTAAGAATTCTCTTGGCAGCAACTAGGTGAGACACCTTTGGAGCAGCCTGATATCTTGCACAAATGCATGTTGCAAACATGATATCAGGTCTACTTGCTGTGAGATACATTAGAGACCCAATGATTGCCCTATACTGATGCTGATCAGTATCTTCTCCTTCAGAGTTAGGACAAAGATTGTGGTTTCTGGGTATAGGAGTCTTTGCTATCTTACAATCTTTCATATCAAATCTCTCTAATATGTTAGATACATATTTAGATTGATTGATAAAGAACCCTTCCTTTATTTACTTTCCCTGAATTCCAAGGAAAAAGTCCAGTTTTCCCATAGAACTCATCTCAAATTTCTTATTCATGATGCTCTCAAAGTCTCTGCACATTTGGTCATTTGAAGAACCAAATATGATGTCATCAACATAGACTTGGACGAGCAAAATGTCTTTCCCAGACTTCCTTATGAATAAAGTCTTATCAATGGTGCCTCTAGTGTATCCATTCTTCAAGAGAAATTAAGACAAAGTCTCATAGCATAGCCTAGGTGCTTGGTGCAACCCGTATAGAGCTTTGTCAAACTTGCACACATAGTTGGGGTGCTGTGGATCTTCAAATCCTAGAGGTTGACACACATAGACTTCCCGATCTATATCTCCATGTAGAAAGGCACACTTAACATCAAGTTGGTAGACAGTAAAATTCTTGGATGCAGCATAAGCAAGAAAGATCCTCACTGCCTCAAGTCTTGCAACTGGTGCAAAGACATCAGTGTAATCAGTTCCTTCCTGTTGGGTGTATCCTTGAACTACCAGTCTTGCTTTGTTCCTGATTATCAAGCCTCTATCATCTTTCTTGTTTCTGAAAAACCATTTGGTGCCTATTGGTACTTGACCAGATGGTAACGGACATAGGTTCCAAACCTTTTGTCTCTTGAATTGAAGCATTCCTCTTGCATTGACTCAACCCAGCTACTATCCTTTAGGCACCTTCACATCTACATCTACTTAGAACAAGCACGTACACACAAGCAAGCTTGAATCCTGTTATTTTAACTAAGCTCTATAAGTCGTTATGCCCGGCAGCTACAGGTTGGTCGAGACTCAGGATTTCATTTAGCGTTGTGGCCTGTAGATTAGAATCGTAAAGCTCACCCTAATTTAACATCTGCTTGAACTCCCGATCTACTTTTTAATTAAATAAAAAAACTTATCTAGCTAGAGGAGTTTAGAAGATTAGTATATTCATTCCCTTGTTACTTTCTTTCCAAAGCCCCGCATGAGCAAGCCAAGCTACTCATGCCAAGCAGCTAACTTCGAGCTAGAACTAATGGATTAGCATTAATAGTCAGTTCCCCCCGGGCTGGGAAACTTCCAACCTTTTATACTGATACCTTTCTTGTATACCACTTCTGGGATTGCTTGAGAACCTGCTCCATGATCCGCGTCATTCTTTTTGACCTGAATAAAGTAATGAACTAAAAGTAAAAGACAAGTTCACTCTAGGGGCTTATGGGATAGGTTAGCTCACCTTATGAATAGGTTAGCTCGACTTATCATCCGAGAAGAATGAAGAGAGGAACCTTCGGAGCTCCTCTTCTATCGTATCGATTGAGCGGTTCATATCTTCTATCATCTCCGTAGAGGGTTCAGTCTCCACTATTTTCAGTCCGTATTTCTTTCTACCCCTGAGCTCGAAAACCTGGTGGAGGACTCATATAAACCTATTCGTGGAGGTCTCCATGAAGAAAGACCTTTTTGACATCGAGCTGATGCAGTGACCAAGATCTGTTAGCTGCAACTGACAGATTGACTCGTATGGAATCGGTTTCATTTGGCTCTAGACTACGATTCGATAGAGAACGATTTGGCACATCTTCGATTTCCTGGTATGAAAGTAAAGTCGTTAGGCTTGGTTTTCTTTGAGTTCAAGATATTCGGCATAAGCCGTCTTTGCTTTTTCTCTTATCGATGTGATCCTTGTCTTTAGCTTGGCACCAGGGCGGCTTGCTTACCTACCTGATGACTTTCTTAGCCGCTTCCTGTATCTCTTCTTTTCCTGCATCCTCTTATTTCACCGAATAGTAACCACCAGAAGATGGAGTCTTTAACTACCTCTATGAACTACCTATACTCCTACAGCTTGCCTTTTTAAAGCAACTGCCTGGCCGGCTTCTCATCTTCCGTCTTATCCTTCCTCATTCCCTTCCCCACTTCCCTTAGCCGAACTCCCAGCTCTTTTCCCGTTGTTCTAGCTCTTTCCGCTGACCTTCCAAGGTAGGTAGCAGCTTTGTAAGGTAGTTTTCCATATCTGTTAACAGCTCTAAGCCTAACCGCTTATTCCGACTTTCCTTTTGCCGGCTAGTCTACTCCTTTACCCGCTTGCCCTTTTTCTGTGTTTGCACGACATCTGTTCTCTTAGTAAGAGGCTGCGCTCCGGACCGTTACACTAAGCTCCTCACCTACTCGTTCCCCAAAGGCAGTGATAGGAGAAGAAAGACTAGACTTTGAGACCAGACCTCAACTGGCCTTTTTGCAATGTCCTCCCGACCCGTGCTCTGAAAAGATCATGCATGAGATGAAGCTCGTGTATCTGTTTCAGTAAAGACCGAAAAGAAAGACCCGCTGTTCTATTTTTTTGTTACCTTTTCTTCATCGTAAATGCGGCTCGTCCCTTCCTTGGTGAAAAGGGGACCCCCTCCGCCGATGGTTTTCGAGCGTCTATCGATGCTGGCCCTTCCCTTTCCATTCTATCAGCGGGACACAGGGGCTCTCCTCGGCTTTGAGCTCTTCCCCCGATGCCTGAATGCTCCTTTACCGAGCAGAGGACTCGCTTTCTTTTTGGTAGACTGATAAAATAATCAAGAAATTGTGTTTGTAAGATCAAGCTCAGCTCGTGGATCTTTGATTCTTTTAGACAAGTCGTTGGTCTTTTCGATTTTCCTTTGACCTAGTATGAATAGTAAATGGGTATAGTCCCGGTTGATGCTGCTGACATAGATGTAGACAGGGCGCTTTCAAAACCCCTTATTAAGAGGTTAAGGGGGCCTCCGATCCTCTTTCGTGTGCAACGGTTAAGAGTGGAAAACCGCTCCTCTGACTTGAGTGGCTTGACGCTCCTATGACAGTCCTAGTTGGAACTCGTACCCCCCTCTCTATCTATCGTCAGTTATTGTCCCAGGTGAGGAACTGCTTGTATCAGACCTGATTCTCGCGCAGCAAGATCTTTTGTGAGTGCCCTTCCTTTGGGGCTTGAGGCTCATCTCATGATGTTCGTCTTGTCTGATTGTTTTTGTCTTGGTTGGTACGCTCCCCCTTGTGAAAGAAGTCCTCTATCCACACACTAACCAGGGAGACTTTCATCCAGTTTTCCCCTTGATGCTTCTAAGCCGCTTTGAATTGGCCTGTGCCCGTTGATGAATCATCAATCCATTCAGCCGTCACGTCAGCCGAGAAGACGGACTTGCTGGTATCGTCAAATAGAGTATAGAATCCTTCTTCCGCTCTAGTTGCGGGTTTCTCTTTTCATTAAGTAGCCCCTCATTCACCTCGTACACTGAGTCAAGCAACTTCTCCTTTTCTGTCATGAAGAGGAAGTGAGATGATGACAATGCGGCTGGGAAAAATCCATATCAATCCATTTCTTCTATAAGAGAATTAGATCCCGACGCAGACATAAGAAATGAAATTAGATGCCGATTTCATTTCAGTAGCACCCGTTGCTTCTTTTGTTGGGTTGGTTGGAGTGCTTTAATCAGACTTGACCGAGTAGATCATGTTGGGATCTTCACCATGAATGATCCTCCGGGCGAAGCATCTCATGGCACACCATTGATCAATAAGACAGGATCAATAGAATATACAGGGATAACCCCCATTCCTATCAGCGTGAAATGACATTCATTCAATCAGTCCTCTCCTCCGCTCTCTCTGTCCCTGGCTTCTACTTTCACAAACCTTCTGCCCTATTTTTTGCGGCTTATCCGGTCTTGGATAAGGCTGTTGGTACCCTCTAATTCTTAGAAGATCCTAGCTTCTTTTAGAATGAACTGGCCATCATAAAGGAAATCGAGTGAGGCTTGAAGACATTTCCCATTCAAGCGGTAGTTACGACCAGGAGTGTGCCCTCCATCAGTCTTTCAAATCTCCCTGTCGCTAGTTAGTCAAGTAGTTCTTGAGTGGACTCGAGGGGGCCTATTGAAAGATCTAACCTCTGGCCACTTACACCCGTTTTCTTCAATCATTGTGTTGACTTTGGCATAGAACGGAATAGCAGCATCATAACAGATTATACTACTAGACTTCTGAACAATGGGACCTAACGGATGCCAGTTGTCGAACCAAAGAAAAGTACCTTCCCCATTACCCACTTTGGACCGGATGAAAGGTCTCATAGTGTCCCTCAAGTTTAGCGATTTCCTCCAACTCCAGGAACAGTCATTGGGGATGCCCCACGCACTCCTACCTTTCAAGAGAGAATAATGAATTTTGGAAGCCCAGATAATAGGGTATGTGAGTTAGAGGCTATGTTCTACAAATGTCTGGTAATAGCTGCCTACAATCATGAACTTTCATGAGCTTGAGGCCAAGCCCTCCATCCTCTCTCGGGAGGTAGACCACGTCCCAAGACACCTTGGCAGCCTTAGAGATCCCAACTGTACCATGCCAGAGGAAAGATCTGAGGATCTGGTCAATAACCTTGCACACTTCCTTCGGCAAAATGAAAATGCTACTCTAGTAGACAGTAGCCCTGAATACTGAACAACACCGATCTGATGAGCTGAAGTCTACCCGCATAGGAAAGCCCTTTGCTAGTCCAAGATTCCACCCTTTTGGTAATAGAGAGGCCTACAGTCTTTGGTTGTGAGGAAGTGAATAGATTAGGGTACGGTCCGACGTAAGCCACAGTTTGATCGACAAGCTCAGTTTACAATGAAAATTAATGCAAGAAGAAGAAGGACGACAATGGAATGGGATTACGCATCTTCATAGGAACTCTTATACTTCGATAACAAATAGCCTATGCGTACGATCAGGACAGGTAGCTCGCTACCAGTGAAAAATCGCTGAGAAAGGAAGCATCATTGGCTAAACCCACGAGCCAGAGACGGAATTCCCAAGTCGAATGGGAAATCACCCATTTCTCTACCGGTTCTGCCGAATGCTCCTCTTTTATACTACGGTAAACTTCACTCTAAGCCAATCCAGTTCTCTGCCTAAAGGTTCACTGGAACCTACCAAGCACTTGCCCGCTGCTCTTGCCGCCCGCTTGCATTCTATAAGCGGAGCGCTCTTTTATGAAGAAGAAGCGCGTATATCTTTTCTCTATGCTTGGCTGGTGGAATAGATCATTGCATTTTTTAGAAGTACTAAAAGCTGGCGATGACTTGTCAACTCAATCGAGATCGATCGCTTTCAAGTGAAAGATGTTTTCAATTCCCTCCCGAAATAAATTGGAAAGAAGAAAGAAGGCGCAACACTTTCAGTGCCTTTTCGCTAGTAAGATCCATACAAAAACAAGTGCGTCTTACTGTCACGGGAATAGATAGAGAGCGATTGGAAGAGAGCGTCTTCGACAGGCATGTGTTAAGCATAGCCTCTTCGATTCGATCTAGTTTTGGGGGAGCGTTGAAAAAGTCGTTCTTCAGCCGGGTTCCTAACCGCTACCACTAGAAAGAATAGGGCAAGCAAACTCATGAAACCTGAAAAAGGGAAGCCGCGGGGCAAGAAAAATGAAGAAGCAAGGAAAGCCTAAACAACAAAGTCTGAGCCAAGAGCTTCTGGTCTTCCATCAGCCCATTCACGGCTTAGAGGTTCGTCGAAAGAGCATTTCGGGATGCTTTAATGCCATGTTCTTTGCGGTTGAAGAAATGCCGAGTCAAGGAAGGTTAGATTCTATTGAAAGGTCGGTAATCGAGGCCTAGACCTCTTGCAGGTAAGCCAGCCCCTGTGCCAACATCTGTATCAGCACCCGTAGAAAAAAAGGAAGTCGGAGCTGCATCTACTCTCAATAGAAAAAAAGGCCACAACGCTAAACGAAATCCTAAGTCTCGACCAACCTGTAGCTGCCGGGCGTAACGGCTTATAGAGCTCAGCTAAAATAACAGGATTCAAGCTTGCTTGTGTGTACGTGCTTGTTCTAAGTAGATGTAGATGTAAAGGTGCCTAAGGAACCGCCCTGAGACAAAAAGCAAGACTGGAACCTATATCATTTGGTGCCAACTGGAAGCATTCTTCTACTCTCTTGGGTTCCATCTGAGATAAAAAGCAGGAGTACAAGCAGACATTCCTATTGTGAGTTTGTCCCCTTGTTCTCACTCCTTCAGAGACTTCTCCAATGATGTTCTCAGCTGGACGAGTGTTGTGAATCCTAAGCCTGGGAATCACTTCCAGTTGTAAAGATAGATCCAGGTTGGACATATTTTGCTCAGGAACTTGAACACTATGATCAGCTGTTGTTTCAAACTCATTTAATGAGGACTGATTGAATGAATAAGAAACATCATCATTGTTGGTTGGCTGTGAAGCAGCATTAACAGTTTCCTGTTCCTTCAAAGTACTACTTCTATCAGCTTGGTGTTATGCAGTGTCATCAAATGAGTTTTGAGGTTCACTAGGTGGACCACTGGTTGAAGCTCCACTATCTCTTAAAATAGTTATGCTATCAGATCTTAAGATAGAGGGAACTTGATTTTTAGCTGCTCTTGGAGAACTTGAACAAGGTCTGGGTAACTCAAATAGTTGATCGTCATCAGAATCACTTTGAGTACCTGTTCTAGCTGAAATATTCTCACAAGATGGTTTAGAATAGTTGGGAAACAATTCTAAATCAAAAATATGATCAGGGCCATTCCCCCTAACAGAAGGAGTGTGCTCATTTACAACAATGTTGGATGATTCCTCAAATTGCTGATTTTTGATGTTGTACACTCTATAAGCAATAGAGTTGGAATAATATCCAACAAAGATAGCATCATCTGACTTTTCAGCAAATTTTTCCAAATTTTCCTTTGTGTTAAGTATGGTACACCTGCTGCCAAAGGACCTTAGAAAGCCAATGAACGGTGGCCTCTTGTTCCATAGCTCATAAGAGGTTTTTCCATGTGGTTTAACTACAAGGACCCTATTCTGCACATAGCTGCAGTGCTAACTGCCTCTGCCCAGAATGTTAGAGGCAGCTTTGAATCAGCTAACATGGTTTGAGCAGCCTCAACCAGTGTCCGGTTCCTCCTCTCAGCAACACCATTTTGTTAAGGAGTTCTAGGAGCACTGTATTGTCTGGCAATCCCTTTTGAGTTACAGAATGAGTCAAGAACGTGATTCTTGAACTCGGTCCCTTGATCACTTCTAATTATCTTAACCTTGTGATCAATTTGTTTTTCAATTTTAAGAAAAAAAGATTTTAACATTTCAGTAGTTTCATCCTTAGTTGTTAAAAAGAATGCCCATGTAAATCTTGTAAAATCATCAACGATCACAAGGTAGTATGATTTCCTTCCAATGCTCATTATACTTGTGGGACCAAATAAATCAATGTGCAATAAGTGTAATGGGGTGGTGATAGAGTTACAACTTTGGATTTATGAGATGATCTGTGCTGCTTCCCTTTCAGGCATGCAACACAGTTATCTTTGTAGAAAAATTCCTTTTTAGGCAAACCATGTACCAAGTTATTTTTAACCAAATTATTCATGGTTTTTAAATTGACATGACACATACGTTTATGCCATAGTGTTGACTCATCACCATCAGCTTTGGAGAGAAAGCATGATACTTCAACCAGTGGGGAAGCATTGTTCATATCTAGCTTGTACATATCCCCTTTCCTAGGAGATCTAAGAATCACCAATTCCTGAGGAATGGTCATCCCGGGTTTGAGGATAACGCACTCATGTTCTGTGAAAAGCATTTGATGCTTTTGATCACAGAATTAAGAAACACTTAACAGGTTGTGTTCAAGCTGTTTGACAAAGTGAACTTTGTCAACTTTTTACTTGCCATTGGATACACTTCCTCTGCCAGAAATGTATGCTCCAGCCTCACCTCCAAATTGAACAGGACCTCCATCAAAATGTTGAAATTGTTGAAGGAGAGATCTATTCCCTGTCATGTGCCTGGAGCATCCACTATCTACAATCCAAACATTATTGTTCTTGTCATATGGATGTCCTTGCACATAAGGTGAAAAAGTTAGTTTTTATTGGAAACCCAAGCCTTGTTGGTCTTGAGCCTTTCCAATGATAAGGATGACATTGAACCAAAATTTATGCATGGGGGTTCAATAGGTGTTTGTGAAGAAGAGGCTTGGGTTGCAGCATCTTCTTTGATCTTCCATTCCATCCCTTGGTTGATCATAGAGGATGAGCTTGATGAAGCTTGAGCAGCATGACATTCTTCCGAAGCTTCTTTCTTTTCGGAAGAAGTCTTCACCACCTTTTCTTCCAAAGAAGTATTCTTCTAGGATGGTTTCAAGGGGACTCTCTTGTTCTTTTCAGTCTTGATAGCTTTAACTTCCGAAGCCATTTTCCCTTCGGAAGAAGAACTTTCTTCCGAAAGCAACCTTGCTTTGGAAACAAGCTTTCCCTTTTTCACCACTTGAACCATATGATAAGGTCCAAATGAGAAACCTTCCCTGACTCCTTCTCTTTTAACATTGTTTGCATAATGTGTGCTAGAAGGATTGTAGTAACAATCTTTGGCCATGTGGTTTTACAGACCATACATTATGCAGGCAATGTTAGTCTTCTAGGAACTTGAAGGCTGTTGTTTCTTGTTTTTATTATCTTCATCAGCAGTTCTTCCCTTTGTCTTCTAATCCTTTTGTTGGATAGGTGTGTTGGTACTACACACTTTTCTAGAATCAGAAGTTCCTACCACCTGGAATCCAGCTGAGATGAACAAAGTTTTCTCTAACTCATCAATTTTCTTTTGATAGTCAGTTTCAGCCCTTTTAAAATCAGATTTTAAGATATTCAAAGACTCAATATTAGATTTAATTTCCATATTATAGTCCTGATATAACTTAACCTTAGCAATACAAGCTGGAGTACAAAGATGTTCATATACCTTGTTGTCATCTGTTCCAGCCATGAGTGCTTGAGCAGGAGTCACATCCTGTACCATAAAGCTCTAGTCAACTTCTTGAGCTACAGCTGCTGTTTCAGTTGACTTCCCAGTGGCTTTTGGTGTAGAGGGATGTGAGGAGGCGTGTGAGGTTCCCGGATTTGACTTGGGAGCCTTACATTCCCTAGAAAAGTGACCAAGTTGGTTACAGTTGTAACATTTGGCCTTTGTCTTGTCAAACCCAAACTTGCTGCTAGTTGGGTCTTGAGGGAACTGCCTTTTAGTTCTTTTGAAGAACTTCTTTGCCCGGTAAGTCAGCAAAGCCATTTGTTGGACAATGTCCACATACTCCACATCATCTGGACTAAAGCACTCTAGATCATCAAAGCAATACTGATGATCACTAGAGTATCCACCTCCTGAGACAAAGGCATGACTGTCTTGAAAAGAACCTTGCTGAGCTTGTTGAGACCTTGGAGTCTCAGGAATTATGATGTAGGGTCCTGAAGAACAAGATGACTGCTGAGAAAATGTCAGGTACTGCTGAGGTTGGGTGGGTCTTGAACCTTCAGCAACCATTAAAGCATTGCTAGCAGGAAGGCTTGAAGGTCTGCTCATCTGATGGCCTTTCTTGTTGTCAATCTCTACACGGTATCCATCAAGGATGCCATATAATTCAGTCATGGTGAGGGAGTTCAGATTTTCTGTCCTCTTGATAGAGACACAGTAGAACGTCCACTCATTTGGGAGTGCACTCATGAATTTTCGAGTGAGATCTCTCAATTCAAGGGCAATTCCCAGAGATTGAAGGGAAGAGATAAGATCCATGTACCTGAAGTATTGCTGGCTGAGGGTCTCTCCAGCAAGGTAAGTAAAGTTCTCGAACTGCTGCTTCAGTGAATCTTTCTTTGAGTCATTGGAGCTAGAGTACATTTGTGTTAATGCATCAAACAGTTCTTTAGCCGACTTGCAGTGCTCAAACCCTACCATAATGGAGTTGGGTATAGCAATCATGAGAACAGTCATGGCATTACTGTCAATGTCCATCTTTTTCCGGTCTTCATCAGAGTAGTCTTTAATGGCCTTTTCGATCATGGCACCATTTCCACTTCGGGCAGCAACCTTTGGTTTGTATGGGCCATTGACAATAGATTGCCACATTTTTTCCATCTTGATACCTGATGAAGCCTTCTATGCGTCTGCTCCATGATCTGAAGTTTTCAGGGGTGATGATAGGTGCTTTAGTCATCATCCCCATCTCAACTTCAAACTTTTGGTTGAGGGCCATTTTAGAGTGTGGTGAAAGGAGGAGTGAAAAATAGGTTGATTTGGATGGTGAGATCTCACAATCAAGAGCCTAAAATACTCTGATGCCAATTGCAGGATCGATGTTTGTCACTTCACACTTGGTTTCTCTCTCAAACTCACTTAATCACACACATAGGTTTAGATGAAGCAGAATCTCTTCTGAGAGTTGTTGATAATATACTAAGTAACAAAGAACACAAGGAGATAATTTTCAAGGTACTTGTATATATTATTTCTCAACTCAAAGTATTACAAGACACTTACAAGCATACAACTAGAGTTACAATGAGAAACTATATATACAATCACCTACAGCCGGATATACTTTGATACCAGCTGGAAACCCATAACTAAAGCAGATACTACAAAGCTATAGTTAAGGTATCTTAGATAAAGTATTATCTAAGATAAGGTAGTCATGACATGTCCATGACTTACCTTTTGTCACCAACTAAAGTTGGTAACTATACTAACTTATAAAGGTGAACAGTGAAATAAAGTATGGTCAACTACATGTGCTTTGAGAAAATGCCATGCAGTTTATCAGAGGTCTGCAACGGAGTGTCAGAAGGACCATACTTATGTCCACTGGTTCATAGAAGTGTCTTCCGAAGGTTAATTGGCTTCGGAAGAACAAGTTCTTCCAAGGCCATTTATACTTTGGAAGAGAATACTTCTTCCGAGGCTTGGGGACTTCTTCATATCAACATTCTTCAGAAGTCATCGTCTTGAATTCTTCTAAGTCTTGATCTTCGGAAGAGAAGACTTTGTCTTCGGAAGTTGGAGTTTTCCTTCGGAAGTTGATCTTGCACTTGTCTTCGGAAGAACTCCATTTGCTTTCGGAAGTTCCACACTTAGCTTTGAAAGTCCTTTATTAGTTGCACCAAAAATTTCTAAGTGTTTGGTTTTGGTTGCACCAGCCTTTCTTGATCCAACAGGGAGTATTGTTAGATCTAGGAACAATAAGTCTAGATCATTTTGTATAGGCTTAGAACTTTAATCAATACTTGTAATGAATATTTGTAATTCATTATTTTGATGTATGTATTATGTATATAGGTTAACCCATATGTGTGTTGATTTATGTGTTTGATTGCAGGTACAAGCATTATACTTGGTCAATTTCTGAAATTGACTAAGTGTAAGAAACATCTACGGATGAACATTTTTGTTCTTCCGTAGATATCTTTCTTACAAGACATTCATCCAAAGATATTCTACGGATGAACATCAGTACAGATGAGACTACAAGACCAAAGACTCATTGATGAACATTCCACTTGGAGGTGAGAAATTCAAGTGAAGACTTCTACGGAAAGCAAACTCCTGCTGAAGAAGAAAGTAGCTGCGGAAGACAAAGCAGCTGCGGAAGACCAAACACTTCTTTTTAAATCATACAAGTGTTTCAAGTCAACAAGTCAATCACGGACTCCAAGAGATTCGCTGTTTCCTTAACAGAAACACGCGTGTCTATAAATATGAGTCCTAGGTTTCACATCATGCATGAGCAACAAGACGGAAAACACCAAACATCACATCGATTCACACAATCAATCAAACATAAAACCCTAGCAGCCGTCACATCAATACATCTCAAACATCAACACGTTCAAAGAAATTATTGTTTATATAACAGTCATCATTGGTTCATCTGTAATCATTAATAAGTTTCAATGAAATACTTTTGAAAAAATCTTGTTCTTTTATTATTGTGTTGATATCAATCTGTTCTTTAGCATTAATATTCATTGTCATTGATTTTTAATAATTAATCAATTAAGCAACGATTAATGATCATTCCACAATCATTAAATCGATTCCAATCTAACACTGATAATTCCTGATTGCGATCCTAGGATTCACAGAAATCTACTCAAAGTAAATCAGGAAAAGAAAAAGGAAGACCCGAGGAAAGAAAAGATGCATCTACATCAACAGCAAAGTCTTCATCAAACAACGATCAAGTAGAGCCCATTACTGTGATTCTGGACTCTAAAGAACAAAAAGTAGCATTTACAGCTTTCAGCTCAAGCTTTCAAGCTTACTTGAAAGCACTTTAACACCTGTCACATCTGCCAACAAGACCTGGAAGAACTTCATCCAGATGTAGTAGAGGAAATGGATCTTCAGTGGCAAATGGCAATGATTGCTTATAGAACCAAACAGTACTTGAGAAGAAACAAAAATTTGGCTGCAGCAAGTAAAACAACTAAAATTGGTGTTGATAAGTCAAAAGTGAGATGTTTCAAATGCAATATCTATGGACTCTTCTCAAGTGAATGTAATCAACAATCAACTCCTGACATGACAAAATCAACAACATTAGTCTCGTCAACATCAATCTCATCAACCAACAACATCTCAAAGATCTTTCAGACAACCTCAGCTAATCAACCCATCCCCACTAGCCACAAATGCATTAGCAGGGACTAGTAATTCAAAAGAAATTGGATTGATCATTTTACAAGATGGAACTTATGACTGGAGCATGTATGAGAAGGAAGTGTTGGAAGAGAATCAAGATCTAATGGCCAACATGGAGATTAAAGTTCCACCTATGGCTAGAGAGGTAAGAGATAGACTATGTTCATCATTATGTGTTGAGAAAGTTGAAAGATATAGAGTCCATGTAAGAGAAACAATGATTTTAATTGAATCTCATGTAAGAGAGCATAAACTATATCAAATCAAAATTAACTCTTTATAGAAAGATTTAGATAAACTTGTTTCTAAAAATTACAGTTTAAAAGCCCAAGTTGAGCATCTGACCACTTCCTTAACACAATCCATGGCTGATCATGCATCAACTGAAGTGAAACTTTAGAAGTTTCAAGTTTCATCTCAGCAATATGAGAAATTATTAAATTCTCATATTGATTCAAAGAACATGCATGGGTTGGGATACAATGCTGTTGCACCTCCTCTGAATGATAACTATACAACTTTACCTGAAACAATGACAAATAGTTTGTCAAATCATTTTATGCCATGCACCAAGTTTGAATCAAAATCTAATCAACTGGTAAATAAAAATGATTCTAAGGTGAGTGAAATTGAGTCTTCTGAATCGGAACAAGTCAAACAAAATGACTCAGAATTTGACATTAATGAATGTGATGACTTGGATGATTCTGATGAACATGATGATAAATGTGCGGATGAACTGGATATTGGGAAGAATGTTTCATTTGAACCAATCATTGCCAAAGTCCTTGAAGAAACCAAGCTGCCTTATCCTCCTAAGCAAAGAAACATGTTGAAAACTATTTGCAAGAGAATAGCTCAGTTGAATGAAGGACTTCAAGAACTTCACAAGCAACAAAAACCTTCAACATAAGTTAATAAGAAGTGCACATCTACAAAAGAAGTAAACACATCTTCCATAGAAAAGAGAAAGCAACCACAATCCGCAGAACTTTTTCGGAAGAAGAAAGTTTCTTCATTAGTAGCAGATCTGCAAAAGAACAAATCTACTGAGTCAGTAGAAGATCTGCGGAAGCTAAAGGCAGCAACCAACAAGAAAACAAAATAGATGGTTGTGAATCCTAAGCAACAGAATTCAGCTGATAAACAAGAACCCTTTGATATTATGTTAGGAAAGGGGAAGGAGTCATCTACTGCAAAGTTTGAAAAAGGATTGAAGACTCAAAGGCAACAAAAGAAGAAGAAAGTGCTTGATTCTGAAAATGAGTCAGAGGAAAAGTATTGCAAATGGTGTGACATGAAAAATACAACACTGAAGACTGTTACTTCAGCAGTTATTGCTCTATTTGCAATATGAACAATCACATGACTTCTGACTGCTACTTCAACAAACATTGTGCAATTTGTAACAAAAATAACCATTCTACTCAGGAATGTTATTTTAATAAAAAGAACAAGACAAAGAGCACAAAGAAGCAACAATCTGAGAAGGCTGAATCAGACTCTCAATCTAGTGATAGTCAAGAAGATTCAAAATCAAAGAAGCAGCAGCAAAAACAAAAGTTGCCAAAACCAAAGAAGAAAACATCTGCTGATGGTAAACCTTTGAAGAAAGAGAAACCACATCAGCAACTCAAAACACCTAACAAAAAGGTGGATTTGACAGATAAGAAAGCAAATACTGATGATACTTTCTTTAATCATTTTGAAAAAGGCACTCACATACCACATTCAAAATCAAAGGATGGTGAAACTTTCTACAATCAAGGTTTATCATCAAAATCAAAGCAACAAACAAACAAAGAAAAGATGAATGAAGAAGAGATTAAGAAACAAGAACAAAGTTCCACAAGCTCATCTGCAATAGAATCATCCTCACCACAAACAACACATAATAAATCAATTGAGTCTAAAATTAATACTGAAACATCAAGACTGATTCATGAGGGAGTTACAATTTTAGACACTACTAGAAAACCCAAGATCATTAAGGCTTGGGTTCCTAATTTCAATTGATTTCTTTATGTGTGCAGGAACAAACATGGAGAGCTGACAATAAGTGGTATGTTGATAGTGGTTGTTCCAGGCATATGACAGGAAACTGTTATCTTCTTCATGACTTCAAACATAAAAATGCCTCTTATATGGCATTTGGTGGGGATAAGAAGGGAGGTAAAATTGTTGGTGAAGGAATGGTAACTAATGGTGTGCTCAAATTTGAGAAAGTAAATTACTATAAAAATTTACAATATAATTTACTGAGTGTGTCTCAAATTTGTGATAAAAAATATACCACATTATTTGATAACACTAACTATTACATTCTTAAGCCAGGTTTTTCAATTCTAGAAGACTGGATCCTTCTTAAAGCATCAAGAAAATGAAACACATATGTTTTGGATATGAACAATACTGCACTCACAACCAATGAAACATGCCTGCTGTCTAAGTCATCAGAATATGAATCTCAGTTGTGGCATAGAAGGCTTGTTCATTCTAACATGAAGAATATGAATAAATTGGTGAAAAATGACTTAGTCATTGTACTGCCAAAGAAAGAATTTTATTGTTCAAATCATTGTCCTTCATGTTATAAAGGAAAACAACATAGGGTGTCACATAAATCCAAAATTATCAATACAAACATAACACCACTCAAATTGCTTCACATGGATCTTTTTGGTCCAACCAATGTGATGAGCATTAGTAAAAGACAATATTGTTTAGTGGTGGTGGATGATTTCACTAGATTCACATGGGTCTTTTTCTTAAAACAAAATAGTGAAACTTCAGAAACATTAATGGAGTTTGTCACTAAGATTGAAAATCAACTTAATCAAAAAGTTAAAATTTTCAGGAGTGACAATGGGACTGAATTTGTTAATACTATCTTAGATTCTTTTTGCAAGATTAAAGGCATTGCAAGGCAATTCAGTGCACCAAGAACTCCATAACAAAATGGAGTTGCTGAAAGAAGAAACAAAACTCTCATTGAAGCAGCAAGGACAATGCTAGCTGATTCATAATTGCCAATCACCTTTTGGGCTGAAGCAGTGAACACAACATGCAATGTTCAAAACAGGACATTAATTGTCAAAGAACATAACAAAACACCATATGAGCTTTTATTTAAAAGAAAACCTTACATAGGATATCTTAGAGCTTTTGGGTGTCATGTGTATGTTTTAAACACAAAAGAACAACTGCGAAAGTTTTCAGAGAAAGCCTATGATGATTTCTTTGTTGGATATTCTTCAACATCTAAATCATATTGGATGTACATTCCATAACAAAACATTATGGAAGAAACACCTAATGTGTCATTTGATGAATCCTTATTTCCAAAATCTGTTAAAAGATCATCATGGTTGTTTGATATAGATGCACTCACAGACTCATTTAACTCTGGTTATTTGAATATTGCAGGTTATACGGATACATGCTATCCGTTTGTGCCTCAAAACATGAATTAAGTGTCATTATCTGCTGATCCTCCAAGAACTCAAACTTCAAGTGTTATTGAACAAGGAACTACAAATCAAGCAAATAATGCAGCCGAAGACCAGCCAAATAGATCTTTATCCTCAGATGAAAACACTACATTAGCAGCTGTTAACTCTGCATCTGCTGATATGGATATTGCATCAGCAGATATTCCATCCACATCAGTAGATATTGCACACACTGGAGACTGACTATCACATTCCAAAGAATTGATATCAACAGGTCAACAAACACCATCCGTAGATGTTCCTGTAACTCCTGCGGAAGTTCAAAACACATCCATAGATGTTCCTGTGGAAGGCGTTCACAATGCAACTGATGTACAAAATGAGAAGGGATGTCATTCAGCTTTAGATGATCCACATGATGAACAATTTGATTAGTTAATAAATTCCTCATCTCAGCTGGGCCCATCTTCATCAATGAATATGACTAACTTGGGATCATCTATTCCAGTTGAGTCTATTCCAACAACAAGAATTCATAAGACTCATCCAGTGGACAACATTATTGGTGATCTTAATGAAAAAACTACAAGAAGCCAAGGGGGAGCTGCAAACATTTATCTCTTCACTTGTTTTCTTTCACAAGTGGTTACTCCTAACATCACAGCTGCACTAAAAGATAATAGCTAGATTGAAGCTATGCATGAAGAGCTTTAACAATTCAGAAAGCATAAAGTCTGGAATCTAGTTGATCTACCTGAAGGTTAACATCCAATTGGCATAAGGTGGCTTTTAAAAAATAAACTAGATGACAAAGTTATAACTGTGAAAAACAAAACAAGGCTGATTGCACAAGGGTATACTCAAGAAGAAGGAATAGATTATGATTAAGTTTTTGCACCAGTTGCAAGGATTGAATCCATAGGAGTATTCCTAGCCTATGCTTCATATAAGAAGTTTATAATCTATCAAATGGATGTCAAGTGTGCTTTCTTATATGGGAAAATTGATGAAGAGGTCTATGTAGCTCAACCTCCAGGTTTTGAAGATCCTGATTACCCATATAGGGTATACAAGCTTGACAAAGCTTTGTATGGTCTTCATCAAGCTCCAAGAAAGTGGTATGAAACATTATCTTCTTTCTTGCTTAAGCATGGATATAAAAGGGGAACAATTGATCAGACTCTCTTTCTCAAACAAGAACCTCAAGACCTCTTAGTTGTTCAAATTTTTGTAGATGACATTATATTTGGATAAACTAACAAGAGATTGTGTGTCAGCTTTGAAAAGTTGAAGAAATCTAAATTTCAGATGAGTTCAATGGGAGAATTAACCTTCTTCCTTGGTCTACAAGTTCATCAGAAACCAGATGGCATCTTCATTAATCAAGAGAAGTATATTCATCAAATATTGAAGAAGTACAATCTTGCTCATACATCTTCATGCAAAACACCTACTTCAACAATTAACGATATTGTACCTGATCCTACACGAAAATCTATTGATCAAAGATTGTATAGATCAATGATAGGATCTCTCATGTATTTAACTATCAACAGACCCAACATAATGTTTGCTATGTGTGTTTGTGCTAGGTACCAATCAGATCCAAAAGAGTACCATCTGAATGTTGTGAAGAGGATATTCAGATATCTCAAAGGGAAACCAGCCCTTGGTCTTTGGTATCCAAAAGATGGAGACTTCACTCTCTACTCATATTTAGATAGTGACTTTGGAGGATGCAACAACAAAAGAAAATCCACAACTTGTGGGTGTCAATTCATAGGACCAAGACTTATTTCATGGCAGTGCAAAAAGCAAACAAATGTATCTGTATCCACAGCTGAGGCTGAGTACATAGCTACTTCAGCAAACCAATTACTTGATTATGGTTACAATTTCCTTCAAACTCCAATTCATATTGACAATTCAGGTGCTATGTTCATCACTCCTAATCCAGTACAACATAGTAAAACAAAACATATTAAAATTAGATACCATTTTCGGAGGGATTCTTTAGAAAAAGTTTTAATCAAGTTAGTCAAGGTGAATACAACAAATCAGCTTGCTGATTTATTCACTAAAGCCTTTGATTCAGTTAGATTTAATTTTCTAATTGAGTCTTTAGGCATGATTAATTTAGATTAATCATCATTAACAAAGAAAAGCATGTGTCTGTCCTTGTAAATAGTCATAAATAAAAATCAAAAACATTCATAAAAACATACAAAAATACAAAAATATTATCTTTAGTTATTGTGTCTTTTGATTCAGCACGACATATATATGGGAAATGATAGTACACTGTGCCTTTGTTTGCTTCCTGAGTTCTTAAATTACATTAAAATCTGATCAGAAGTGCTTCGATATGTGAGTAGGTTCAACTTGAGTGGAAACTACACTAAGAGCATGCCTAACATAATGAAAATGCGACTATATGTGGGAAACTCCATTTTGAGGATACATTAAGTGAGTCATATTCTGATGTGATCAAATTACTCATCTAAGCACACTATGTACCAACACTTTATAATCTCTATCTTTGCAAATCATATTCCCTCTGTTTTGTGTAAACAAAGACCTGGGTTTATGATCACCTTGGTATACATTTGTAACCAACAGGTGAACAGATCATGATCCACATCATCCCTCTGTTTTGTGTAAACAAAGACCTGGGTTAAAGGCACCTTTGTTTTATGGAAGTAAAGACCTGGTCACTTGATGATGATCATATCTTAGCTCTAAAAAGAATCCTCCATGATCAACTGTATATTAACTTAAGAGATATTGCATCAATGCATTAATGAGATGTCAAATACATCTCAAGATAGAACTTATAACTTAAAGTACATAGTTTCTAAGTGTGAAAAAGTGATGATTTGACTCACAAAGGGAGGACAAACTCTAATGTGAATTGAATGTGGAGCCCATAACTGTTTCTATCTAATAAACATCAAAACATGATAAACAGCATGCCTAGTTGACACCATACTCTTGTTTGAATTTAAGTGGGTAAACATACTTGCAATCAGAACTAGAATAAGGTCTCATTTCATCAAAAAAATCAAACAGGAAGATGCTTAGTGTTACAGTATATGTTTATATATGCTTGTACATAGAATTTAATTCAATTTTGTTTCTTTTAGCTTTTTTATTTTTCAGTACTCTTGGACAGTCATGTGCCTTTCATGATATTCTTCTACATAGATTATAAATGCCTCAGTTCAACATTAATCATAAATTTAGGGGGAGTAGTTAATTCATGAAAGATTGAAATCTGAATTATCAAATCAATTGTTAAGACCGAAGGAATTGGAACTTGAGCACTAACTTGGCTGTAGGATACATGAAGTTTTTCAAGTTATAATTCTTCTTGTGCACCAATTGTCATGTAAACAAAGTCAACAAGGTCCAAAAGCAACAAATGGTTCTATCATTTGAATAGAACCATACAATCAAATAAGTTTCCAACTTCACATTTCAGCATCAGCAGAAGCTATAGTACATTTCACTCATCAGCAGATGCTACAGTGTGAAACTTAATCCAGAACATGACAATCCGTAGATTGGTAACCTACGGATATGGTGATATTTTAAAAGTATAATACATTTCCATGGATTGGTAACCTATGAAAAATCAAGTTATACTTCAATGAAAATTCAGTTCTTTGATGGTTAGGCATCCGCAGATGTCCTACGGAAGAATTGAAATCTGCGAAATAAACAAAGTCCGCGGAAGTGTAATAAGGAAAGTGGGACCCACTTCATTAAATAAATGAAATTAATGTGTCCGAGGGAGTATAAATGATGTTTTGACTTGGTATTCATTATTCACTTTTACAGAGCCCTTTTTGACCTCGAATCCTGTTATTCAAAAAAAAAAAACATCATCCCTCCTTCATCCGATTTCAAAATTACCATAACATCAAACAAATCTTAAACTTGATTTCAGGTCTTTCTTTCAAGGTAAAACATATCATTATCATCAACAATGAACTGATTGATTCATTATTTTCATCTAAACTCTTCGTATTTTTAGGTGTGAAGACTTTGTTCTAACATAATCTTCTTCATTCTTATGAACAAATGGCTAATCGCTTTGCAAGAGAGCACAATGTATGTGCATTCTTAACTCCTGACGACCCTGTATCGGAAGGATGTCGAGATATCATTAGCTTCTTGTGACGATCCAGGCTCTTCTATGCTCTATCACCGGAGCCTGTGATTCATCAAGTACATATCATCGATTTTTGGAATTCGGCTCGAATAGAAGAAGAACGAGAATATGAGGTGATACTGGCTGAGATTAAGAATGAACAGCTGAGAGTTGATGAACAGATTATTAGGAAAGTACTTGAGCTGGGAGAACAAGAAGCGGGTCACCCTGATGTGTTTGAGAATGAGTACATAGAGAAGATCTTCTATCTAATGGTGTATGATGGTGACTTTGAGAAGGGAGAGATAAAGAAAAGGAGATTGTGCAAGCCCTATTGATTTCTATGTCACACTTATCTCAAGTGCATCATTAACAGGAAATCCGGACTGGATAGATTCTCATGGCACATTTCATCTAGAATCATTGGAATATTTGAGGGAAGGACCTACAACTACTCGAAATACATCTTTGGTTGTCTGTGTGACCAAATCAGAGTACAAAAAGCTGATAAGATGTACATGTTTTCGAGGTTTCTACAACTGATCATCAATGCTGAGCTGCCTAGAATAGACAGAGATGGTGATGTGTTTGTTCAAGCTTATTTAGGAAGATCTGTCCTGAACAAGATCAGTGGAAAATATCAAGGTGAAGACATGCCCATGTTTGCACATGTGGCTGATACTAATGCCAACATTCCACCAGAGCTGGTGTGGGAAGACCAGCAAGATAGTTCACCTGCTGATACTGAGCAAGCCTCACATTCTCCTCCTCAATCACCCATACACCACCATCATCAATCCCCACAACCTTAATCACCAGCCATTGAAAACACCTTTCCAATCTCTACAATTCACCCTCTATCACCAATTCATCAACAACCTCCAACTTCTTAAAACTAATCACCTGAGATTGTTCATACAGAGCCTATATCTTCTACACAGTCTCAAAACTCAGTTCATACTGCTGAGACTGAGTTAGCATCTCAAGCCAGCACTGTTCCATTCTCAATAACCAAATCTCAAACCCCTTTTCTCTCCAGTGATACTGAGCATGTCTCACCAATCACTGATCTTCAACACCAGCATCAACCAGATCAAGAACTAGCAAATCAAGTAGCTAAGTCTAGTTCAAGTTCTGCAAGTATAGCTCTTGCTGAAGGTAATGAGGATGACATTACTGATCAACATCCAGAAGGTGAAGAGGAAGCTAACTATGTTGATGTTATTGCTTATCATAAAGATGATCTCAGTGATGATGATATCCCAATGAGCAAAAGTTATCTGTTGGCTGAGTATAACAAGTTGATTATTAAGTCAAACAAAAGGTTGAAAAGAATAAGAGAATTGAAGGGAATGATAAAAGAAAAGGAAGAGTTGATGAATGAACAAGATAAGAGAAGATACTCAAACCAACAATGAAGTGATTGATGCATTATATCAACTGATGGGAGAACTCAAGGATTCAGTGAAGCTTGAAACAGATGAAAAGGAGAGAATTCAAGAAGAATTGAAGAAAACCAAGAACAATTTGAACAATGTGTCTGAGATGCTGAAGAGGAAAGATCAAGAAGTTGAGGTGCTAAAGATAAGATTATGTGCTCTTAAATCAAGTACTCCTGCAACAAAACCAACAAAAGAATCTATTGAAGATTCAAAGTCAATCATACAATATTCAAGGAAAAGGAAATACTTGGGTTCATTTAAGAAGGAAGTGATTGAAGTTCAAGGTTCTTTAAAAAGGTCAAAATCTATATCTCTAGAGCACACTCCTTCAGTGGATGTTTCCACTTTGAAGCCTTTGTCTCATGCTGAAACTGAGTGATGCTGAGTGGAATGAGCTGACAAAGATTGAATCTCCCAAAGAACAAATAGAATCAAAAGCTGATGATCTACTGACTACCAAAGACATATTGGAAGAAAGGCCAGAATCAGCAATGTTTATGACTCTGATCAATCATGGCTTTCCATATGACATGGTAGAAAGGATGAGCATGAATGAGATGAAGGATGTGCTGAAAGAATTTGAGCTTGCAAGATTTATGATCCCCAACTGCAATTATGAAACATTCAAAGCCTTTCAGTCAATTCAGAAAACAAAGAAGGAGTTGGGTCAGTGTGATACAGCAAGGCTAAGTAGATACAATATGACTTGTTGGTTACAAGGTCATAATTACAAAGTGCATGAACCGAAATGAAGATCAGTGGCTGAGTTGAGAAAAATGATGGAGCATGTGATGAAAGTGGAGCTAGAAACTAGTATGAGATTCAGGACTGAAGCTCCAAATCCTACTTATGACCATCAAAACAAACTCCCTGCTGAGCCTGTGACTGTTGAGAGTAAAGACTAGCACAAAGGGAAAGAAAAGCTTATCAAAGAGCCCCGAGAAGTTATTCCTGGCATAGTATGGCCAGTGGGAACTACAGTGAGGGAAATTACTGAACAAAAGTCAACATTGATAGAGCTATTTGATCATCTCACAACTCCCAGTTCTATGGTAGAAAACATGATTATGGCCTAGAAATATGATCCAGACTGGGATTAATGCAGTTATTAAGAGAACATTTGGAAGAATCCAATACTTCCATGATGTAGAAACAATACTGAGTCTTCCTAAATGTGACATCAAGGATCTGCAAAGCTTAATCATCTCTAATTACCCAATCCACCAAAGAGGAAGAGACTTCTCTATTTCAGTGGGTAAGTTAAAGACAAAATTTAGAGATGATGTGATCAAAGAAGCTAAGAGAGAGGATGTTGAGCACAGAAGAAGAAAGCAAGGGCAAAAAAGATCAAAATCCAACTCCTCTACATTGGTAGATGATGAATTTTTAATGAGGGTTGGATACCACAACAGAAATACAACAGCTATAAAGAGCTTTGATGAAAATCAATATACATATACCATAACAGAATGGGGATATGTTGAGAAAACTAAAGAGTTAGTGCTGCTGAGAAATGAAGAGAAAAAGAAAGCTAAACAGATAAGGATCTTTGATCCAGTGGAAATCAAGCTACTCCACCCAAGCTACCTTCATATCTGCATGAGAAATTTTTCCCCAAGCTGGCTGATGAGAAAGCTCAAAATGATCTATGCTTGTATGTACATTTAATTCAAGTGATTGACAAATTGCATGCAAATGCATACAAAAGAAGGAGATATGAGTCTGGGTAGTTAATTGGAACTAACATTAAAGAAGTATCTGAACTCAAAATCTCAGAACAAGATGAGCTGGAGATAGTTCACAATCAAAGTGTTGTGGAAACACTTACTACTGAGGAAGATGTTTTGGGTTTAAGTTTTGAAACTTTAAAGATGATCTGCAAGATGAAGATAAAGTACAACTATGATGATTAGAAGACTACAGTCTCTTACTTCTATAACAAGATAATTGCAAGAGTCAAAGAGCTTTCAAGCCTGAAGAACTGATCTAAAAGTTGCTAAGCCTAAGGGGGAGTATTGTTAGATCTATGACTAGGTTTGAGAATGATAATCTCTGTTGATGTGAATCAACAAGGACCGAATATGATGATTGAGTCAATGATTGTAAGGTGGAATTAAACAATCACAGAACATTGAATGCAAGACATACTCATAAATGCTCTTTGTATTAATTGTAGTGTAAAGTTAGAATGAATGCTAGGGTTTCAGCATTAAACAGTAACTAGACACTCTGGATACATAAGACAATCGAAATTCTAATTGTCAAAAGTTAGTCGAAAGTCACCTCACATACGAGGATTTCTATTCTATTTATAGGCTGACAAGATGCCTTTTACAAAAAGACTAAATTACCCCTATACTATAATCTAGTCTAAGCACAGAAGTCTTCATCAGCATTAGTCTTTGTTCATCCGCATTAACTAATGCGGATGAGTTGATCTTCATCAACATTTGTTTTCTTCTATCGTATTAGTGTTTGGTCATCACATTGACAAATGCGGATGAACAAACACTTGGCTCATTTGTTGCTGAGCATCTGCATTAGTAAATGCGGATGTACAAAGTACTTGTCAGAATTTGTTCGGCTGTCCGCATTTGTTAATGCGAAAGAACAAACACTTGTCAGCATTTGTTTTGTTAGTCATCCGCATAAATAAATGCGGATAGCCGACACTTGTCTTCTATTCTTGATGCAGATTCTTCATCCGCATATCTTCTTGGACTTGTGGGATTTCCAGCAGAACAACCATCAATCCACCACTTGAATTGGCATGTATGATCCTTTCAGGGTCCAACAATACTCCTCCTAAGGATTATACAGCCTATGTACTTCAAGGGTTTGATGGTGGATGAGGTTGTGAGGATTCTACTGGGTCTTATGTAGCAGGAGAGGAAACTAGTGGTTCTGTAAGTGATGGATCCAGAATGGCCTTTATCATATTGACAAAGTCATTGGCTTCAGACATATTTTCTCTATTTAGCAGATGAATCTTCATCTGGCTCATAGTGTGAATGGCTTCAATGGACAGCTTTCTCAATGAGATAGGCTCCCAGATGGACACAGTTGACAACCCATCTCTATGAATCAGAAGAGATCCTTCCACATCCACCTCCAGCTTCACAATGTTCCATAATTGCAAAGGAGTCTTCTTCTTCCTCATCTGCTCTCTCTTAGCAATGATTCTGTCAAATGTCATCTTCAGAATCTTTATGCATTTTAGAAAGAAGTGCATGTCTACTTCTCCCAGCTTGTTGCTTATCTCTCTGAAGTGCCTTATGTATATGTAGTGGATATAGGATTCATCTAACAATCTCACCTCATATCCACTAAAAAGTCTAATCTCAGCACCTTCTTTTCCTCCCCATCTTCTTTCAATCACCAATTCATATGTCTTTTCATCATAGTAGACATTTGAGATTGGTTTGGAGGAATGAGTTCCAGCAACCATCTTTCTCTTCAATGATTTAGTTGGCTTCACCTTGAGTTCAGGGAATACCACTTCTTCAGCTGGTTTAGTCTTTTTCTTCTCAAGAGGGTTAACAAAGGACCTATCTTTCCTCATGTAGATAGCCTTGAGAGATTTGAAGTTGTCTATTCTTTTGAACATCCTCAGAATATCTTCAAACTCATAACCCTTGAACATAGCCTTATGATTAATCAATTCCAGATTGGCTAGTTAGTTCAAATCATGAATCTGCAGGGAGTTTACTAGAGCAGTATACTCAGTAAAGAATTGAACCAACCCTGAGATCCTTTTGATCATGAACATGTTCCAGTCACTGTCATACTTCCAGGAAATTATCTTCTGATCAGTCTTGCCCTGAGGAGTAGACACACCCTTAATCATCTCAGCAGTGGTGAACCCTTCTTGAAGCTTTAACTGAGAAGGCTCAGCAAACCACTCTGGATTTTTATGTAGAACTGGTGCCAAAGAGTCATGATCTCTATGGGTGAGCTGGATGTCTTGGGCAGATACTCTAGTTCTTGGCTTTTTGCTGATTATCTCTTCTTCAAGTTTCTTCAGCCTTTCTTTCTTCTCATTTATCATCCTAAGGATAGCAGCCCTCAGGGAATTTGTCTTCATGTTGCCCAGTTTTCTTTTGGTTAATCCTTGTTCAAATAGATAGTCCTTTATTTCCCTGTCAGTCATACTATAGGGATCAGGATACAGTGATGGAGGAGTTGTAGTCTACTTGGCCTTTGATGAGAATTTAACCACTGGAGCTTTGGGTGAATGAATCTTTTCATACTCAGTCTCATATGTAGGGTCCAGTAGTTTGTTTAGCTTTTTTTCTTCTGCTATCATCCCCTCATAGGTCATCCCAAATACCTCATCAGGATCATAACCATGGTTAATCATAAACATGGCCTTCACCATCAGATCATTTGATTTGGCTTTCTCCACCATCTCATGTACTAATGACTCCACCTTCATAGGGCTTTCCCTAGCTATTGGTTCATCAACCACATAGCCACCCTCTATCTCTCCTTCTTCAAGGTCAATGAATTCAGCCTTCTTTTTCAATTCGGCTTCAGCTTTTTCATTTTCATCCAAAAATTCAGCTATAGCTGCAAGGCTGCGGGGATCATCTTTTTGCTTTTTCGTCACAGGCTCTTCTTCTTCAACTGGCCTTTTTCCCTTGGCCTTTTCAGAAAGATATTTCCTCTTTCTGGTATAGGTTTGTATGCTTGAACTAGAGGATGTTTCTGCCATTTCAGCCTCTTTAGGCACTTTTTCAGCCTCTTTAGGCACTTTTTCAGCCTCTTTCTGTTCAAATTCAGCCTGTTTGTTCTCCTTTAGTTTACCATCAGATTCTTCTTTTTGTTGTTGTTCTTCACACAACTTTCTGATCATTTTCTTTTGCTCATCAGATAATGACACAGCAGGTACAATTTGAAGACTTAATTCCTTCTCAATTGCAACAGGAGATTGAGGAATAATTACAATTGGCTCAGCTGCTGCTTGTCTTTGATCACTAATAAAATCCCAAAACTCATCATCTATTTTAAACTCTTCAGCAGTAAAGCTATCCAGTTCTTTGATCATATCACTAAACTTAGATTCTTCAGTGTGTGTTTCTTCATGATCTCTAGTGGTGTATACTACCATAGCCAAACTTTGTTCTTGTGGCTTGGTTCCACTTGATTCAGCTTCTTTGACAGGCTCTGAGAATCTCATCTTTTTAGTAGGAGGAGAGTCATCATCACTCTCCTCTAAGGAACTTCTTTCACTATCATGTTCCTCCTCATCATCTTTCTTCTCCTTCTTAATCTCATCTTTGTCACCTTCATCATCTTTTTGTTTTTCAATCTCTTGATTTATCATATTCAACAGCTCCAACTCAGAAATCCTCTTATTCAGGGATTCTATATGTTTTTGCTGTTCAGAGATTATTTCGGATTGTTCCTCAATCAATCCTTCCTGCTCCTCCATGGCTATTGTCTGGATGGCTAAAGTGTCCACATGACCACTTATCTCATCCCTTGAGTGTTGGAGAGCAGACTTAAGTTCTTTAATTTTCTTATCCTGTTCAGCCTTTTTAGCCTCATATCTAGCTTTCAACTCTTTCAACTCCTTCTCTTTTTCATCCAGCTTTAGAAGTCTGTCTTTTATAATTCCAGACCTTCTATCAAGCAGTTTCTCCATTTTTGCCACCTTCTTCAAAAGCTCAGATATCATCTCATCTTTTTCATCTGGTCTATTCACCTCTGACTCAGCATAACTCTCAGAGGGAACTGCTTCTGAAGTAACTTGCCTCACAGGCATCTACATTTGATGATCCTCCTCATCAGATGATGATTTGGATTCCTCTAAAGAGCTGGCAAAATCACCAAACTCAACAGGCTCAGTGGTGGTGGGTGATGATGGAATGGGTGAAGTATGGTGAGGTTGAATAAGTGAAACAGGAGGTGAATGGATGGGTGATATGTGTGGTGAGATGATTGGTAGTGTTTGTGGAGATGGGATTGGTGATCTTTGTGGTGATGGTGTTGGTGTGGGCATAAAGGGTGAGGCTATTTCAGCTTCATGAACAGAAGGCCTAGTGTGATGATCACACCTACATCAACCTATGGTGACACCGGCCTGTGCCCTTCTTTAGCTTCCACAGCATGCTCATCAACATGTTGTTGATCATGAGCAGCTTGGTGTTCTTCTTCCTGAACATGCTCATTAACAGGAGCCTCTTGTTCTTCTACTTGTTCATCTGGATTAATCTGCTGTAACATCCAGGGCAACAAGGGAAAGAATGTTCCACTGTAGAAATTCCTAGGATCTCTCTTCTTGATATACTTGTAGGACTTGGCAATATAATGAGGAATATCCATTACAGGTCCTTCAGGTGCAACATCAGGGAAAGCTTCATTGATGAGGCATTATAAGAACCTTGGATACATAAGGAACATGTGTCTTCTACCTTCCTAAATGTTAGATACCAGACCATTAAATACATAAGCAGACATGTTGAATGGCCTGTTGGTGCACAGAGCACATATAGCAAAAGAGGTAGTCACTGGAATGTCATTCCATCTAGTCTTCCTCTTTGACAGACAATGTTGGTAGAGATGAATGAGGAACCTCCATTGTAAGTCAACTAACCCCTTTATAATCTGTTTCCCTTCATAACCTCCCTCATAACCAATGTTTGAAAAGAAAGTCATGATGTCATCATCTTCTAATTCCAAGGGAGAGTTGGCATCATCTCCAAACTATAGACGTTGTCTCACAGTCTGTTCAGTGATGGCCAAGGTAAGATCATCAGTGATTCTCCCTAACAGAGTCCTAACACCATATGCTTCTGTGAGCTTAGCAGTGCTCCAAAATGCCCTATGAATCTCTCATAAATAATTGGTCTGACAGTAATGGCATGAGCAACTCTGGTAGTGGATATGAATCTGATCATGTCTTTTAAACCTTCTACCTTAGGTACATCAGGGTCAAGATAACCATTGACATTATGGAGCTTGCTCGGTGTAAGGTTAGCCATTGTAACATGCATTAGAGGCATATGAATTAGAAGATTCCACTATACTTTGTTGGGTTTTACAAGTTTTAACAAAGATGTTTAACCATTTAAACAACAAAACGCAGCGGATATAAGGGGTTTAAAACTTGTTTTATATTCTGAAAATAAACATTTATATGTTCAAGAAAACAAACCCAAGAACAAGGATCATATATATGTGAAAAGAAGTGCTATCAAAACCAACCATAGGATGTACATGAATACTACCTTTCTTGAACAAGGAAGTTAGATACGGATGAGAGGAGGAAGATGATGTTTCTTGAATGTCTAGTCTTCAAAAGAGAAGACCTCAAGCTTGTATACCCACAAGCTCTTGCAAAGCACCAAACTTGTTAGGAAGTTGACACCAAAGATCCTTCTTACAAAACCTCTAGGTCCGAAAATGGGAGAAGAGAAATGGAGAAGAAGGAGCTTGCATGTGTGAGAGAGAAAGTGTGTTGAGTGTCTTAGTTGAACAAGTAAATGTCTTGCATAAAAACAAGACAAAGGAATCCCAATGCAACCACCAAAGGGGCGGCCGAAATTGGGTTCAAAATGGGTTCCCTCCCATTTTGAAAAACACCCTTTTAATTCATTGTTAATCACTAATTAAGTTATATAATTAAACTAATTTTAATCTTATAACTTAAACACTCTTATATTTGATGTTATTTAACTTATTTAAATAACATTACAAATGATATCTCATGAACAAAATATCCATATAATTTGTTCTATCTCAAATGCAATAATTCAGAAAACCCATTTTCTAAATTGGTGTCAAAATTTATTTGCTTGATCATGTCAACAAATAAATATTTATCGGTGTTTGCCTAGCTTGTTATTGGGTATGACCCGACGTGGATCATAACGTACTAACCACATCAATCTTGTATGTGTCTTGGGCATATAAGATCCAACAATCTCCCACTTGCACAAGATTCATAGAAGATTGATGCAAGCAGTAAATACCGCCTAACAACGGTTTACTACCCTTAATACGTATGACTAAGAGCCATTCAATAACATCATCCCCTTCAAGTATCTTACTCGAAAATGTTTTAGGTGAATAATCATCTATCCTTTTATCACAGATGTCATGTTAAATCTTAGAGACACAGAATGATCATTCTCCATTGACTTAACTTTAGCAGGCCTTAGACATCTTACTCTCAATGAATAAGAGGGACAAATCCCATCTTGATTACATACGTCTCTTACAATACCTCGTGCTATACCTGAATTTAGTCTTATGTACTGCCGTGTTTCAGAACAGCGAAGAACTAAGTCAAAGTATAATACCCGGTGAATATCAAGACCCAATATGTATCTCAGGTCAGAGGATACCAAATGATATTCGCCTTTACTCAAATTTACTTATGATCAATCAAGAAGATTCCATGTAGTAATATTTGAGATGCGGGTCAGTCCAATATTTGTATCCCACCAATATCTATGAACTTTGGCAGCAACCCTTTGCTATATATTCATCCATATGAATATCCACCAATCCAAGTTCATAATAGTCTTACCCTCATACTTGTTCCCACAGGTATGAACGACTACGGACGTTTAGAGTAAATGATTTACTCATGGATTAAACATGCAAAATTGGAACGTTAGTGAAGCATTATAACCAAATAATTCATTCAAATAATAAAAGGTTCCAATATCCAAATACAAAATTATAAGATCAAATCCAGTCACTAGAATATCGAAGTCCCATGGCACAAGTATGACCCTCATGCTTTGCCTTTTCAAGGAGCTTCGTGAGTGGATCCGCAATGTTATGATCCGTGTGAACTTTGCTAATACATATCTTTCCCTTTTCAACTTCATCCCTTATGTAGTTGAATCTCCGCTCAATGTGCCTAGTCTTTTGATGTGCACGGGGTTCCTTGATTTGAGCAATCACACCCTCATTATCACAAAGAATTTCTAGGGGGTCCTGAATGGAAGGGACAACCCCTAGATCGGCAATGAATTTCTTCAACCATGCAGCTTCTTGAGCTGCTAATGAAGCGGCAATGTATTCTGACTCTGTAGTTGATAATGCCACCACATCTTGTTTAGAGCTCTTCCAAGAGACTCCTCCTCCATTTAGGATGAAAATGTATCCCGATTGTGATCGTGAGTCATCCCGATCAGTTTGGAAGCTCGCATCCGTGTAACCTTTTACCACGAGTTCCTCCTCATAAGATCCATAGATTAGGAACATATCTTTAGTCCTCCTTAGGTATTTAAGTATGTTCTTAACAGCCATCCAATGACTAGTTCCAGGATTTTGCTGGTATCGGCTTGTCATGCTCAAAGCGCATGACACGTCCGGCCTAGTGCATATCATTGCATACATGATGGATCCTATAGCAGATGCATACGGGATTTCCTTCATTTTATCTTGCTCATCCTTTGAGCTTGGACATTTTGTCATACTCAATATCGTTCCTCTTTGAATAGGTACCGTACCTTTCTTAGAGTTCTCCATCTTAAACCTTTTCAAGATCTTATCAATGTATGCACTTTGATTTAAACCTATCAACCGCCTTGATCTATCTCTATAGATCTTTATTCCCAAAATATAGGCGGCTTCTCCAAGATCCTTAATGGAAAAACAGCTTCCAAGCCAGGTTTTTATACCTTCCAAGGTTGGAATGTCGTTTCCAAATAGTAGGATGTCATCGACATACAATACTAGGAAAGTGATGATGCTCCCACTAGCCTTTTTATAAACACAAGCCTCATCAGCATTTTTGATGAACCCAAATTTAATTACCTCTTCATCAAAATGGTGATTCCAACTTCTTGACGCTTGCTTCAATCCATAGATTGATTTCTTTAACTTGCATACTTTGTTAGGATGTTTTGGGTCGACAAAACCTTCAGGCTGAACCATATAGACATCTTCCTCAAGATATCCATTTAGAAAAGCGGTTTTGACATCCATTTGCCAAATCTCATAATCATAATGAGCAGCTATGGCAAATAATATCCTAATAGACTTTAGCATTGCAACAGGCGAAAAAGTCTCATCATAATCAACCCCTTGAGTTTGAGTGAAACCTTTTGCTACAAGTCTAGCTTTATAAGTATCCAAGTTTCCATGCATATCGATTTTCTTCTTGAAAACCCACTTACTTCCAACTACCTTGGAGCTAAGAGGTGGTACAACCAAGTCCCATACTTGGTTGTCATACATGGATTGCATCTCAACATTCATGGCTTCAAGCCATTTGTCACAATCCAAATTGGACACTGTATCATGGTATGTGATTGGTTCATCGGAATCAACCACATAGCACCCATCCATGAAAAATCCATATCTTTCAGGTGGATTACTAGTTCTACCAGATTTGCGAACGTTTTGTGTGTATTTATCAACCATTTAATCATTCTCAACATCCTCATGTTGAGTGCTAGTGTCAACCAAACGTGTATCGGGTTGTGGTTCTTGATCCTCCTCAAGATCCACTGTTCTACTGCTAACTCCTTCCATAAGGAACTTGGCTTCCAAGAACTCACCCTTCTTGGCAACAAACTCCTTTTGTTCCAATGGATCATAGAAATAATATCCCATAGAATCTCTAGGATATCCAATGAAAATACACTTAGTGGAACGTCTTTCTAACTTGTTTGAGGTGGGAGTCTTTACATAAGCCTCACATCCCCACACCTTTAAATATGATAGAGATGGAACCCTTCCATGCCATATTTCAAAAGGTGTCTTTTCCACTTTCTTGGTTGGGGCCATATTCAAAATACGGGCCGCAGAGAGCAAAGCGAAACCCCAAAATGATAGAGGCAATGAGCTTCCAGCCATCATAGATCGAACCATATCTAATAGAGTTCAATTTCTCCTTTCGGACACACCATTGTGTTATGGTGTTCCAGGTGGAGATAGTTGTGAGATAATCCCACAACTTCTAAGATGATCTCTAAAAGCATCACTCAGGTATTCACCTCCTCGATCGGTGCGGAGAATTTTTATTGATTTGTTGAGTTGATTTTCTACTTCATTTTGGAAGGTTTTGAACATTTCAAAAGCTTCATCTTTGTGTCTTAACAAGTACACATACCCATACCTACTATAGTCGTCGGTGAAGGTAATGAAGTATCTTTCATTATACCTAGTCATTGGCTTAAAAGGACCACATACATCCGAATGTATGATACCTAATAAATCTTTTGCCCTTTGGTTTTGCCACTAAAAGGTGCCTTAGTCATTTTGCCTTGTAAACAAGATTCACATACATCAAATGAATCATATTCACTTGCTTTTAAAAGACTATTCTTCTGAAGTGTTTGTATGCGCTTCTTGTTTATATGACCAAGACGGCAATGCCAAAGATAGGTGTCACTCAAATCTAATTTGAGCTTCTTGGTGGTGGTTTGGTACAACGAGCTATCATATAATGTGTTTTCACGAACCAATTCATAAATACCATTAATAGGAGTAGCTTTAAAATAAAAGATGTTATTTAAAGAAACATGAATTTCATTTTCAATAAACGTCAAAACATAACCATATTGTCTTAATTGGGCAACTGAAATAATGTTCCTAGTCAAACTAGGAGCATACAAAACATTGTTCAAAATTGCTTCCAAACCATTTGGAAGCTTCAGGATGCAGTCCCCTCGGGCTTCAACTTGAACTTTTGCCCCATTGCCCATGTAGAGGCTAACATCCCCTTTCTTGAAGTCTTTACTTCTTTTGAACCCCTGCAACAAATTGCAAATATGAGTCCCACATCCGGTATCCAATACCCATGTGTTAGAGGATATTATATTTAGATCAATATGAATCATGAAAATTGTACCTGAGGTCTGCCCGGCATCCCTCTTAGCTTTCAACTCTTTGAGATGGACAGGACAATTTCTTGCCCAATGTCCTATCTCCCCACACTTAAAGCATGGGTCATCCGAAGCAACCTTTTGCTTCTTCTCCGCTGGTTTTGGTGGTGGCACTTTTACCACTCCCTTTCCCTTTCTCCCAACGTACCCTTTACCTTTGGCAACACTTGCCTTGGATGCGGGGTGAGGCCTCTTCTTGTTCCCACCTTCATTGATGGTGAGAACGGGTAAACTCCTTTTACCCATGGCCGCCTCGGCTGTTTTGAGCATAGAGTGAAGCTTAGTTATGTTCTTGTCCCAACCGTTCATGTTATAATTCATAACAAAATTGTCAAACCTTTTTGACAAAGAGTTGAGGATCAAATCCGTAGCCAACTCTTTTGAGACAGGACAATTCAGCCTTTCGAGGCGGTCTATGTGGCTCTTCATCTTAAGTACATAAGACAAGACCAATTGGGTATCATCCATACAACATGCATGGAGTGGTCGAACCGTTTCGAAGCGCTCTACCCTTGCTTGTTGTTGGAACGTTTCCTTCAACTGGGTTATCATGTCGTATGCTCCGTGATGTTCGTACTCCTTTTGGAGATCTGGAGTCATACTTGCCAACATGAGGCAAGACACTTGGACCGAGTCCTCAGTGTATTTCACCCAATTCATGTAGGCCTCTTGATCTTCCTCATTGGGTTCATCGGGAATCGGATTGTCTACGATATATGACCGTTTCTCTTGCTTGAGAACAATTCTCAAGTTTCGAAACCAATTAATGAAATTGTTATGGTTTAGACGCTCCTTTTGGAGAATGGTTCTTAGTGATAGGGTATGAGCGGATGGAATATCATTATTTTCATTATTGTTGGTGGCCATCTACAAAATTTAACAAAGTTCAATTTTAGTATTTACGATATTATCATATTTAATTATAAATACCTTTTATGTGTCATACATAAAATAAAATTCTAGAATCCAACGTTACATTTAAATAGTGGTTAGGTGACCTTTATCCCATTATTTAAATTAACAAGGTAGTCAACGTTTGACAATTGCAACCCTTTGCAACTTCTAGAGGTATGGGATCGACTTAAACATCATATGTATAGTCGGCATGTTAATCCCATCAACACCTTTTGTAAACCATATTGTAGGTGATCCATTTAACATGGTTTGCAAATCAAGTTACCCTACTTACACACACATGTGATTTTACCAATATAAGTGGTTAGGTGATCTTTATCCCACAAATATGGCATTCCCACCTCAAATCACAAGTTCCCTCAAAATGGTTAGGTGACCTTTATCCCATTAAGAGTTTTCAAGTGACTCAAGTGTTGTGTAAAAGGATGGTGATAAACTTGTTTTCAAAAGGCATTTTAAGTTTTCATAATTCTAGTTTAGAAAACTCTATGTACCTAATATTAATGCAATATCATTATCCATGTAGTTAATATTAATGCAATATCACTATTACTATTACTATCAGTGTTATTATTATTATTGCTATTATTGTCATTTTTGTTATTTCATGTACCATTTTGCATGAATTTGTTAGTTCTAGCCTTAGCATAGAATAACTTTGCGTTCTGGGAAAGTTAATTTGTCACCCTTCAATTGAATTTTAATTGAAACAATTAAAGTGTGTGCATACACACACAATTCACGGTTGAAACATATATATATACAAGCCTAACGTTTAACAATTAACAAGTGATACCATCTAAAATACTACCCAACACCACAAAATAATACTACACAATACCATTTTACAATTAAAATTTAAAAATAATACCCCCACTAGATGCCATGTTCGGCCGCCCCCACCCACCAATTCACACCCACACTCTCCACTACACACCACCACTTCTATCCCCCATTCCTCTTGCATGCATTTCCTTACAACCCACAAACACACTCCTCTCATTTCTCTCCCTCTCCTCTCGATTTCACCTGCAGAAAACACACACATTCACCACAGTTCCTCTCCATTCCAGCCCTCCAAATCGAAGAAACAACCGCAACCGTCATCGGCCAAGCCTCAACAAGCAAGAAGGTGCTACCTTGTGAACTTTGGTGCACGGTCCTTGTAACTTTGACATTCTCCAGCCTTGTTCGAAGGCTTCCAGACCGTTTTGTCCCTCTACACACTCTCCAAATCGTGAACCATACAAGAGTAAGCTTCATCCTACCCGAAACAAACTATGTCATGTGTTATTCTTTCATCTATCCACCAAAAACCTTACATTCTTTATTCTAACAGAAACTTACTTCTGTAACCTTGTTCTTGAGGAGCTTCTAACATCCCTGAAGATATCTTATTCGATATATTGGTCATTCTATGGGTGGAACACAAGTTACACCTGTAAAACCCTCTTTTGGGTGACTTTGACACCCATGAACTTTATGTTTTGTAACCCTCCGTAACCAAAGCTTGGGATCTGCTTAGAAATGATTTTTAAACCTTCCAACAACCTGTTTTGAAAGTTACTAAACGATTTGGTGGTGAATGGGTACAACTAATATGTTTTACACATGTGTAAAGGACTCAAATGGTAAAAATCTCCCAAATACAAGCTTATATTATTGTTAGATGGTAGATCCGTGTATTAGTACTAATTTTCAGTAGTTTTTGGATGTTATTGGGCATATGAAATATTTTCAAAAGCTGAAAAATTAAAATAGTAGGGATTATAGGCATTTTGGACTTATTCGGGGACCCGAAAAGGTGGTAAATTGACTTGAAAACATGTGGACATAGGGTATAACCATGGTTAAAATAATTACAGGCTCTAAAAAGGTTAAAAAAGTGAAATTGGTCGAATTTGTGGTTAAATGGGTCTAAGAACAATTTAAATGAAATATTTAGTTAAAAACGGGCCTTAACCGAGTGATTTTTGGAAGAAATTCATGGAAATACAAGACTAAACCTAAAATCTATGGGAAACTTGTTATTTCAGTAAGATTAGAACTTTAAGACTTAAAGATGGTGAAAAATTGGTCAAACATGATTTCGAGCGATCGGTTTCGGGTAAAAACGCGCTTTAACGGGTCGAACTTAAAAACTAGACTTTCAACAAAAAGGGCTTAAGAATACATTCTTAACAGATTATAAAAACTTATTAAAAGTACTTAATATAATACTTCAAGTTTTAAGGCATAAAATTATATGGTTTAATACTTAACCGTTAAAAACCCCCGGTTTCACCGTAACCGGTAACGTAAAAACACATGTTTACCAACTAAATTCTAGAGTTCTAAAAATTGGAAGTTTAACTTTATTAAGATGCATTATTTAACCCAAAATCTGTTATTTTGTCAAAAAGGCCATCAAAGACCTAATAGTGTAGAAAACCTATAATTATCCATAAGAAACCATGACTTACTATAAAAGGAAACTTTCTAATGCAAGCCTTGGCAAATCTAAACTAGTTGAACATTTAACCCCTTAACACATTATTATCTACCTCGTTTGACCTTAGAATTAGTGGCTCAACACTTAGTCTTGTTGGTAGGGTGCTAAACTTGAAACCTTCCCGGTACACGAAGAACCCGTTACTTGAAGCTCTAAGGTGAGTTCTAGTGTCCCCTTTTTACTACTGTTTTTGGGGTGAAGCATGCTCTGTTTAAACTAAACTTTTTTATGCTATAATATGCTGCTATATGTTGTGAAAATGTTAGAACCTGCTTTAACTTTTATCATGATCATTAATTCTCGTGTGAACCGCTTGTTTTATATGGGTAGATCTACTTGGGGAATCCCCCACACACAGTGCCTTCCTTGATGAACGGGAAGGGTACCACACTCAGATTCTGTGGGGTCGTTTGTGGCATGTGACAAGTTTTAATAAGATACTAAGGGGAACCATCCGGCAGGTATGATCCACCATATGAGGCTTAGTTCTTCCCTCGGGATTAGCCGGTGTAACATAACTTTAGAAGAGGCTAGCCGGGACTGAGTGCAGGGTTGATTGTGATCCCCACAACAATGATACTATTGTTTATGATTTTTAAATCAAATGTGGATTCTTTTGAATCCTTTTGTTTTTAAACTTTAAGCACTTGAATTCACCAACTTTTTAGTTGACACAAATTTCTGTTGAGCATGTTTCAGGTAATCCTTGAAGGGAGTCTAGCTGTGTAGAAGACTTGACCTAGCACCGTGACCCATGGCATTGGCTTGTTCTTATTTTCAAACAATTTGGGCTTATTTTTATTTACTACTGTTGGGAACAATTTGTACTGTTGAATCATGCACTCGTATGGGTGGCTAGACCCACATCTAGCCCGTTATTTCTTTAAACTGTAATGCCATATGATGTTCTCTCCTTTTGTGCTCTTACGATGGTTTGTTTCCGCTGCCATATTTTGTTACTAGTCTGTGACGTCCCACCCTACCTGGGCCCGGGGTGTGACAATTAAGCACACTATTTATTCATTTTGATACCCAGAGTAGTTTTTAGTGTTGATGTCAACCACATTTAGGAAATGCGGATGTGTAAAAAGAAATGTGGCAGAACAAAAGTTTACCACATAAACAAATGCGGTTGAACACTTTTGTCCGCATAGGTTTTTAACACTTCAAACTTTTTATGTATACTTCTTTGAAACAAATACGGTAGAGTTAACTTGTCAGCATTAGTTTCACTTTATTTTTAATGACATGAAAATAGTTACCCACATTGGTTATATGCGTGGGTTACCTTCACCCGTATTAACCAATGCACTTACCCGCATTAATATTTAAACTTAATCAAAATTAATGTTTTTGCACATTTAATTCTTTTCTATTTTTTGCTGATCTATTGGCTGTTATGAAGAACTGTCTTTGCTTTTGACTTGTTTCTTATGAAGTTTTGACTGTTGTTGAGATTGTCAATTCTTGCTTGGATTGACTTGTATATCAGATGTGATACAAGTCTCCCAATGTTTGACTGATCTTGGACTTTTATGCTACCAAATGTCTGCATAAGCTGAGATACCAAAGTATAACTTCTGCACCAACACATTCAATTTCTTTTTGTTTTGATTTTATAATTTTTAAGAAGAAAAAACCTGTACAAACTGATCAAAATTTTAAATTACTCCCCCTAAAGTTTATATCCACTAGTGGATAGAAACTTTAAAGATTTAAAAATTTTTGATCATAAAATCTTTTTGTAATTTTTGTTTTCTAATCTGTACATGAAGAGGAAGTATACTTTTGTTGGGATCATATCAATCTTATATTACACAAGTGCATGCTTTTGTTAGTAAAATAGACATGTTTATGATCTTATTGATTGAAGGTATGTTTGTCCTCTTAAACACATACCTGGTTAATATTATAATGCATCTGACATTTATCATGTTTTGATTGATTTGAATATTCAACATGTACCTCACACACAGAAGCATGGTTTGATCAACCATGCTCATGTAATGCATGATAGAACTCTTTCACAACTTACTTGACCAGGTTACTTAAAGTATGAATTCTCACTTTCACTGATCCTCATTTGGATTCTTTTACTTTTATTCTTTTACTGATTTGATCCACATTGGGATTCGTTTGCACTTCACTTTGGAAGGTGATCCACGATGGGATTCTTTTTGTTCATACTTTTGTTAATGCATCCAGTGTGGATGTGTTCCATATTGGGAATCTTTTGGATCATGACATCAGCACTATGTGCTTGTTTCTCCAGTTCTTTGCTCAACAAAATAGAGAAGAAACTGATATAGGTGAAAGAGATCCATAATTCATCATTACATGGTGTGGGTAGATTTCTACACACACATACACTTCGATAAGCCAATACTTACTAGTACTCTGAGATGACTGATTCATAGTTGAATATGAAGTTTAGTTTCATCACAGCATGTATCTTCCTTTCCAAGTTGAGCCTACCCATATATCAGGTAAGTCATGTCAGTCTTTTGAAATTTTGAATTAAGCATAGTGAATTATATAACGACTATAATTATATCATTTCCCAAAGTATAAGACACAAACTTCAGAAACATGACTTTTTTTTGAAATTTTTGATAATATTTGAATGTTTTTGTAATTTTTGAATTTTTACTCAAGGTTAATCATGCCAATTGATTGAACTAGGAATTCAAACCTACTAGGTTCAAATGCCTTGGTAAATAAATCAGCCAATTAATTGTCAGTATGAACTTGAATCAATTTGATTAAACCTTTTTCAGCACAATCTCAAAAAAAGTGATATCTAATTTCAATATGTTTTGTTTTTGAGTGTTGAATTGGATTATTTGTGATAAACATTGTAGTTGTGTTGTCAATATGAATTGGAGTATGCAAGAAATTAAAATTATAGTCAAGCATCTGGTTTTGAATCCAGAGAACTTGAGAGCAACAAGTAGATGCTGCTATGTACTCAGCTTCTACTGTTGAAACAAAAACATTAGTCTGCTTCTTGCACTGCCAGGAGACCAGTCTGGTACCAAGAAATTGACAACCGCCAGAAGTGGACTTCCTATTGAAGTTGCATCCCCCATAATCACTGTCAGTGTAGGCATAGAGATTGAAGTCTCCTTCCTTTGGATACCATAATCCAAGAGTAGGCTTGCCCTTAAGATATCTGAATATCCTTTTGATAGCATTCACATGAGATTCCTTGGGATCTGCTTGATATCTGGCACACACACAAACACCAAACATAATGTCAGGCCTACTGGCTGTTAGATACATAAGTGAACATATCATAGAACGATAGTGAGTCTGATCCACTGATTTGCCTTCTGGATCAGGACTAATCTTCACTTTAGTGTCAACAGGAGTTCTGATGGACTGACAATCAGCAAACTTGAATTTCTTCAACATTGTTTCCACATATTTTGATTGATTTATGAAGATTCCATCTTCTGTCTGTTGGACTTGTACTCCTAGAAAGAATGTGAGTTCCCCTATAGCACTCATTTGGAATTTTGAATGCATAAGGTCTTTAAAGTCTTAACAGAGTGACTTGTTTGTTAAGCCAAAAATGATATCATCCACATATATCTAAACCAGCAACATGTCTTTTCCTTTTCTTTTTTTGAAGAGAGTCTGATCAATCTTTCCTCTTTCATACCCATGTTCAAGAAGAAAAGATGATAGAGTCTCATACCACTTCCTTAGAGCTTGATGAAGACCATACAAGGCTTTGTCAAGCTTGTACACCCTGTGTGGAAAATCTGGGTCTTCAAATCCAAGAGGTTGACTCATATAGACTTCTTCAGGAATCTTCCCATACAAAAAAGCACATTTCACATCCATTTGATAGACAGTGAACTTCATGGATGCTGAATATGCTAGAAAGAGTATTATTGCTTCTAATCTGGCTATAGGAGCAAACACTTCATCATAATCAATTCCTTCTTCTTGTGTATACCCCTGAGCCACTAGTCTTGCTTTATTTCTGATGACGATTCCCCTGTAATCAGTTTTGTTCCTGTATAGCCACCTGGTACCGATAGGGTATTGTCCTTCGGGAAGATATACCAGTTGCTATACTTCTTGTTTCTTGAATTGTAGTAAGTCTTCCTGCATTGCCTCAATCCAACTATTATCATGAAGAGCCTCTTTGATATTTTTGGGTATTGTTTGACAGAGAAAGCAAGAGAACAAACAAATGTTTGCTATGCTTGACTTTCTTCTTGTCACCCGTTTATTAAGTTCACTAATGATGCTTTCAACTGGATGATTCTTGTGTATTTTGGTGGTTGGAATTGAGTCACCAGCAATGGATACATCAAGATTGGAGACATTCAGATCATCTTGGTGAGAGGCACTTTCATCTTGAACTATGGGAGAGTTGTGAAAATAATCAAAGTCAGTTCCAGTTCCTGCTTTAGCATCAGCAGCACTTTGATTACTCCCATCATTTGAAGTTCTTTTAGTTTCAACTGGAGGAGTAGCTTGATCTTGACTTCTGACTTCAGTTGATGGTTCTTCTGAAGGAGATGGTAGTATGCTAGGACCAGCCTCAGTTGAAACACTTTGATTTTGTGATGATTGTCTGACAGGATCAGCTTGCAGTGGGACATCTTCATTAAGGTTCACAGTAGAAGTTGGAGGAACCATTGGAAAGTCATCCCTTCTTCCTAACGCTGAAGAAGATTCAGCTAATTGTAGGTTACCTGCATCAGACAAGTGAAATTGATCAAAAGATTTTGTAAATGAATCAATATCAAACAACCAGTTAGGACCATGTGTTGATTTGGGAAATGAATGTTCCTTCAATTGAACATTTGTTGATTCATCAATAATGTTTAATCTAGGTTTAAACACTCTATAAGCCTTTGAGACAAAAGAATAACCTACAAAGAATCCTTCATCAGACTTTGATGAAAACTTTCCCAAATGGTCTCGAGTGTTTAATATTGAGACAGGACTACCAAATGACTTGAAAAATCAAATAAATGGTTTTCTGTGAAAGAGAAGTTCATAAGGAGTCTTATTGCTTTCTTTTACAATCAGAGTTCTATTTTGCACAAAGCACGATGTGTTAACTGCTTCTGCCCAAAAGTTGATTGGCAGTTTAGCATCGGCTAGCATGGTTCGTGCTGCTTCAATTAGTGTTCTATTTCGCCTTTCAGCTACCCTATTTTGTTGAGGAGTTCTAGCTGCACTAAATTTATGAGCGATGCCTTTGGTTGTACAAAATGAACTCATATCTTCATTCTTAAATTTTGTCCCATTATAACTTCTAATGGTTTTGACTTTATGATCAAGTTGGTTTTCAATTTTTGTGATAAAATCTTTTATTTACTGGGACGCTTCATTTTTATGAAGTAAGAAGAAGACCCATGTAAATCTGGAAAAGTCATCTATGATCACCAAACAATACTGTTTCTTTCTAATACTCATAACATGAGTTGGTCCAAAAAGATCCATATGAAGTAGCTTCAATGGAGAATTGTTTGTGTTCACCAGTTTTGGCTTGTGGGAAGACTTATGTTGTTTCCCTTTGAGACACGCTGAACAGTGATCAATAAAGTGAAATTCTTTTTGGGGTAAACTAATGACATGGTTTCCCTTGACCAATCTATTTATGTTTTTGAAATTGGTGTGTCCCAAACGTCTGTGCCAAAGCTGTGACGCATCAAAAGATGCTTTTGACAGAAGACATGTTTCTTCTTTTGGTGAAGCAGAATTGAGGTTTAAGACATAGGTGTTATTCTTCCTCGGGGTCTTCAAGACAACCCATTCTTCAGGAATTTGAAATCCTGGTTTCAGAATGTAGCAATGAGTGTCAGTGAAGTGAGTTGAATATTTCTTGTCACAAATCTGAGACACGCTGAACAGATTAAAATTCAATTGTTCATAGTAGTTCGCTCTATCAAAGCTCAACATCCCATTTGTCACAGATCCCTCACTAGTGATTCTACCACCTTGTGAATCTCCACCAAAGGCCACAGTAGTTCCTTAAATATGCTTGAAGTCTGAAGGAGGGAACGATCTCCAGTCATGTGTCGGGAGCATCCACTGTCCACGTACCATAAGCTATTAGACCTGTATGGATGACCCTGTAAGCACAAACAGAACTAACTAGAATGTGGAACCCAAGCCATGATGGTCTTGGGTTTCCCATTCCTATTCATGACAGTAACTTCTTGGTACTTTCCTCTAAACTGTGACTTAGAGGGTGGTGATCTGGCAGATTTCTGATGATATCTTGTATGTTTCATCTCATCAATTTCAGCTGAAGAGTCAGAAGAATATTGAAACCTTTAATCTCTATTTCTTTTTAAAAACTAAACATGTTTTTGATTATCAAACCTCAACTTTGATTTGTGAAAATCATGATTTTGTCTGAAGTTGTGACTTGTGTTTCTTAGAATTTTCTTCAACTCTTTATGGTTACCCAAATCATTATCGGAACCAGACGTCCTAGGAAGTTTATTATGAAAATGATTTCCGATCTTGGGTTTCACAGTTGAGATTGGTGAGATGGGCTTGTTTTGGGGGATTCTCAACCCTTTTTGCTTGAAGAAACAATCAGATGTATTATGGTTGGTCATATCACAGACTAAACAATATTTGTTAAAGTAACAGTTTTTGGTTGAATGATTGTTCATGTCATAGATTGAGCAGTATTGATTGAAAAAGCACTCATCTGTTTTGTGATTAGACATCTCACATACTTCACAATACATGTGGTTGTCGCTTTTGCTTAATCTTGATGCCGAGGTTTACCAATCCTCAACTGAGCATCATTCTTTGATTTTGATGAGGAAGTAGTATCAGCCTTCAGTACAGTTTGTTTCACAACACTGCTGTTTTTCATTCTTTTGGGATGACGTTGCTTTCTTAAACTTTTATTTACTTCTTTTTCTAGTTGGTACACATGATCTTTGTTGATAATATCAAAACCAACTCACTTTGTTTCTCAGTGAAACTTGATCTGATTTGCTTGAATTTTTAGGAGATGTGATCTCACTATCAAATCTGTTTTCAACAGTTTTTTTACAGAAGCATCTATTTCCTTCTTTTCTTTGGAAATTGCAGGAATGAATTTCACAAAAGGCACTATCGTTTAGACTGGGCTTTTTGGTTTAATGACATTCACTGGCTTATCTGAGTACTCTTTGATTTTGATAGGATGACCTAACTTGATTTTCTCCTCATTAGTTTCAATGTAAACACTTTGTTTGTTTTGAGGATTTGTGATTTGTGTTACTACTGATTTAGGTTCAATAGTTTTAGGTTCATTTTCATCAGAAAGAGTGACAGACTCAAGCATGATAGTGTAATTGTCATTATATGGTTGGGGACATGAGTTATATCCAATCCCAGTCATATCCTTGTGATCCTTCTATGAATCAAGCATCTCTTGCAGCTTAGCTGAAGATAGTTGAATTTTTTATAAGTTTCACTTCAGTAACTGATTGCTCAGCTTTGGATTGAGCTATCTTTTCAGTTAAGTTTTCATTTTTAGCTGCAAGAGTGTACTTTTCTCCATGCAGTATTTCAATGTCAGAGATGTGAGATTTAATTTTTATTTCAAAGCTTTTGATTTCTCTTTTAATCATCTCAGGTTTTACTTTTTCTTCTTTGATTTTAGATGCCAATTTGTGATTGTGCTCACGATAACCCTGTAGTTCAGCGATGCATTTATCACTACAAAGATTAGATTTCACCTTAGATGGCATTGGAGTTGGGCTATCATTTATGTGAGCCATGAGTGCATGATTTTGAAATTGAGGCTTCACTTCCTCAACATACAGGCTCCAATCACATACCGTCTTGTCTGATGACAAGAGCATTTAAGGTAGATTGGCTGCTTCCATGAGCTTGATTTATCAGCTGTGGCTGACTCTGGTATGGTTGTTGATGTTGTTGTTGGTGATGATACTGTTGTTGATGATTGTTGGATTGGAAGCTTGAACTTTGTTGTGAGGATGATTGACCGTGAGAATTCCTTTAGAAACTGTTCTTGTTTCTTCTTGGAGCATTACATTCTCTTGAAAAGTGGCCAGTCATACCACAATTGAAACATTTGACTTTGGATTTGTCATATCCAAGTTTTGTATTTTCATTCAGACTAACCTTTCTTCCTTTTCTGAAAAACTTTTTGGCTCTCATTGCTATCATAGCCATTTGCCACTACAGATCCATTTCATCCATATCATCTGGATCCATTTCTTCTATGTCTTCTTGGATCAAGTGAGCAGAAGTGAGTCTTCCTCCCAAGTAGGCTTCAAAACTTCCAACAAAGGCATTGTAAGTAGCCTTTCGCTCTTCAGACCTTTGATCTTCAGACAGACCTGTAGGAGTGGTAGTAAACCCTGTTGGCTAAGATGAGGTTGATGGCTTGTTTGTTGATGAAGCAGCAATGAATCCTGTTGTCTTCACTTGATCTCTGGAGGATAGAAAATCATCATCCTCAGTAATGAATGCATTTTCCATGGAGTGAGTGTCTGATGGAAATTTATATGCTTTAATAACTCGAGGTCCACCAAGGTTCCTGCTCCTTTCATCGAGTTCAAGAGCTTCAATCTTAGCAATCATTATATCCAAGGTGGTACTTTCAAGATCAAGAGTGTTTTTCAGCATGGTAACATTTTGTTTCCAACTTTCAGGCAGGCTGTGTAGCATCTTCTTATTTAGCTCTTTGACCTTGTATGTAACCCCCATAATCTCTAGATCATTCATCAGCTGCACAAATCTATGCAGTTGTTTAGAGATTGACACCCCCCTTGGAGTGATGAAAGGTTTCATATTGATTAACAAGCTTATCCTTGTTAATTTCAGCTACTTCACTGCTGCCTTCACACATAATCAGCAGTGCATCCCACACAGCATTATCTGTTCCATACTTCTCCTTAGTTTCAAAGGTAAGTCACCTGGAATCTCAAGTGGCAACCTTAGAAAGACAGTTCATTGATCAACAACTTTATATCACCGATCTCAAAAGCAAGTTAGCTGGGAGACCAGCCATGAAAACTCAACCAGGTCCACAAGAACCTATGGATATGGTGGAGCTAACCCTTAGCTCCCCTGTGCAAGAGGGTGATGCTACCAAAAAGAAGGAGAATGTCTTACCTACAATCACAAAACCTGGGAGTTCTACCTATAGTATGGACATAGAGGCCTCACCATCCTCAGTTGCAATCCAATAATAGAATGGAGGTATGATGCTGATAGAAGAGCCTTGATAATCTCTAGATCTCAAGGGCAACAAGAGAGCTTTTCTTTGGTTGACTTGCCACTTGCCAATCCAAGTCAAACTAGGCAAGCTGAAAGGTTAACTTAGATTAAGGAGGAGAAAAGAGAGAGAAATAGGTAGGCAAGGGGAGAGAGTTCAAGCGAGACCCCTAGCTTTATGCAAGCTTTAATAAGGGATGCCACCAGGCCAAACACTCAGGAGGATGAGTTGAGGGTAGCTAGATTGAATTACTTGGGGTCTAGGAACTAAAATATAGATGAAATCATCTCTCTTCCCTTGGAAGAACTCAATGAACTGGCTATCATTGAGCTGTCAAAAGAGAGGAAGCAAGCTTAGGCTGTAGATAAAGAAGAAAGAAGAAGAAAAAGTCTATACAAAGCTCCTTCCCTCTCACCAATTTAAAAAAGCCCTGAGCTAAAGGTTATGGCAGCTGAACAACAAACTCAGGTAGGTAAGGAACAAGACAGGCAAAACATGATAACCTACATAAGTGCCACAGACCTCTATCAGCTTAAGCAAGACAGGCAAAACATGATAGCAGACCTAGTTCCCCTATCTTATGAGTATATAGAGTTTGCTTAAGAAAGACAGGCAAAACATGATAGCAGACCTAGTTCCCCTATCTTATGAGTATATAGAGTTTGAGTACCTCAAGCAGCTTGAGCAAGAAGTGTTGAAAGAACAAAAAGCTGCTAAGAGGAAGATGAGGGAAGAGGCTGTAAAGTCAAGAGCCATCATCCAAGCCAATAAGTAGAAGTCTGCAGACAGACAATAGATGGTGAGCTTCTTGAAGCTGTATGGGTTCTCTAGAAGCAGACTTGGTCCAATGTCTCTATTTACCATAGATGAGCACATTGGAGAGATCAAACAAAAGCTCAAGAAAGATGAGCTTGTTGACTTGCATTCTGTATCAAGTTAGGCTACACATGAAGCTAAGGTCAAGGTTGAACCACAAGCGATAACTCAACCTGGACCTAGTACTGCCTTTCAGCAAGCTTCATCTTCTGCAGGATCGGCATTTGTCACTAAACACTTGGTTTTCTCTCAAACTGACTTAATCACACACGGTTTGATGATGCAGAATCCCTCTAAGAGTTGATAATAATATACTAAGTAACAAAGAACACAAGGAGATAATTTTCAAGGTACTTGTATATATTACTTCACAACTCAAAGTATTACAAGACTCTTACAAGCATGTTACATGAGTTACAATGATAAACTATATATACTATCACCTACAGCCGGATATACTTTGATACCAGCTGGAAACCTATGACTAAAGCAAATACTACAATGATAAAGTTAAGGTATCTTAGATAAAGTATTATCTAAGATAAGGTAGTCATGACATGTCCATGACTTACGTTTTGTCACCAACTAAAGTTGGTAACTGTACTAACTGATAAAAGGTGAACAGTGGAATAAAGTATGGTCAACTACATGGGTGTGGGAAAGCACCATGCAGTATCTCAGAGATTTGCAGCGGAGTGTCAAAAGGACCATACTTATGTCCATTGGTTCATAGTAGCGTCTTCCGAAGGTTAACTGGCTTCGGAAGAACTTGTTCTTCCAAAGCCACTTATACTTCGGAAGAGGCTACTTCTTCCGAGGCTTGAAGCTTTCTTCAGATCTTCATACTTCGGAATTCATTGGCTTGGTTTCTTCTAAGTCTTGAACTTTAGAAGAAGGAAGACTTTGTCTTCAGAAGTTGGAGTTTTCCTTTGGAAGATTCTTCAGACATAATCTTTGGAAGTTCTGCTTTTGCCTTCGGAAGAACTACATTTGCCTTCGGAAGTTCTTTACTTAGCTTCGAAAGATCTTTATTAGATGTACCAAAATTGTCTAAGTGTTTGGCTTTGGTTGCACCAGCCTTTCTTGATCCAACATCTTCTGACCCATAGCAGGGTCCTGATCCTTCTCCTTCTGAACTTGTGAAGGAAAATGACCCAATTGAGGAGGAAAAAGAAGGACCATCTGGTACTCAATGCCAGCATTCTCTGTTAAAGTATATAAAGAGGAAGAGGATGACCATCAGAAAGGACAAGAAGATGAAGAAGAAGTCCAAGACATCCACCTCTACACCTCATGATGAGTCAGAACATCCTGAGGGTGATCAAGAATAGGCTGTTCAACCAACTCCACTTATTATAGATCCTCTTGCTTCTGAGAGACACATCATGTCTTGAGCATTTGCTACTAACCTAAGACAGATGGTATGCCACTAGAGATCAAGGGGGTCAAGATGTGCAAAACATACTTGACCTTCCTCGACATGATCTCTATGACAGGCGAAGGTACTTTGAAAGTTTGAGGAATCCTGACCAATTGATGATGAAGGGAATGATCATGATTATGATGAAGACTGTCAATAGATGAAGATCAAGATTCAAAGTTCTCCTTCAGTTTTGGTAGCATTAGCGTAGGGGAGTTTGTAAGGATTATACTAAGAGGCTGATGCAACCAAAGAGCTCTCAACATGCAGATGTGAAGTATATAGAAAGTTACTTCAGAAGATTTTATATAACTCAAGGAATTTCACTAAGTATCAAATCTTCCGAAGCAAAAAGACCAAATCTTCCAAAGCCAAAGATGAAGTCTTCCGAAACATCAAGACAAAGACTTCCGAATACAGAGAAGACATGCTTTGTCTGACTCACTTTTGACAAAAGCTGATCCACTTTTCCTTGCCACCTCTTAAGATTCATCCACTTACATAAGTTGCTGAAAAGTACATACTTTTATCAACTGTAGATTAAGTTATTAGTGTCTATAACTTTCTACTTTTGTACTTTTATCCTTTTTGTATTAGATAAGGATGTGAGCTATGGCATATGATAGTCACTATTCAAAAGGCAAATCTAACTTTTGACATTATATTAATCTTGTTGTCTAGATTAGTGTTTCCAGCTAGCCTTCAAAGTATGGCCGGCTATAGGATCTAGTATAAAGTATCTCAAGTACTTGTCATTAGAACTAAGTGTAAGGATCACACTTAGAAGCTGATGCAACCAAAGAAAAACTCAAAGAACTATTAGCATGCATATGTGAAGTACAAGGAAGTTAGTTTGGAATATTTGATACAACTCAGTGAATTATGCTTAGTATCTTGAAGCCAAAAGACCACATCTTCTGAAGCTAAAGATGAAGTCTTCCGAAGCTTCAAAGACAAAGTTTTCTAAAGCCAAAGACTGATTTCTTCCAAAGACAGAGAAGACATATTTGAGTGTTCTTGTTTATTGTTCTTGTTATTTGTGTTCATAGTTTTATCCTAACCGGTTACCTATTTGATCTACTAAGTGTTATAAGTCTCTCCTCCTTGTGAAACTATTGCATTGACGCCCTTTAATGATCCTACAATTGGTATGAGACCTTTTTAGGCTCTTGATTGTAAGATCTCACCATCTTAGATCTCTTCAATTTCATAAAACACTTATCAACTAAAATGGAAGCTATCTCAAAGGTTGACATGGAAACCGGTACCATGACTAAGTCTCCATTGATCACTGTTGATGATTTTGATACTTGGTGCCAACGTATGGAAGGGATCATCAAGTCTTAAGATGGCAAGATGTGGAGATCTGTTATTGAAGGACCTCACATCCCAAGCACCTTTTCAGCCGCTACTGAGGTGGGATGATACCAAAGAAAATGACTGAGTATGTTTGAATAAGATTGGAAGAAAATTGATGTGGATCAGAAGGCCATGACCGCTCTTCAAACTGCTTTTCCAAACTCTATATACAGAAGCTTCAAGAAGTGTAAAACTGCTAAGCAACTCTGGAGTGCATTGAAGCTCATGTATAAGGGGTCTGCGGAAGCCAAAGCAAACAAGAAAGACCTCATGAAGCAGCAATTTAAGAACCTCACCTACAAGTCAGGTGAAACCATGACTCAACAATATTTTAGGTATGTTAAGATTATGGATTCTCTAATGGATGTTGGAGTAAAACTTGAGAATATGGACATTGTGAGGAAGTTCATGTTCTCTCTTCCCAGACAATGGACTCACTATTGTGTGGCCATTAAGACAACTAAAAACCTCGCTACTCTTACTCTCATAGAGCTATATGGTATCCTTAGTGGCTACCAGATGGAGATAAACATACAAAATCCATCAAGCAGCTCTTCCAATAATCAGCAGAGTTCAACTCTTCATGTGGTTGGATAGCAGAGACCCACAACATCATCTTATCGGCTACCTTGATAACTTACAAAAGGGTCCTTTCATCACCTTCCCAGAGACACCAAAAGAGAGCTACATCCAAGGAAGCCCATTCCAAGATACAAGCTCTGCTCAAGTCTTTATGTCTGCTGATGAAAGTTGTAGCAACTTTCTCTTCACTCTTGAAGATTGGGATTGTATCCATCTAGATGATGTGGAGTACATGGAGATAGTCCAGCAAATGGCTCTTCTCACTGACAGGGCCAAGAAGTTCTACAAGAGGACAAGAAGAAAGTTTCCTAGAAATGTATCTAGTGGAAAGTTTGGACTGGATAAAGACAAGATGAAGTGTTACAACAATAACCAAATGGGACACTATGCTAGAGAGTGCAAGGAACCAAAGATAAATGGTGGCCAAGCTCAAACCAGACCAAAATACATTGAGGGTGCTCCTAGACCTGTGAAGCCTAGCCAACCAAAAAAACATGTTGATGTTGTTGTTAAAAAGGTAGGCTTTGACTGGAGCTTCCAGGAAGAAGATGTTTCTCCCAACCAAGCACTAATGGCTGACCATGAAGAAGCCAAAGAACGCTTACAGCTGGTCAATCATTGCACTTAAAACATAAAACATACATTAACTTTACTAAATTATTGCAGTGGAATACTTAATAAACCATTTCTTATATTAATGACAGCTTTTGCAAAACAATACAACGTAGTTAACTGTTACAAAATATTATCGTTTGCATTACATCATAAAAACGTCATAATTTAAACAAAGGGATGCCATCCCAAAATGCCAAGTAGCTGTCCCGTGCCATCCTCAGCAACATTCACCTGCCAACTGGAAACACATAAAAGTCAGCGTTGCTGAGTGAGTTCTTGTTTTAAAATAAAATACTTTGCTTTCACTTAAAACCGTTCTTAACTTTCATTCGTGATCATGCATCATACGTACAAATAGATAATCTTATTATTATCTTTCATCATCGTTCATTAACATTCATTCATCATTATCATTGTACGTTATCATTAACATTCATTCATTCATAGTCTTCCTTACTTATCTTTCGTAAATTCGTCATTATCTTCCTTACTTACATTCCAGACTAATGCCATGTGCTGTACCCCGAACATTGTGCACGGAGCTGACTCCAGTACCTAGGCCAAGCAACAAGGGTCCCATACGTATGGTCAATCCCAAACATTAGACCCCGGTGTGCATCCTTCTAGGGTAGCTAACCCATACACCGTTGAGCTAACACCCTTCATTGGGTATGAACCTCCTTACAGTGCTTGCAAGACTTTTCTTACTTCCATTCATTAATGCATGCATTCATTCATTCCTTATGTTCCACTTTTCATTCTTCGTTAATTTCAGCTTTCATTACATAATACTTTACGTTTATTGATATTAACATACCACACAAAGCCAATGAAATATATATAATAACGAACATAAAGGAAACGTTCATAAAATCCATAACATCATCATAAACATCACATACAACATCATACAATCACCTTATATCACCCCCGGGAATATCCCAAGTCATAGCCTACAATTTCCTTTTTCCCAAAATTTCAGAAAATATTCTAAGGCATTAGGCGCATGAGCCCTATGCAGGTGCATGGGAACACTTAGGCACATGGGAAACTTTTGGGCGCATGACCCAACACTTAGGTAGTTTAGGCATTTTCTAGGCGCATGGGCACTATGCAGGCGCATGAGCACCCGGGCGCATGGACAGTTAGGCGCATGGAACACTTAGTAAAATTCCGCCTAATCCTAGGCGCATGGGAACTATTAGGGCGCATGGGTTTTGGGCGTCTGGGGAAAACACTTAGACAATTCGACCGTTGGGCGCATGGGCCGAATTCAGGCGCATGGGCAACCAACCAAGGCTAAACAACAACATTCAGTCCCCAAATCATCAATTCATCATGTTCTAAGCTTAGTTCTAGCATTCTAAGCAATAAAACATACATACAACATAAGCATAACATCAATATATAACCAAATCATACCCCACCTGCATACACACACACATGAACATACAGGTATAATTACCCATATCATAAGAACATTCACACATGCGTTTCCAGCCCCAAAATCTGTTAAAACATGTAAAAAAAGGGGGTTCTAGAACTCGTCTTATGCAACTTTGAGTGTCTCTTCCTTCAAACCTGTATGCAATGAGTTCAAACACCTAGAAACCTACCAAAACACATTCCTGAACACAAAACACACACATAAGCACAAAACCGTGGCTATAATCAGCCAAGAACAACTTAAAACGATGAATTTTTACCTTGAATTCAGCCTTCTTCTTCTTCTTTCTTCAAAATCTGAAAGCTTCTCTGCTTTCTCTCTCTAAAAAGTCTACAGAGAGTTGGTGTGTGCA
>CM046433.1:53915995-53930995 GCA_025506505.1 Flaveria sonorensis | reverse complement strand
TGTTTCTGTGGCTTTGCGTGGTATGTTAATATCAATAAACATAAATTATTATGTAATGAAAAGCGGAAATTAAGGATAATGAAAAGAGGAACGTAAATAATGAATGAATACATGCATAAATGAATGATAGAATGAATGAAAAGTCTTGCAAGCAAATCTAAGGAGGTTCAGAAGGAGAGGAAGGTTTACCCTACTGTTGTGGATCAGAAGCTGAAGCTTGCTGAGATTCAGCTTGAGGTCCAGGTTGTGTTGTCTCAAACTGTTCAACCTTAACCTCAACTTCAGGAGGATCTTGACTTGGTGAGGAGTGTATGTCAACAAGCTCTCCTCTGTTGATCTTCTGCTTGATCACCCTTATATGCTTATCCATTGTAGATAGAGACATACGACCAAGCCTCCTTCCGAAGAATCCATATAGCTTCACGAAGCTCATCATTCTTTGTCTATCAGCAGACTTCTTCATACTTCTTTGGATGATGGCTCTTGACTTTGCAGCTTCTTCCCTCATCTTTCTCTTAGTTTCGTTTTGTTCTTTGAGCACTTGAAGTTCAAGCTATTTAAGATACTCAAACTCAATGTACTCAAAGGACAAGGGAAGAAGTGCAGATGCCTGGTAGAGACCTGTGGCACTCAGGTAGCTGATCATATTTTGCCTATCAGCTTCTTTGTCCACCTGAGGTTTAGGAGTTGCCAAAGTCTCTTGCATAGGGCTCTCTTGAACTGGGAAGAGGGTAGGAGCATGTTTCTATAATCTTTTCTGTCTTCTTTCTTCTTTAATCTGAAAAAGCAATCTTGCATCCTCTGCCTCCTTCCTTTCCCTTGACATTTCCATGTCAACCAGTTCATTCAGTTGCTCTAAGGGGAGAGATATTATCTCATCGATGTCATAGTTCCTGGTATGTAAGTAGTTGATCCTGACTGCCCTCAACTCATCATTCTTAGTGTTTGGTCTGGGGGCAGCTCTGATTGCAGCTTCCATGAAGCCTGAAGACCGAATGGAACTATCTCCCCTTAGCTTGCTCTTCCTCTCTCTCCTCCTCCTCAATCTCCTCAGGGGTTAGAACCCTTTTTCCCTTATCACCCATAGACCTTGGTGACACAGGATGGAGAGAGCTTTGGCCTTCATTGCTTGGAGTAGCATCCAAGCTCTGGCCAGAGAGAGGCTGTAAGGCACCTTCACCAGTTGGTGCTTCACTGAGGGGCTGGATTGTTGAAGTAGCAGATGTTGTTGTTATGACAGGGCTCTCAGGCTCTGTCACTGGGCCTTCAGTTGAGGTTTTCCATTTGAAACTAATCTTAGGGTCTGACTTAACATCCAGTTGACCAATGACATTACCTGATTGCCTTTGTCTCCTTCTAAGGCTGAACTCTTCAATAATCCTATCTTGAATCCTTTGAGCCAGTCTGCCAGCTTGCCTAGATTGACTTGGGTTGGTAAGTGGCATGTTGATAAGATCAAGACCTTCATAGTAGTTCAAGGTCTAAAAATTGAAGACCTCTTGCAGCCCTTGAACTCTTTGAAGAATGAGGGCTCTTCTATCAGCATCATACCTCCACCCAATTATGTAGTTGGAAGTTCCTTGAGGTGGGGATGGCATATCCCTTGGAATACCTTCCTTAAAGAGACTCTAAATGAGAGAGTCTAGAGAGTCCACATCATTGTGAACTTGAGGAAGTTGTTGAGTATGGACAATTGCAAGTGAGGATGGTGAGTCCTCAAAGTCCATACTTTATGAAGAACTCCCAGGTTCTATGATTGTTATGACTTCCTCCCCTTTTTTGGTAGCATCACCCTCTTGTATAGGTGAGCTAGGAGTTAGGTCAATCACATCCACAGGTTCTTGTGTTCCTGGATGAGCTCTTCTTAAAGGTTTCCTAGCAAGTTTCTCCTTGAGATAAGATATATCAAGTTGCTGATCATTGACCTTATTTTGTAAGGTAGTCACCTGAGATTCCAAGTGACTAACCTTAGAGACTAAATAGGTGCATGTTTTTACAGTTTCTGCACCTTCAGTCTTAGATTCCCCTCTTCTTCATCAGAAGATTCATTGGGGGATGAGATAATTGGACCAAAGTCCTCAGTCTCACCACCAGCATCATCTTCTTGGCTGCTGGTTTTCCTCTGCTCACTGACAACTTCAGATGGAGTGTCAATGGGCTGAGTTGCCATGGTTGTGGTCTTAATGATGTAATCACTTGCAGAAGTGAGAGCCTCTTCCATATGGACCTCCTGAACAGTGTCAGGGAGATCCACCTCAGTGGTAGGTAGATGATGTGGGCTAGATAGGGGAGAGGCAGGAGCACTCATCTCTTTTTAAGCAGGGGAAGAGAAGAGAGACTCATGGTACTCACTGACTCCTATGTCTTCATCATCATAGAATTCAAGGTTTGGGATTGGTTGGTTGAGATCTAGAGGTTGGGGATGGTAGCTTTCCCTTAAAGGTTGTTTACTTGAGTATTAAGACTCAGAGTGAAGGCTAGAGGCAGTTGGGCTAATGAGCTCATCAGGCTGAGGATGATGAACCTCAGCATTGATTCTTAAAGAGATGGGAGTGGTTTGCTCCTCAGGAGAAGTGGGAGCTCTGGTTTCCACTTCTTCCTGTATGGGTAGTGATATGAGGGCCTACACAGACTAAAGCTTGTGCAGGGGTTCGTTTGAATTTTCTTTGGTAGGTGAGGATGATTTGTGGCTGTTTGGGTGGTTGAGTGGTAGCAGGTGTGGGTTCAACACTAGCTTGTTTTGCTACGTTGTCACCTTGAGCAATGAGTTCTAACATTTTGGGGACAAGGGCTGTTTCTACCCCAGAGAAGCCAATAGTTTGCTTCTTCAAAATTGTAAAGAATCCGGGCTTCATCTGTCCCAGTTTAAGAATATTACCCATTTCCCTTAACTGTGAGCCCAGTTCACAGTTAAGAATGTGTTGAACATATCTATGAAACATATAATACTCTTAGGAGTCCAAGTTAGCAAGCAAATTTGTGTAAACAAACTGAGAGTACCTGAACTTGTCCCCTTGAACCATCCCATGCACTATAAAGGAGAGATCTTCAGGAATCTAGTCCCAGCCCCCATGCTTGTTGGACAAGCTGTGGATGACCACATGAAGTAAGTACTTCCATTGGGAGGAGACCTTCCCTTTCCTGAAGGTCTTGACAAAGAAATCTCCCTCATAGCCCATCTGCTCAAAGGAGTGGTTAACAACTTCTTTGGGAAAGGACAATTCACCTCCCTCATCATCCAGCTAAAGGTGGGTGTTGATGATGGCCGAAGTGATGAAGATTGTCCTCCCCTGCACAGAAGCAGACAGTGCCTTATCCCCATCCATAATGACCTCTTGATAGGTCTTCTAAAAATCAAGCAGTTGATCCTCATAAAGTGGAGGATCAATGGTAAGGGAGGTGGAATAGTTGGACAGAGCCAAAAACTGGCAAACCTTTGACAAACTGGGATCTTTCTCAAAGTACAACAGAGCAACCTGATTGTGTTGCCTGTGAAGTTGCATGGAGAAATTTGGATCATTTCTGCAGTGGAGGTTGGCCATCTTAGAAAACTTAGAGGTGAAGGAAGTGAAGAACAGAGGCGGTTTGAGAGAATTTGGGTAATTTAGGTTTAGGAACAATGTAGAAGATAGAGAAGAGGAGGAACCGTTGGGTATATATATGAAATGGATCTCAAACATAGTTAATGAAAGAGGATAAACTTTGAAATCCGTAAGTCGGTCCCACCTCTAAAAAAGTAGTTTGCTTTTTTCCCAAAAAGTAGTTTTCATGGAAGTCGTAAATCTTTCGAAGGTAATTTGACTTCGGAAGTTTTGATGAGAAAGCTTCTGAAGCCAAAATGACTTCGGAAGAGATTCCAAAGAGTTTAGAAAATTTTGCTTCGGAAGAAATTAACCTTCGGAAGATTGAAAAGATTCCGAGAGTTAATTGCTTTCTGAAGAAAAATGTTCTTTAAAACATACAAGTACATAGAAAAGAATTTATGCTTCGGAAGATATTTTGGAAATTTCTTCCGAAGGTAAATATACTATGGTAGTTGTTTGTTTTAAATACTTAAATGTCTTCCGAAGGTAAAAACATATTTTTCGAAGAGAAATTTTATAAAATCTAAGGAATGTCTTCTAAAGAAATTTTACTTCCAAATTAAACAAGGGCTTTTGATGGTGATAAATATAGACAACTTAAGGACACACATGTTTTAGAAATAAATATATGATTAAGTTTTAAGGAAAAGCTACTCAAAGTTAATCATCCCAATAGCTAATACAAGATATTTGAATCTATGTTCATCAAAAGCTTTGGTGAACAGATCAGCATATTATTCAATTGTGTTAACTTAGACTAGTTTGATTAATCCTTTCTCAAAATTATCTCTAATCAAATGATACCTGATATTGATGTGTTTTGTCCTTGAGTGTTGCACAGGGTTCTCTGTGATAGAGATAGCACTGTTGTTGTCTATATGGATAGAAGTCTCCTTGAAGTTAAATCCATAATCCAGCATCTGATTCTGAATCCAAAGCACTTGAGCACAGTAGCTTGTAGCATCAATGTATTCAGCTTCAGCAGGTGATGCAGAGACACATGATTGCTTCTTGCATTTCCATGAGACAATTCTTCTACCAAGGAACTAACATACCCCTGATATAGACTTTGCAGTCATATTGCAGCCACCATAGTCATTATCTGTATAACCATACAGATTGAAGTCAGAATTCTTTGGATACCAAAGACCAAGAGTTGGAGCACCTATGAAATATCTTAGAATTCTCTTGACAGTGACCAGGTGTGACATCTTGGGGTTGGCTTGATATCTTGCACAAATACATGTGGCAAACATGATATCAGGCCTGCTAGCTGTAAGATACTTAAGAGACCCAATCATAGCCCTAAAGAGATGTTCATCCACACACTCCCCCTCAAGATCAGGTCCAAGGGAGTGGTTTCTGGCTATAGGAGTCTTAGCAATAATACAATCAGTCATGTTGAACCTCTTAAGTATGTCTTGTACATACTTTGACTGACTTATGAAGATGACACTTTCAAATTGCTTCACTTGAATTCCCAAAAAGAAATTGAGTTCCCCATGGCACTCATTTCAAATCTGTCCTTCATCATCTTCTCATAGTCTTTGCAGAGCTTTGGATTAGTTGAACCAAAGATAATGTCATCTACATACACTTGAACTAGCATTAAGTCATTTCCTTGTCCTTTGATGAAGAGAGTTCCATCTATAGTACCCCTTCTGTATCCATGATTACAGAGATACCAAGATAGAGTCTCATACCACTTTCTTAGTACTTGGTGCAGCCCATAAAGAGCTTTATCAAGCTTGCAGACATAATCAGGATGATCAGGATCTGCAAACCCATGTGGTTGTTTGACATACACCTCTTCATCAATCACCCTATAGAGAAAAGCACACTTGACATCAAGTTGGTAGACCTTGAAGTTCTAGGATGCAGCAAAGGCTAAGAATATCCTAACAGCTTCCAGTCTTGCCACAGGAGCAAAGACATCTGTGTAGTCAATTCCTTCTTCTTGTGTGTACCCTTGAACAACTAGTCTTGCCTTGTTTTTGATGACAAGTCCTCTATCATCATTTTTATTCCTAAACACCCATTTGGTTCCTATAGTAGTCTTCCCTTATGGAAGAGGACATAGGATCCAAACCTTTTGCCTCTTGAATTGAAGCAGCTTCTCTTGCATAGCTTCAACCCAACTTCCATCCTTTAGAGCCTCATCAATCTTCTTTGGCTCTATCTGGGATAAGAAACAAGAGTGAAGACAAACATTTGCTTTATGGGTTTGTTCTCTTGTCTTTACCCCTAAGTCAACATCTCCAATGATGTTTGTGGTGGGGTGAGACTTGTGGATCCTTAGTTGAGGAATCACAACAAGTTGTTTAGACAGATCTAAATTTGAAAAGTTTAGATCTGGCATTGAAGTTTCTCCCACCACATCAACATTCTTATCAAGAGAGACTTGATCCAATAAGTGTGTGACATCATTGATGTTGTCTTCAATGGAGTGGTTATCAGCATCAAGAAATTCTTGATCACTTTCACCACCACCATGATCTTCTACATTCGAAGCTTCTTTATCTGGTTGTTGAGCCTCTGAGCTGGAATTTGAAGGCATCTCAGATGAATCTACTAAATTTGTTATGTTGTGCTGATAGAAACTTCATTTGTAGAGTTAGTTAGAACTGGGGCTGAAGTAGTGCTACTTGAGGGTCTTCTCAGCTCAAATCTTGGATTAGGATCACCAGTAGGTAGAATATCTATAGATCTTTAAACATGCTCACAAGATTTGTTAAAACAGTTGGTACCTAAATCAAGATCAAATAGCCAATCAGGACCAGAACCTTTCACATAGGGAGTGTGCTCATTGAAGGTCACATTGGCTGACTCCTCAATTACTCTAGTTTTGAGATTGTATACTCTATAAGCTTTAGCTTGGGAAGAGTATCCAATGAAATGTCCTTCATCTGATTTCTCAGCAAATTTGGCAATTTGATCTTTGGTATTCAAGATGGTGCAAGGACAACCAAATGACCTGAGAAAACCAATGAAAGGTTTCCTCTTGTGCCAAAGTTCATAAGGAGTCTTACCATATGTCTTAACTACTAAAACTCTGTTTTGCACATAGCAGGCAGTGTTGACTGCCTCTGCCCAGAAGGTGATGGGCAGTTTAGAGTCGGACAACATAGTCCTTACAGCTTCAATAAGTGTCTTGTTTCTCCTCTCAACAACACCGTTTTGCTGAGGAGTCCTGGGAGCACTGTATTGTCTTGTAATACCTTTTTCATCACAAAATGTATCAAGGATTTGGTTCTTGAATTCAGTTCCTTGATCACATCTTATGGTTTTGACCTTGTGATCAGATTGATTCTCAATCTTTAGGATGAAACTCTTAAGAATCTCAGGAGTCTCATCCTTAGTTCTAAGGAAAAAGACCCAAGTGAATATTGTAAAGTCATTAGTGATCACCAAACAATAAGAGGTCCTTCCTAGACTCATTACACAAGTTGGGCCAAAGTGATCCATATGTAATAAGTATAGGGGAGTAGTGATGGAGTTTCTTTCCTTTGGCTTGTGAGATACCTTGTGTTGTTTCCCTTTCAGGCAAGCAACACAATGGTCATCACTTGTAAACTCTTTCTTTAGCATTCTAGTTACCAAATCATTCTTAATCAGTTTATTCATGTTCTTAAAGTTTACATGGCACATTCTTTTATGCTAGAGAAAAGACTCATCACTATTGGATTTAGAATGAAAGCATGAAACTTCTCCTGAAGGAGATGTTTCTTGCAAATCCATTTTATACATGTCCCTTTTCCTGGGGGCTCTGAGCAGGATATGCTCATGAGGAATGACCACCCCGGGCCTGAGAACAATACACTCATGCTCAGTAAAGAGCATGTTATGACTCTGATCATAAAATTGAGATACACTCAAGAGATTGTATCCAAGCTCCTTAACAAAGTTTACCTTCTCAATGCTGAGCTTACCATTTGTGACCCTGCTCCTTCCAATGATGTAACCACCTGCATCTCCACCAAAAGCAACTGGTCCTCCATCAATTTTGTCAAATTTCTGAAGTAGTGACCTATTTCCTGTCATGTGCCTAGAACAACCACTATCAATGATCCATACATTTCTGTTTGTCTTGAGTTGTTCCTACACAAAAGAGATGGTTAGTTACATTTGGAAAGCCAAGCCTTATTGGTCTTGGGCTCATCAATAGAAGTTGAAGACAATGCAACAGTAATAGATCCTATAGTCATGTTATGAGGATCATTTACTAATGTTAATGGAGAACTTTCAGTCACTTGGTCTTTCTTTAACTTCCACACCACCTTTGGAAGCTTACACTTGACCTTCAACACTTTGGAAGTTTTGATGACTTCGAAAGTTTTGATGACTGAACCTTCAAAAGTTTTTGCTGACACTGCAGCAGGCTTCAGTGCTTTGGAAGTATTCCTTTCTTCCGAGACCATATTTTCTTCCGAAGGTAATTTTCCACTTGCCTTCATCTTCATTTTGGAGCTTCCAAAGGAAAAAGATTTTCCTTCTATAGCTTGCTTCTTCTTGGAACTTTTAGAAGTCAATTTCTTGGTCATATGGATAGTGCTTTTTGGATTGTAAGGACAATCCTTAGCAAGATGAGAGACACTCCCACACATGACACAATCCATTTTCTTCTTCCTAAGAGCCTTCTTCTGTGAGCAAGGCTAAACTTGATCACTTTCCTTCTTCATCTTTATCTTTGCAGATGCAGTGGGAGTTCCTTTAGGGTGAGAACTCCTTTTGGAGCTGGATGGTTCAGGTTGTGTAGCAGTGGTACACAACTGATCAACCTTCTTCTTGTTGCTTGGATGAGTTGGATGTGAACTAGAACTCCTGGTACTAGAGTTTAAGTTTGTGTCTTCAGTCTTAACCACTTCAAAACCTACAGAGATAAAAAATTGTTTCTGCTTAGAATTGAATGTGGCCTTGATCTCTTGAGCTTTTCTTGCCTTTCTCTTGCTCTTCCTGATCAAGTTCTTCCTTATAGATTTGGTCATCCCAATCTTCTTACTCTCCTCAGAAAGATAGTGACCCTTCTTAGAATGCTCTTCTTCACTCTCTTCAGAGGCATCCTTCACTATCTCTTCTTCATCCTCTTCAGTCAAGGGGTCTATGAGAGGAAGCTCAACTTCACAAGTTCCACACCTAGGAGATCTTACAGACAAGATTGTGTGTGGAGGAGCTATCTCACTAGATCCCAGTCCCTCCTAATTTTGATAACAAACTTTTGCATGCAAGGATGATGATATGATGTTCTTGAGTCCTTTATTTTTGACCTGAGTCCTGTAATTTGTGTGCTCATGTTAAAGAGTTGAAATGGTTTTCTCTGAGTCCTTTATTTTTAACATATAGTCATTTTCAACTCTTTTAAAGTCAGATTTTAAGATATTCAAGGACTCAAGATCAGATCTCATATCTAAGTTGTAGGACCTGTATCTATTTACTTTATTTACTTTAGCAATGCATTCAGGTGTACAGAGATATTCCAATACCTTTGCTTCATCATGGTCTGCCATCAGTGCTTGGTTTGGAGATGCATCTTCCACCTGAAAGCTCCAGTCAAAGCCTCCTTCTTCAACAGCAACTGCTAACTTGCTGCTTTGGCTTCTCATTCTGGGTGGCTCTATCAGTGTAGTTTCGTCTGGTTTATGCTTGGCCAACATTTGTCCTTGGTGCCTTGCACTCCCTAGCAAAGTGACCCATCTAGTTATAGTTGTAACACTTCACTTTTCTTTTAACCAGCCCAAACTTTCCACTGGCTGCATTGCTTGGAAACTTTCTTCCTGTCCTCTTGTAGAACTTCTTAGCTCTGTGAGTGAGAAGAGCCATCTACTGGACTATTTCCATGTACTCCAGGTCATCTGGATGGATACAATCCAAGTCTTCAAGGGTGAATAGAAAGTTGCATGTGCTTTCATCAGAAGACACAAAGGCTTGTGAAGAGCTTGTCTCTTGGAATGGGCTTCCTTGAGTGTAGCTTTCTCTTAGTGTCGCTAGGAAGGTGATGAAAGGACCTTTTTGTGAGTTGTCAGGGTAGCATGTGAGATGATGTTAGGGTTCTATGCTTTCCCTTTCAGACACATGAAGGGCAGAACTCAATTGATTGCTGGAGTTACTAGATGAACCTTGCATGTTCATCTCCATCTGGTATCCACTAAGACCATACAACTCTATCAGGGTAAGAGTCTTAAGGTTCTCTGTCCTCTTGATAACAACATAATAATGTGTCCATTGTCTAGGAAGAAAGGACATGAACTTCTTTACAATGTCCCTATTCTCAAGAGTCACTCCAACATCCATTAGAGTGTCCACAATCTCAACTTACCTGAAGTATTGTTGAGTCATGGTTTCACCTGTTTTAAAGGTGAAGTTCTCAAACTGCTGCTTCAGGAGATCCTTCTTGTTCTCCTTGGCTTCAGTTGACACCTCATACATCAACTTCAGTGCATCCCACAACTGCTTAGCTGTTTTGCACTTCTTGAAGCCTCTGTATATGGAGTTTGGAAGAGCAGTTTAAAGGGCTGTCATGGCCTTCTGATCAATCTCTATCTTCTTCATGTCTTCAACAGAATAATCAGCCATAGCCTTTGGTATCATACCACCTCCAGCAGCAGCTGAAGAGGTACTTGGTATGAAAGGTCCTGAAACAATAGATTCCCACATCCTGGAGTCTTGTGACATGATGAAACATTCTGTTCTTTGGCACCAAGTGTCAAAGTCTTCAGGATTGATCAGTGGGGACTTTGTCATGGTTCTAGTTTCCATATCAGCTTTAGTGATAGTTGCCATTTGAGATGTTAAGTGTTTTGTGTGTGTGAGGGATCTTAAGATGGTGAGATCTTACAATCAAGAGCCTGGAATGCTCTGATACCAATTGCAGTTTATGGTCACTTATAACATAACACATAATAAGGAGAGAATGTTTAGAACACTTAACAGATCAAATAGGGAACTTGGTAACACAAGATTGACACTTAGAACACATGTAAATATGACACAGAACCAAACAGAACAACACAAGTATTTGGTTTTCAAGGATGTTGTATATTTCTCTCATGTTCTTTTACAAGTGTATATGCATCAGTTAAGTTACAAAGACCTGAGATAGATATACTACATCCTACAGCCGACCATACTGTGAAGGCCAGCTGGATACATGATCTAGACAACAACAAAATCAATTGGTGACTATGACATGCCATAGCTCACATCCTAATATATTACAAAAAGGATAAAAGTACATAAAGTAGAAAGTAAAAGACTCAAGACGTCAATGTACAGATACCAAAAGCATGGACCTTTTCACCAACTTGTGAAAGTTGGTGAGTCAAACAGAGTTGTAGCGGAAAGTTGTCCAGCTTTATGGTAAAGTACGTCAGATAAAAGCATGTCTTCAAAAGTCTTCGGAAGATAATCTGTCTTCACTTCTTGGCTTCGGAAGACTTTGTCCTTGAAGCTTCGGAAGACTTCACTTTAAGCTTCGAAAGATGTTGGTCTTGGCTCCGGAAGATTTCACACTTAGAATATTTTCTAAGGCAGAGTGTGAAACTTCCAAAGCATTCTACTTAGTACTTCTGTGCATGCATGTAGGATAGACTGTTTGGATGTTTTGGATGTTTTGGATGCATCAGCCTTATACAAAACCTTACACTTAGTCAGTTAAGACAACATCCTAGGTGCATGGCCACTATGCAGGTGCATGGACCTGACTTAGGTGCATGGGCACCTGGGCGTATGGGCAGTTGGGCGCATGGGAACACTTAGTCATTTTAGGCCTAATCCTAGGTGCATGGGAACTATTTGGGCGCATGAACTTCAGGCGCATGGGGACTTAGGCGCATGGGCAACTAACTTTAACTAACAACATGATTTCAGTCCCCAAACCACATCCGAATGTGTTCTAGCTTAGTCCTAACATACTAAGCAACATAAACACATACCCAACATAATCATGGTTTTTGACACATTTAGCCCCTTAACTTGGGTTAAATTGTGTTTCTTTCTTTTTCTACACTTTTATTCTTTCTTTCTCGTCTTTTAAAATTTCGGGTCTTACATGTTGTTGCTGTTATTGCTGTTGCTGTTGTTGTTGTTGTTGTTGTTACTGTTGTTGCTGTGGTTGATGTGGTTGTTGTTGTCGTTGTTATTGATGTTGTTGCTGTTGTTGTTGTCGTTGTTGTTGTTGTTGTAGTTGTTCTTGTTGTTTTTGTTGTTGTCGTTGTTGTTGTTGGTGGTGGTGGTCTTGTTGGTACTGGTGTTGCTGCTGCTGTTACTACTGTTATTTCTGATATTGCTATTGTTACTGTTGTTGTTGTTGTTCTTGTTATGGCTATTGTGGTTGTTGTGGTTGTTGTTGTTGTTATTGTTGTTGTTGTTACTGGTTCTGCTATTGCACTTAATGTTGTTGTTGTAGTTGTTGTTGTTGTTGTTGTTGTTGTTCTTGTTGTTGTTCTTGTTGTTGTTGTTGTTGGTGGTGGTGGGGTTGGTGTTATTGGTTCTGTTGTTGTTGTTGCTGCTACAACTGTTACTGCTGTTGTTGCTGTTGTTGTTGTTGTTGTTATGGTTGTTATGGTTGTTGTGGTTGTTATTGTTGTTGTTGTTGTTGTTGTTATTGCTGGTTCTGTTGTTGTTGTTATTGACGTTGTCGTTGTCGCTGTTGTTGTTGTTGTTGTTGTTGTTGTTGTAGTTGTTGTTGATGTTGTTGATGTTGTTGATGTTGTTGCTTTCGTTGTTGTTGTCGTTGTTTTTGTTGTTGTTAGTGTTGTTGTTGGTGTTGTGGTTGTTGTTGTTGTTGTTGTTGTTGTTATTGTTGTTGTTGTTGTTTTTGTTGTTGTTGTTTTGTTGTTGTTGTTGTTGTTGTTGTTGTTGTTATTGTTGGTGTTGTTGGTGTTGTGTTGTTGTTATTGTTGTTGTTGTTGTGGTTGTTGTTGTTGTGGTTGTTGTTGTTGTGGTTGTTGTTGTTGTGGTTGTTGTTGTTGTTTTTGTTTTTGTTGTTTTTTTTGTTGTTATTGTTGTTCTTGTTTGTGGTGGTGGTGTTGTTGTTGGTGTTGTTGTTGGTGTTGTTATTATTGTTGTTGTTGTTGGTGGTGGTGGTGGTGTTTTTGGTGTTGTTGGTGTTGTTGCTGTTGTTCTTCCTACGGTTGATGTGGTTGTTATGGTTGTTGTTGTCGTTGTTGTTGATGTTGTTGTTGTTATTGCTGTCGTTGTTTTTGTTGTTGTTGTTGTAGTTGTTGTTTTTGTTGTTGTTGTTGTTGTTGTTATTGGTGGTGGTTGTGGTGTTGTTGGTACTGTTGTTGATCTTGCTGTTACTGCTGTTGTTGCTGATGTTGTTGTTGTTACTGTTGTTGTTGTTATGGTTGATGTGGTTGTTGTGGTTGTTGTTGTTGTCGTTGTTGTTGATGTTGTTGCTGTTGTTGTTGTTGTCGTTGTTGTTGTTGTTGTTGTTGTTGTTGTTATTGGTGGTGGTGGTGGTGGTGATGGTGGTGGTGTTGTTGGTATTGTTGTTGTTGCTGCTGTTACTGCTGTTGTTGCTGATGTTGCTATTGTTACTGTTGTTGTTGTTGTTGTTGTTGTTGTTCTTGTTGTTATTGTTGTTGGTGGTCTTGTTGGTGTTGTTGGAGCTGTTGATGCTGCTGCTGTAACTGTTGTTGTTGTTGTTGTTGTTGTTGTTGATGTTGTTGATGTTGTTGCTTTCGTTATTGTTGTTGTTGTTGTTGTCATTGTTGTTGTTGTTGGTGGTGGTGTTGTTGTTGGTGTTGTTGGTGGTGTTGTTGTTGTTGTTGTTATGGTTGTTGTTGATGTTGTTGTTGTTGTTATTGTTATTGGTGTTGTTACTGCTATTGACGTAGTTGTTGCTGTTATTGCTGTTGTTGCTGTTGTTGTTGTTGTTGTTATTGGTGGTGTTGTTGGTGGTATTGTTGTAGGTGTTGTTGATGTTGTTGCAGTTGCTGGTGCTGTTGATGTTGTTGTTGCTGTTGTTGCTGTGGTTGATGTGGTTGTTATGGTTGTTGTTGTTATTGTCATTGTTGTTGTTGTTGATGGTGTTGTTGATGTGGTGTTGTTGTGCTGTTGTTGCTATTGTTACTGCTATTGTTGCTGCTGTTATTACTGTTGTTGTAGTTGTTACCGTTGTTGTTGTTGTTGCTGTTGTTACTGTTGTTGTTGTGGTTATTGTGGTTCTAGTTGTTGTTATTGTTGTTGCTATTATTGCTGGTTATGCTGTTATTGATATCGTTGTTGTTGTTGTTGTTTTTGTTGTTATCGTTGTCGTTGTCGCTACTGCTGCTGTGTTGTTGTTGTTGTCGTCCTCGTTGTTGTTGTTGTTGTTTTTGTATTGTTGTTGTTTGTGGTGTTGTTGTTGCTCTTGTTGTTGTTATTGTTGTTGTGTTGCTCTTGGTGGTGGTGGTGTTGTGTTGTCGTTGTTGTCGTCGTCGTTTTTTGTTGTTGTTGTCATTGTTGTTGTTGGTGTTGTTGTTGTTGTTGGTGGTGGTGGTGGTGTTGTTGATGTTGTTGCATTTGCTACTGCTATTGATGCTGTTGTTGCTATGGTTGATGGTTGTTATGGTTGTTGTGTTGTTGTTGTCTATGTTGTTGTTGTTGTCGTTGTTGTGCTATTGTTTTCTTGTTGTTTTTGTTGTTGTTGTTGTTGTTGTTGTTGTTGTTGTTGTGGTGTTGTTGATGTTATTGGTGTTGTTGGTGTGATGTGGTGTTGCTGCTGATGTTGTTGTTGTTGTTACTGTTATTGTTGTTGTTGTACGGTTGTTGCGGGGTTATTGTGGTTGATGTTGTTGTTGTGTTGTTGTTGTTGCTGGTTATGTTGTTGTTGTTGATGGTGTTGTTATTGTTGTTGTTGTTGTTATCGTTGTCGCTGCTGCTGCTGGTTGTTGTCGTTGTGTTGTCGATGTTGGTGTTGTTTTTGTTGTGTGGTTTTGTAGTTGTTGTTGGTGTTATGTTGTTGTTGTGTTGTTGGTGGTAGTGGTGGTGGTGGTGTTGATGTTATTGGTGTTGTTGGTGCTGTTGTTGCTGTTGTTACTACTGTTGTTGCTGCTGGTATTACTGTTGTTGCAGTTGTTACCGTTGTTGTTGTTGTTGCTATTGTTACTGTTGTTGTTATGGTTATTGTAGATCTAGTTGTTGTTATTGTTGTTGCTATTATTGCTGGTTAGGCTGTTGTTGATATTGTTGTTGTTGTTGTTGTTGTTTTTGTTGTTATCGTTGTCGTTGTCGCTACTGCTGCTGTTGTTGTTGTTGTCGTCCTCGTTGTTGTTGTTGTTGTTTTTGTTGTTATTGTTGTTGGTGGTGTTATTGGTGTTGTTGCTCTTGTTGTTGTTGTTGTTGTTGGTGGTGGAGTTGGTGTTGTTGGTTCTGTTGTTGTTGTTGCTGCTGCAACTGTTACTGATGTTGTTGTTGTTGTTGTTGTTGTTGTGGT
>CM046433.1:53908495-53910995 GCA_025506505.1 Flaveria sonorensis | reverse complement strand
TTGTTGTTGTTGTTGTTATTGTTGTTGTTCTTGTTGTTGTTGTTGTTGTCGTTGTTGTTGTTGCTGTTGTTGTTGTTGTTGTTGTTGTTGTTGCTGTTGTGTTGTTGTTAGTGGTGGTGTTATGGGTGGTGTTGTTGTTGGTATTGTTGATGTTATTGCAGTTGCTGCTGCTGTTGATGCTATTGTTGCTGTTGTTGCTGTGGTTGATGCGGTTGTTATGGTTGTTGTTGTTGTTGTTGTTGTCATTATTGTTGATGTTGTTGCTGTTGTTGTTGTCGTTGTTGTTGTTCTTGTTGTTTTTATTGTTGTTTGTTGTTTTGTTGTTGGCGTTGTGTTGATGTTATTAGTGTTGTGGTGTGTTGTTGTTGTTGTTGTTGTTGTTGCTGTTGTTGTTGCTGCTGATGTGGTTGCTGTTGTTGCTGTTTACTGTTATTGTTGTTGTTGTTGTTATTACTGTTATTGTGGTGGTTACTGTGGTTGTTGTTATTGTTATTATTGCTATTGTTACTGGTTATGCTGTTGTTGTTGATGTTGTTGTTGTTGTCGTTGTCGTTGTCGTTTTCGCTGCTGCTGCTGCTGCTGTCGTTATCGTTGTTGTTGTTGTTGTTGTTGTTTTTGTTGTTGTTGGTGTTGTTGTTGTTGGTGGTGTTGTTGTTGTTTTTGTTGTTGCTGTCGTTGTTGTCGTTGTTGTTGTGGTTGCTGTTGTTGTTCTTATTGTTGTTGTGGTTGTTGTTGCTGCTGTTGTTGTTGTTGTTGTTGTTGGTTGTGTTGGTAGTGGTATTGTTGTTGGTGTTGTTGATGTTGTTGGAGTTGTTGCTACTGTTGATGTTGTTGTTGTTGTTGCTATTGTTGTTGTGGTAGATGTGGTTGTTATGGTAGTTGTTGTTGTTGTTGTTGTCCTTGTTGTTAATGTTGTTGCGTTGCTGATGTCGTCGTCCTAGTTGTGGTTGTTCTTGTTGTTTTTTGTTGTTGTTTGTTGATGTTGTTATTGTTGGTGTTGTTAATGTTATTGGTGTTGTTGGTACTGTTGTTGCTGTTGTTGTTGTTGTTGTTGCTGTTGTTGTTACTGTCGTTGCTGTTGTAGCTGTTGTTGCTATTGTTGTTGTTGTTGGTGTTGTTGTTGTGTTGTTGTGGTTAGTGTGGTTGTTGTTGTTGTTGTTGTTGTTGATGTTGCTATTGTTGCTGTTGTTATTGGTTATGCTGTTGTTGTTGATGTTGTTGTTGTTGTTGTTATCGTGGTCGTTGTCGTTGCCGTTGTTGTTGTTGTTAGTGTTGTTGTTGTTGTTGTTGTTGGTGGTGGTGGTGCGGGTGTTGTTGGTGTTGTTGTTGATGCTGTTGTTGCTGTTGTTGTTGCTGTTGTTGTTCTTGTTGTTCTTCTTGTTGTTGTTGTTCTTGTTGTTTTTGTTGTTGTTTGTTGTTGTTGTTGTTGGCGTTGTTGATGTTATTGATGTGGTTGGTGTTGTTGTTACTGTTGTTGCTGCTGTTATTATTGCTGCTGATGTGGTTGTTGTTGTTGCTGTTGTTACTGTTATTGTTGTTGTTGTTGTTACTGTTATTATGGTGGTTATTGTGCTTGTTGTTGTTGTGGTTGTTGCTATTGTTGTTGTTGTTGCTGGTTATGCTGTTGTTGTTGATGTTGTTGTTGTTGTTGTTGTTGTTGTCGTTGTCGTTTTCGCTGCTGCTGTTGTTGTCGTTGTTGTTGTTGTTGTTATTGTTGTTGTTGATGTTGTTGTTGTTGGTGTTGTTGTTGTTGTTGTTGTCATTCTTGTTGTGGTTGTTGTTGTTGTTCTTGTGGTTGTTGTTGTTGTTGTTGTTGTTATTGTTGTTGTTGTTGTTGTTGGTTGTGTTGGTAGTGGTGTTGTTGTTGATGTTGTTGATGTTCTTGCAGTTGTTGCTACTGTTGATGCTATTGTTGTTGTTGTTGCTATTGTTGTTGTGGTTGATGTGGTTGTTATGGTTGTTGTCGTTGTTGTTGTCGTTGTTGTTAATGTTGTTGCTGTTGTTGATGTCGTCGTTCTTGTTATTGTTGTTCTTGTTGTTTTTGTTGTTGTTTGTTGATGTTGTTGTTATTGTTGGTGTTGTTAATGTTATTGGTGTTGTTGTTATTGTTGTTGCTGTTGTTGCTGTTGTTGTTGCTGTTGATGCTGTTGTTGCTGTTGTAGCAGTTGTTGCTATTGTTGTTGTTGTTGGTGTTGTTGTTGTGGTTAGTGTGGTTGTTGTTGGAGTTTTTGTTGTTGCTATTGTTGCTGTAGTTGTTGGTTATGCTGTTGTAGTTTATGTTGTTGATGTTGTTATCGTTGTCGTTGTCATTACCGTTGTTGTTGTTGTTGTTGATGTTGTTGTTTTTGTTGTTGTTGTTGTTGTTGTTGTTGTTGTTGGTGTTGTTGTTGTTTTTGTTGGTGGTGGTGGTGGTGGTGTTGTTGGTGTTGTTGTTGCTGCTATTGTTGTTGTTGTTGTTGTTACTGCTGCTGCAGTTGTTGCTGTTATTGCTGTGGTTGAT
>CM046433.1:53893495-53903495 GCA_025506505.1 Flaveria sonorensis | reverse complement strand
GACTAATATATCAAATAAGATACCTTCAAGGATGTTAGAATCTCCTCCAAAACAAGGTGATAGCAGTAAGTTTCTGTTAGAATAAAGAATGTAAGGTTTTTGGTAGATTAAAGAAGGAAAAACACATGACATAGCTTGTTTCGGGTAAGATGAACCTTACTCTTTGTGTGGTTCACGATTTGGAGAGTGTAGAGGGACAATAATGATCTGGAAATCTTTGAACAAAGGCTGGAGAAGTCGAACTTAAAGAAACCATGTACCAAAAGCTCACAAGGTGCCACTCTCTTGCTTGCTTTGAGCTTGGCCGATGATAGATTGTTGTTGTTCTTCGAGTATGTGGCTGAAATGGAGAGAAGTTGTGGTGTGTTTGAGTGTGTGTCAGCTGGAGAAACTGAGAGAGAAGAGAGAAGGAAGAGTGTGTGTGTGTATTTGAATAAAATTGCATGAATGGAGAGTGGAGGAGGGTGTGGTGGTAAGTCAAGTGGAGTAGAGGAAAGGGATTGGTGGATGGGGGGGGGGGGGGCGAAGTTGGATTTTAGTGGGGTGTTTTGTTTTAAATTTTAATTAAAAAAAGGGTTATTATGTAGTTTGGTTTTGTAGTGTAGCGGAGTATATTAGATGGTATAATATAGTTAGTTGTTAAGCATTAAGCATGCATATGTGTGTTCCAACCGTGAATTATGTGTATATATACACATTTGAATTGTTTCAACTAAGATTTCATTTTTACAAGGGAGACTAATTGACTTTCCCGGAACACGAACTTACTCTATGCTAAGGCTAGATTTAGCTAAATCATTTCAAATGGCACATAAAATAATAAGAATGACCGTAGTAGTAGTAAACAAAATAACACTACTACTAATAATAATAATGATATTAACATTAATATTAATAGCATGGATAATGATGCAGGAGGTTAAAGGTTGGAATTATGACTTAGAGGTCGGTTGTTACATTCTCCCACCGTTTAGGAAATTTCATCCCGAAATTTTTAGCTTTGATAAACTCCAGAACTAGTGGGTTTGAAGAGGTGCGGATAACTCTTTCTCATCTCATCTTCTGGTTCCCAAGTGAATTCAGGTCCTCACTTAGAATTCCATCTTACCTGGACCTTGGGTATGCGACTTCGCTTGAGTTTCTTGACCAGCCAGTCGGTGATCTCTATAGGCTCTTCCACAAAGTTCAACTTGTCATTAATCCTCGCTTCTTTCAAAGGTAACTCCATGGTCTTATCTACCATGCACTTCTCCAAATTTGACACATGGAAGGTGTCATGTATGTAACTTAACTCTTAAGGTAGCTTTAATTTATACGCCACGAGGCCAATTCTTGCTAGTATCTCAAATGGTCCTACGTATCTCGGGCTTAGCTTTCCTTTCTTTCCAAACCTCACAGTTCCCTTCCATGGTGCTACTTTTAGCATTACTCTGTCACCCACTTGAAATTCTAAAGGTTTTCGCCTTCTGTCAGCATATTTCTTCTGACGGTCTCTGGCTACTCTTAAACGCTCCTTGATTTTAAATATTATATCGGTGGTCTCCATCACGATGTCGGGTCCCATTACTTGGCTATCACCGATCTCATTCCAACTCAACGGTGATCGGCATTTCCTTCCATATAGGGCCTCATACGGAGCTGCTTTTATACTTGTGTGGTAACTATTATTGTAGGAGAACTCTACTAGAGGAATATGGTTATCCCAGTTCCCACCAAAGTCAATCACGCAAGCCTTTAGCATATCTTCCAAGGTTTGGATGGTTCTTTCACTCTGACCATTAGTTTGTGGGTGGTATGCAGTGCTTAAATCCTGACGGGTTCCTAGAGCCTGCTGGAGTGACTTCCAGAAACGAGAAGTGAAACGACTATCACGATCAGAGGTGATTGATAGTGGCACCCCATGCCGGGTTACTATTTCATCGATGTACAGTTGGGCCAGCTTTGTCAGGTCGTAGTCTTCTTGAATCGGCAAGAAGTGAGCTGATTTAGTTAACAGATCCACTATTACCCAGATAGCATCATGATCTTTGAAAGTTTTGGGTAACTTTGTAATAAAATCCATCGTAACGTTATCCCATTTCCATTCTGGAATTTCGGGCTGTTGTAACGTCCCTAATGGGTTTTGATTTTCAGCCTTTACCATGGCGCACGTCAGACACTTCCCAACATAAATGGCGATTGATTTCTTGATTCCAGGCCACCAGAAAAGTGCCTTTAGATCTTGGTACATTTTGTCACTTCCGGGGTGAATTGAGTACCTAGATTTGTGGAATTTGTCTAGGATTACCTTTCTAATTCCCCCGTACTTCGGTACCCACGTTCTCCCTTCTTGTTTATATATACTATCGTTACTCAACTCTAACCGCTTCTCCATTCCTGTTAACAACTCCTCTGCTAATTTATCTTCCTTTAGCGCTTCGCTTTGAGCTTATTTTAGTCTCGCGATGAGGTCTGTATACACACTCATCCTTAAGGCACGGACACGAAGGGGTTTTTCTCTTTCTTTCCTGCTCAAGGCATCTGCCACTACATTGGCCTTACCGGGATGGTAGCGGATTTCGCATTCGTAATCATTCAGTAGCTCAAACCATCTTCTCTGACGCATGTTTAGCATCTTCTGATCAAGAATGTGTTGCAAACTTCTATGGTTAGTGTAGATAATGCACTTTGTGCCATAGAGATAATGCCTCCACATTTTGAGTGCAAACACCACGGCACCCAATTCTAGAAAATCCGTTGTGTAGTTCTTCTCATGAACGTTCAACAGACTTGATGCATAAGCAATTACCTTGTTGCGCTGCATTAGCACGCATCCTAGTCCCTGACGCGAGGCGTCATAATAGACCACGAAATCTTTAACTCCTTCTGGGAGGGCGAGGATAGGAGCACTACACAACTTTTCCTTGAGTGTTTCGAATGCTTCATTCTGATCTTGTTCCCAAACAAAGGCTGTATTCTTCTTAGTCAAAGCAGTTAACGGTTGCACAATGCACGAGATGTCCTTGATAAACATTCTGTAGTATCCTGCCAATCCAAGGAACTGCCTTATCTCGGTAGGAGTTTCCGGAATTTTCCAGTTCTTAATAGCCTCTATCTTTGAAGGGTCAACTTGAATCCCATCTTTATTTACGACATGTCCTAGAAATTGGATCTCTCGCATCCAAAATTCTCATTTGGAGAACTTGGCATATAGTTGCTCATTCTTGAGCAACTCGAGAATCAGCCTAAGGTGCTTCTCATGCTCTTCCTTACTACGAGAGTAGATCAGGATGTCGTCGATAAACACGATCACACATTTGTCTAGATATGGGCGGCACACTCGGTTCATGAGATCCATAAATGCCGTTGGTGCGTTAGTCAGTCCAAAGGGCATGACCAAGTACTCATAATGTCCATATCTAGTTCTAAAGGCTGTTTTGGGTATGTCTTCCTCTCTTATCTTTAGTTGATGGTACCCTGATCTTAAATCTATTTTGGAAAAATAGCTTGCCCCCTGTAGTTTATCAAACAGGTCATCGATTCTCGAAAGAGGGTAACGATTCTTTATTGTCAGCTTGTTTAGTTCTCGGTAATCAATACACATACATAGGGTTCCATCCTTCTTCTTCTCGAATAGTACCGGGGCACCCCATGGAGAAACACTCGGTCGTATAAACCCCTTATCGAGTAGCTCTTGGATTTGTAGCATTAGTTATTTCATCTCGGGAGGGGCAAGTCGGTACGGTGCCTTGGCTACTGGTGCAGCACCAGGCAATAGATCTATTTGGAACTCAACCTGACGAGTCGGAGGGAGTCCCGGTAGGTCTTCGAGAAATACTTCCGGATATTCAGCAGCCACTGGAATATCCTCAATCTTCTTCTCCTCTTTGGCTTTCATTACATAGACTATGAAAGCTGTGCATCCCTTCATGAGACTCTTGGTAGCCTTTAGATGGGATATCATAGGATATAGCGTGTTACTTCTCTCACCACGAACAACTAACACCTTCCTATCGTTCAACGGTATCTTAAGTAAGCGTTTATCACACACGATTTCAACTCTATACCTAGCCAGTGAATCCATGCCAACAACCACATTTAATCCTCCTAGCATAATAGGCATCAGATTTATCTTAAATGTACTACCATCTAGGTTCATTAAGCAATCTTTGATGACTTCATTAGTTTCTAAGATGTTACCGTCAGCTAATTCTACGATAAACGTATCAGTCAGGACACATGCACTCAAGTCAATCAAAGGCCTAAAAGTACGATAGACAAAACTAGCAGTTGCTCTAGTATCAAATAGAACGGTAGCTGGATGGTTGTTTATAAGGAACGTACCATTGACCACATCAGGTTCCTTACGAGCACCGGCTGGATCTATCACGAATGCTTGTCCCTTGGGCTTGTTGGGTCTGGCGTCCTTATCTCTCCCCAGCTTAGGACACTTATTCCTCATGTGCCCTGGATCTCCACACTCATAGCATTGTTTACCTGGGGCATACGTACAATCCTTAATTAAATGACCTGGTCGTTTGCATCGGAAGCAGGGCATCGGGTTGCACTCCCCTTGATGATGCAGTTTGCACTTGTTGCAGAATGGGCTTGTACCCGAGTATAGCTTTCGAGTCCTTCCACCCTGGTCATCACGCCTCATACCTTCAAAACCCTTCTTGTTTGACCCACTACTGCTACCAATTGCTTTCTTCACATCAAACCACTTTCCCTTCTCACCCATCGGCTTCCTCGTTTTGTCAGCCCTGGTTTGTTTAGTCCATCCAGCCCTGACTAAATCATCAGTCAAACTACTGGTGAAGTCAACCATAGCTTGAAGGGTTGAGGGCCTGGAGGATCGAACCATACCCCTGACTGTAGGTTGTAGTCCCTAAATGAAACGTGCTACGCCTTTGGATTTCGGTGTCACTAGGTGTGGCACTAGACGAGACAGGGCTAAGAAGCGGTTGATGTACTCAGTGTAATTAGGACCTTTCATCTCCAGGCTCAGAAATTCAGACTCCAGTTTCTCTAGTTGGTTAATTGGGCAGTATTTGTTGGTTATCAATTCCCTAAATTCGGTCCAGCTTATTCGGTTAGCAGCGTTTCTTCCCCGGGGCTGAGTAACAGTCTTCCACCATTCCAGTGCCGATCCCTTGAGTGATTGGGAAGCAAACCTCACCATGTGTTCCATCTTACATTCGCTGATATCTAAGACGACTTCCATTTCATCAATCCATCGGTACGTCTCTATCGCACCCTCGGTACCATAGAATTCCTTTGGCTTGCACGCCATAAAGGTTTTGTAGGAGCATCCATTCCTTAATGCTTCAGCTACCTTATTATTGCCCTCATCATTCCTGAATCCATTATTACCACCAGGGTTGCTCCGGTCCGCATTTATCTGAGCGATGATGGTCGGAATGGCGTTAGCAATTTGTTGTGCTACGAGGTTGGCAATTCTCTCATCATTCACCTGGTTGGCATTCTCTCCACGAGGAGTTCCTGGTGGAGTAGGGGGTTGGTTTCCGGTCTGTCTAGCTCCCTCACGACGACCTCTAGTAGCTCCTTGTCTTCCAATACGGGTTCCTTGTCTGGTCGACATTCTGATAGCATCATAGATAAATTCGTTTAGCATCTCTTAGTATTTGGTTTCAAGTAGCCCATGCATCACTTATCCTAAAATACCGCTTTCTAAAAGGAGGGAGTGTAATATACACACCACTATATACCTCTAAATATGCTCCATTAAATTAATTTAGGGCCATTCAACCCAAAAAGGACGCAAGACAAAATTCCCAACACATGTCATAACACATTGCAAATCAATACAAATTACCCTACAGAATTAGCATCATTAAAAATAGTTTCACAAATCGATAGGGTTAATAGTATCAGCAAAACATAAATTGGATCAGAGTTATACTCTTACAAGTTGGAAGGTGCCATCACCCCTATAATAAATAATAATAGTATCTGATAATAATAAAAATTGTTTCCTTCAACTGTCTAAAAGACATACAATCCCACTTCTTCTCCACGCTCTCACATCCAGTTCTTCTTCAGCCACCCTAGCCACCCTGAGTTCTTCTTCCTTTGCTCTTCCTCTAACCGCTGGACCCCATGCGAAGCCATCATGGCCTGAAACTGGGCGGACTAAGAGGTCCGAGTGGCGAGCTGGAATGTTAGCTCGTGGCGACGGACGGTCTTCAGAATCTCATCCAATGCAGCATTAGAGGGACCTACGTCACTTGACCAGTGGCTAGAATTGGAGTACCGGTCACCAACTACCACACTAGGGCCATCATACATGCTGTGCCTCGGTGCCATCCAGTGCTCATCATGTGGGTGGTGTCGGAGCGGGTCAAACATCAGTGGTGCAGGTGTCGGAGTCCTAACAGGTGGTAGAGGAGGAGGTGGCATCCTAAAAGAGACTGAGGGTCCTGGCCTAGTACTTTTGCTTGGACGGGTAATAACACGTGCACCCCTATCCCCGATAGGTGGGATAGGTGAGTGGGTAGGAGCTGAGACATGTGGTTAATGCGAGCGCGTTCGGCTCCTGGAGTGGGATGTCGAGGAAGAGTCCTCCGATGGCTCAGTGTCGTCAGACGTAACGGATATCCAGCCCGGATGTCCGCATCTCCTCAAGTATTCTTCATACTCCGTCCGCGACGTCGCCCTCTTACGGTTCCCAGCTGGTGCAGTACCATCAGTTGGGTACACAGGTGCCTTCCATTTGTTGGCCATAGGTTTGATATCCTGTAAGAAATATCATGATTAATTTGGTTTCTCATAGCTCATGATTATAATAATAATTTGCTGTTGTTGTTGTTGTTGTTATTACCGTTGTTGCTGTTGCTGTTGTTGCTATTGTTGCTGTGGTTGTTGTGGTTGTTGTTGTTGTTGTTGTCGTTGTTGTTGATGTTGTTGCTGTTGTTGTTGTTGTTGCTGCCGTTGTTGCTACTGCTGCTGTTGCTGTTGATGTTGTTGTTGTTGTTACTATTGTTGTTGTTGTTATTGTGGTTGTTATGGTTGTTGTTGTTTTGTTGTTGTTGTTGCTATTGTTGCTGTTGTTGGTGGTTATGCTATTGTTGTTGATGTTGTTGTTGTTGTTGATGTTGTTTTTGTTGTTATCGTTGTCGTTGTCGCTACTACTGCTGCTGCTGTTGTTGTTGTCGTCGTTGTTGTTTTTGTTGTTGTTAGTGTTATTGTTGTTGTTGTTGTTGGTGGTGGTGGTGGTGGTGTTGTTGGTGTTGTTGCTGATGCTGTTGTTGTTGTTGTTGTTGCTGTTGTTGTTCTTGTTGTTGTTGTTGTTGTTGTTCTTGGTGGTGGTGTTGTTGTTGGTTTTGTTGTTGTTGTTGTTGTTGTTGTAGTTGTTGTTGCTGTCGTTGTTGTTGTTGTTGCTGTTGTGTCACACCCTGGGCCCAGCTAGGGTGGGATGTCACAGACTAGCAACAACATATGGCAGCGGAAATAAACCATCATAAGAGCATAAAAGTAGAGAACATCACATGGCATTAATGTTTAAAGAAAAACCTGGCTAGAAGTAGGTCTAGCCACCAATACAAGTACATAAATTAAACAATACAAATTGTTCCACGATAACCAAATTTAACTTGTTCCAAATGTTTTATAACTAATCAAAGCAAATGCCATGGGTCACGGTGCTAGGTCGTCATAAATCTTCTACAAAAGCCAGACCTTCATCACGGGTTAACTGAAACATGCTCAAAGAAAATTTTGTCAACTAAAAAGTTGGTGAATTCGAGTGCTTAAAGTTTAAACACAAAAGGATTCAATAAAATCCACATTTGATTTAAAAGTCATAGTTTCATTGTTGTGGGGATCACAATCAACCCAGCACTCAGTCTCGGCTAGCCTCTTCAAAAGTTATGTTGTACGGTTAATCCTGAAGGAAGAACCGAGCCTCATACAGTGGTCCATACCTGCTGGATGGTTCACCCTAGTATCTTATAAAAACCTATCATATGACACAAACGACCCCACAGGAGCTCAGTGTGGTACCCTTCCCGTTCATCACGGAAGGCACTGTGTGTGGGGGATTCCCTAAGTAGATCTACCCATATAAAACAAGTGGTTAACACAATAATTAATGATCGTGATAAAAGTAAAAGAAGTTTCTAACATTTCCACAACATATAGCATCATAATATAGCATAGAAATAGTTCAGTTTAAACAGAGCATGCTTCATCACAAAAACAGTAGTAAAAATGGAACACTAGAACTCACCTTAAGTTTCAAGCAACGGGTTCTTCGAGTACCGGGAAAGTTTCAAGTCTAGCACCCTACCATCAAGATTAAGTGATAAGCCACTAGTTCTAAGGTCATACAAGGTGGACAAAATGTGTTAAGAAGTTAAATGTTCAACTAGCTTAGATTTGCTAAGGCTTGCATTAGAAAGTTTCCTTTTATAGAAAGTCATGGTTTCTTAATGAAAATATAGATTTTTACACTATTAGGTCATTGATACAAGTTAAATTAAGTTTACCAAGTGATTACTAGTCCATAGGGTCGATTTATAGAGTTTTGGTAGAATTTACAGTTTAGCCCTTCAAGTTTCAGAATTTACAATTTCTACCCTAAAGTTTGCTTTCGTTCATTAATTGAATTTTATGGCCCACTAACAGAACTTGGGAGTTAAATAGTACATTATTAATAAGTTGAACTTCCAAATTTTCCAGAATTTAAATTTGAGTTGGCAAACATATGTTTTAAGTTACCGGTTACGGCAAAATCGAAGGTTTTAACGGTTAAGCATTGGATCTTATAGTTTTATGTCTTAAAAATTTAAATATTATTTTCAGGACTTTTAACAAGATTAATAATCTATTAAGAATGTATTTTTAAGCACTTTTTGTTGAAAGTCTCATTTTTAAGTTTAACTCGTTAAAACGCGTTTTCACCCGAAACCGAAAGTTCAAAAGGTGTTAGACAAAATTTTTCATCAACTTCAAGTTTTAGAGGTCTCAACTTACTGAAATAATATAATTTACCTAGATTTTTGGTTTATCCTTTTATTTTCAAGATTCCTTCCAAAAGTTACCCGGTTAGGGCCTGTTTTTAGCTAAAAATTTCATTTAAATTGTCTTTTGACCATTTATTCAACAAATCCGGTCCAAGTCACTTGGTTAACCCTTTTAGAGCCTGGAATACTTTTTAATATGGTTAAACTCTATGTTTTCTTATTTTTAAGTCATTTTACCACCTTTCGGGTCCCAAAATAAGCTCAAAATGCTTACAGTCCCTACTTTTATTATTTTTCAGCCTTTGACATCACCTCATACACCCAATAACAACCAAAACCTACTGAAATAATAACTCTAACTCATGGTTTAAACATATAACCCAAGAACAAGTTGTAGATAAGTGATTTCACCATTTAAACCCATTACACATGTGTAAAACGTTATTGATCGTGCTTAAACATTACTAAATCCTCTCGTAACTTCCAAAACAGGTTATTAAGAGGTTTAAAAACCATTTTTGAGCAGGTTAAAATCTTTACTTTGGAGGGTTACAAGATATGAAAGTTAGATGGTGCAAAAATCACCCAAAAAGAGGGTTTTCATGGTGTAACTCGTGTTCCACCCATAGAATGACTAATATATTGAATAAGATACCTTCAAGGATGTTAGAAGCTCCTCAAGAACAAGGTGATAGCAGTAAGTTTCTGTTAGAATAAAGAATGTAAGGTTTTTTGTAGATTAAAGAAGGAAAAACACATGACATAGCTTGTTTCGGGTGAGATGAACCTTACTCTTTGTATGGTTCATGATTTGGAGAGTGTAGAGAGACAAGAATGATCTGGAAATCTTCGTACAAAGGATGGAGAAGTTGAACTTAAAGAAACCGTGTACCAAAAGCTCACAAGGTGCCACTCTCTTGCTTGCTTTGAGCTTGGCCGATGATGGATTGTTGTTGTTCTTTGAGTATGTGGCTAAAATGGAGAGAATTTGTGGTGTGTTTGAGTGTGTTTCAGCTGGAGAAACCAAGAGAGAAGAG
>CM046433.1:53885995-53888495 GCA_025506505.1 Flaveria sonorensis | reverse complement strand
TTTCTGTCTTTTAAATTTTCCGAGTGTTACAAGCCCACCCCCCCTTATTAAGGTTTCATCCCCGAAACCTGTTATTCCTCAAAAAAATATGAGTAATGCTGCCTCATCTCTTCTTCAGTCTCCCACGTAGACTCAGATCCCTTCCTGTGCTTCCACTGTACATGCACTAGAGGAACCACTTTATTCCTTAACCTTTTCTCCTTGCGATCAATGATTGCCACTGGTTGCTCCACATAATTGAGCCTTTCATCAACTTCAATATCTTCCAATGGTACAACCATATTCCGTAGATGAGATTCATGGAATGTAGGGTGAATTCCACTTAACTCATCGGGTAACTCCAACCTATAGGCCACCTCTCCTACTCGAGCAATGATTCGGAAAGGCCCTATGTACCTCAGCCTTTATTTGCCCTGCTTTCTGAACTGAATGATGCCCTTCCAATGGGAGACTTTCAACATAACTCTATCACCCACCTAGAACTCAATCGGTCTACGTCTCTTATCGGCATACGACTTTTGTCTATCTTTGGCTGCCTTCATAAAGGCTTTGATCTTCTAAAGCTTTTCAGTCATAGCCTCGATCACTTCAATACTCCCCAACTCTTTCTGACCAATATCACCCCAACAAATGGGTGCTCTACATCTCCTACCGTATAGCATTTCATAAGGGGGCATACTAATGTTGGCATGATAACTATTGTTATATAAGAACTCAGCTAAAAGTAAGTGGTCATCTCAGCTTCCTCCAAAATTAATGATGCATGCCCGAAGCATATCTTCTAGCATCTGAATGGTTCTCTCCGACTAGCCATCCATCTACGGATGATAAGCCGTGCTAATGTGTAACCTCGTCCCCATAGCATCATGGAATTTCTTCCAAATTTTAGATGTAAACAGGGTATCACGATCAGAAACAATAGACACCAGCACACCATGACGAGTTACAATCTCTTTGATGAATAGATCCACTAATCTTTTAGAGGAGTACGTCTAGCGGATCGGTAGAAAGTGGGCACTCTTTGTTAAACGATCAACTATCACCCATATGGCATCATACCCTCTCACGGTACTCGGTAACTTCGTGATAAAGTCCATGGTGATATGCTCCCACTTCCACTCCGGTATATCCAATAGTTGGATCTTCACGTACGGCTTCTGATGCTCGACCTTCACTTGCAAGCAAGTAAGGCACTTACTCACATACTCCGTTACATCGCGCTTCATACCCGGCTACCAATAATCTTTCTTCATGTCTTGATACATCTTTGTAGCACCGGGATGAATGAAGTATCGAGACTTATGAGCTTCATCCATAATCCTCCCACGTAAATCCCCGTTACAAGGGATCGACATCCGTCCAAATCGGGTTCTAACACCGAGTGTGTTTTCACCCAATTCCTTAACCATACCTCTCTTCCTTTTGGAGTTAAGACGATCTTCTTTCATCGCCTTGTCTTGAAACTCCTTAACCTTCTTCATCACGTCGGAGGTCATCACTAACTGATAAGCCTTTACCCGAATTGGTTCATGCCTCTCCTTTTGGCTAAGGGCATCTGCCACCACATTGGCCTTGCCCGGATGGTAATGGATCTCGCACTCATAACCCTTTATGAGCTCCAACCATCGCCTATGCCTCATGTTCAAATCCTTCTTCTCGAAGAAGTACTTCAAGCTTTTGTGGTCAGTGAAGATTGTGCCCTTCGTCCCGTACAGGTAGTGCCTCCAAATCTTTAGTGCTAAGACCACAGCTACTAGCTCCAAGTCATGAGTAGGATAATTAACCTTATGAACTTTCAACTGTCGGGATGCATAAGCTATAACCTTTCCTCACTGCATCAACACGCAACCCAATCCCGAGTAAGAAGCATCCGAATAGACCACCAAATCTTCGCTTCCTTCGGGTAATGATAAGACAAGAGCTTGAGTCAACCTTGCCTTTAACTCCTCAAAAGCATTCTCTTGATCTTGAGCCCATACAAACTTCACATCCTTGCGGTTCAACTTAGTCAACGGAGAAGCTATCTTCGAGAAGTCTTGGATGAATCTTATAAAATATCCTGCCAACCCCAAGAAACTACGAATCTCGGATGGCTTCTTTGGAGACTTCCATTGCATCACCGCTTCCACCTTTACCAGGTCCACCATGATCCCTTCCTTATTCACCACATGACCCAAAAACTGAACTTCGCGCAACCAGAACGCTAACTTGGAGAACTTGGCATACAACATCTCTTTTCTCAACGTCTCCAACACCTCTCGAATGTGACCGGCATGCTCCGCCTCGCTCTTCAAATAAATCAGGATGTCATCAATAAATACAATCACTGATTTATCCAACATCGGCCTACACACTTGATTCATCAAGTCCATAAAAGCAGCTGGCGGGTTGGTCAGACCAAAAGACATAACGAGGAACTCGTAATTTCCATAACGCATACGAAAAGCTGTTTTAGGAATATCCTGCTCCTTTACCGTCAACTGATGGTAACCAGATCGAA
>CM046433.1:53863495-53880995 GCA_025506505.1 Flaveria sonorensis | reverse complement strand
TAGACATTTGAGATTGGTTTGGAGGAATGAGTTCTAGCTACCATCTTTCTTTTTAATGATTCAGTTGGCTTTACCTTGAGCTCAGGGAACACCACTTCTTCAGCTGGTTTTTTCTTCTCAAGGAGGTTAACAAAAGATCTATCTTTCCTCGTATAGATAGCCTTGAGAGATTTGAAGTTGTTTGTTCTTTTAAACATCCTCATAATATCTTCAAACTCATAACCCCTGAACATAGCCTTAAGGTTAATCAGTTCTAGATTGGCTAGTTCTTTTAGATCATGGATCTCCAGGGAGTTCACCAGAGCAGAGTACTCTGTGAAGAAGTGGACTAACCCTGAGATCCTTTTGACCATAAACATGTTCCAGTCACTGTCATACTTCCTGGCAATTATCTTATGATCAGTCTTGCCCTGGGGAGTAGACACACCTTTGATCACCTCTGCAGTGGTGAGCCCTTCTTGAAGCTTTAACTATGAAGGTTCAGCAAACCACTCAGGATATCTATGCAAAACAGGTGCCAAAGACATTGATCTCTATGGGTGAGCTGCATGTCTTGTGCAGAAAATCTGGATCTTGAGTTTTTGCTGGTTATTTCTTCTTCCAGTTTCATCAGCCTTTCTTTCTTCTCATTGATCAACCTAAGGATAGCATCCCTTAGGGAATTTGTCTTCATATTGTCCAGTTTTCTATTAGTGAATCCTTGTTCAGACAAATAGTCCTTCATTTCCCTGTCAGTCATACTATAGGGACAAGGATACAGTGGTTGAGGAGTTGCAGTCTGCTTGGCTTTTGAAGAGAATTTGACCACTGGAGCTTTGGATGAATGAGTCTTTTCATACTCAGTCTCATATGTAGGGTCCAGCAGTTTGTTTAGCTTTTCTTCTTCTACTATCATCCCCTCATAGGTCTTCCCAAATACCTCATCAGGATCATAACCATGGTTAATTAAAAACATGGCCTTCACCATCAGATCATCTGATTTGGCTTTCTCCACCATCTCATGCACAGATGTCTTCTCCTTTATAGGGCTTTCCCTAGCTATTGGTTCATCATCCACATAGCCAACCTCTATCTCTCCTTCCAAATCAATGAATTCAGCCTTCTTTTTCAATTGGGCTTCAGCTTTTTCATGTTCATCCAAGAATTCAGCAATGGCTGCAAGGCTACGGGGATCATCTTTTTTCTTTCTCTTGACTGGTTCTTCTTCTTCAACTGGTCTTTTTCCCTTGGCCTTTTCAGAAAGGTATTTCCTCTTTCGGGCATAGGTTTGCATGCTTGGACCAGAGGAAGTTTCAGCCTTTTCAGCTTCTTTAGGCAAGATCTCAGCCTCTTTCTTTTCTGTTTCATCAACTACAGCTACTATTTCTTCTCTTTGTTGTTGTCAGCTCCTTTTGTTCATCAGATAATGATATAGCACGCACAATTTGCAGACTTAATTCCTTCTCAATTGGGACAGGAGATTACGGAATGACAACTATTGGTTCAGCAACTTGCCTCTGATCAACCATAAAATCCCAAAACTCATCATCTATAATGAATTCTTCTGCAGTAAAGAAGTGAAGAGCTTTAATCATTTCCCAGAATTCTGACTCTTTAGTGTGAGTTTCTTCTTGTTTTCTTGTATAAACCACCATTTCCAAGCATGATTCCTCATGTTTAGTTCCATTAGTTTCAGTCTCTTTTTCAGACCCAGTGAATTTCATCTTTTTACCATGAGGGGAGTTATCATCACTTTCCCTTGATGAACCTTCATCACTATCATCTTTATCACTTTCTCTTTTCCTTTTCTCTACTCTTTTATCACCCTTATCATCTTTCTCTTTTTCTGCTTCTTGTTTGATCATGATCAATAGCTCTAACTCAGAGACTCTCTTGTTTAGAGATTCTATCTGTTTTTGTAGGTCAATGATTATATCAGCTTGCTCTTCAATCATCCCTTCCTGTTCTTCCATAGCAATGGTTTGGATGGCCAAAGTGTCCACATGACCACTTACTTCATCCCTGGAATGCTAAAGAGCTGCGTTTAGACTTTCTATCTCCTTTTCTTTCTCTTTCTTCTCAGCCTCATACTTCTCTTTCATATCTTTTAACTCCTTTTCTTTTTCATCTAACTCCAAAAGTCTATCTTGAATGATACCTGATCTTCTATTCAAGAGTTTCTCCATCTTGGCTACTTTCGGCAACAGTTCTGAGATCATCTCATCTTTTGCATCAGGCATGTTTACCTCCGACTCAGCATAACTCTCAGAGAGAACAGCCTCAGAAGTAACTTGCCTCATAGGCATCTTCATTTGATGATCCTCCTCATCAGATGATGATTTGGATTCCTCTGAAGAGCTGGTAGAATTACCAAACTCAACAGGCTTAGTAGTGACTGGGGATGATTGAATAGGAGATGTAGGTGAATGATGGATTGGTGAAATATGGGATGAGTGTATGGGTGATATATGTGGAGAGATGATGGGTTGTGTTTGCGGAGATAGGATTGGTGATCTATGAGGTAAGGAGATAGGAGTTGGCATAAATGGTAAAGCTATCTCAGCTGCATGAACAGAAGGCCCAGTGTAAGGATCACCACCTACATCAACCTGTGGTGACACTGGCCTCTGTCCTTCTTTAGCAATACCAGCTTGCTCATCAACATTGTGTTGACTAGAAGCAGCTTGCTCTTCTTCTTGATCAGGCTCAACAATAGGAGCCTCTTGTTCTTGTTCCTCTATATTCTTATCTTGATTGGTCTGTTGAAGCATCCATGGTAGTAGAGGAAAGAATGTGCCACTATAAAAACTCCTGGAATCTTTCTTCTTTATGTACTTGTAGGACTTGGCATCGTAGTGAGGAGTATCCATCACTGGTCCCACAGGCACTAAGTCTGGAAAGGCTTCATTGATGATGCATTGTAGGAATCTTGGGTACATTAGGAACATGTGTCTTCTATCCTCTTGGATGTTAGATACGAAACCACTGAAAACATAGGCTGACATGTTGAATGGTTGGTTTATGCATATAGCACATATAGCAGATGATGTAGTGACAGGAATGTCATTCCATCCAGTCTTTCTTTTGGACAGGCAGTGTTGGAAGATGTGAATCAGGAATCTCCATTGCATGTCCACCAACCCTTTCAGTATCTGCTTTCCCTCGTATCCTCCTTCATATCCAATGTTGGCAAAGAAGGTCGTAATCTCTTCATCATCCAGTTCCAATGGAGTGTCTGCATCATCGCCAAACTGTAGACACTGTCTCATAGTTTGTTCAGTGATGGCTAGAGTGTGGTCTTCAGTAATTCTTCCTGAAAGAGTTCTTTCACCATCGATATCTGTTACTTCAGCAGTTCCCCAAAATGATCATATGAAGTTCTCATAGATAACTGGTCTGACAGTAACAGCATGAGCCACTCTAGTAGTCAAGTTGAATCTGATCATGTCTCTTAAACCTTCTGCCTCAGGAACATCAGGGTCAAGATAACCACTGACATTATAGAGCTTGCTCCATGTAAGGTTAGCCATTGTAACCTGCATTCGAGGCATGTGAATTAGAATAATGAATAATAAATATCAGAATGTTCATCATAAATCAGAATGAATATCATAAATCAGAATGAATTTTATTCAGTTTGACTTTTCAAGGTCAAAGTTGAGTGTTCATATGTACTGTTTCATAAGAATTTGACCTAATCTGATTTAGTGATGCATGATCATTTTTGTTGGGTTTATTAATGGTTGTATTGATTATCTTTACTGATTTTAACCCATTTCAATCCTCGGAATCAACTTTTGTTTTCAACATTTCAGTTTTTGAGTTACCCTATTCATGCAATGAACAAAGATCATGAAAATCACTTGTTTATTGTTTATTCTCATAGTCATCAAGTTCTTTTCAGTTGAAAATGTCAATGATTCCTTAATATCAGTTTGATTTTACATATTTCTTTCTTGACCTAATATTCTAAGTTCAACATCAGTGTGAATGTTCGACAGTTTTAGGTTATGAACATTGAAGATTTTCACCTTTTCTTCGATACTACAGTTGTAATGAATCGAAGCTGAGGAATATCGGGGTGAATGGATCTTAGAACAAAGGTTTAGAATTTTGGGTGATGAAGATGATGATGGATGAACAGTGATGACCGCTCGTCGCACTTTTAAGTCTCTCAATTTGAAAAGTATTAAATGACCTTCTGATTTGGGTTAATATAGTCGATTTAATGACTTTTGCAAATGTTACAAGTTTTAAAACAAATGCGACTAACTTTTGAAAATCACTGTAGCAAATGCGGTAAGGAAATTGTTCAACAGCATTTGTGTACTGTTGCAAATGCGGAAGTGTAAAAACTTAACAACATTTGTTCACTGTAGCAAATGCGTGTGAATAAAAGTTATCAGCATTTGTGCACTGTACCAAATGCGGTTGAACAAAGTTCACAAGCATTAGTTCACTGTAGCAAATGCGATAAAGTAAAATCCTTGCATCACATTTTCAACAAATGCGGTAGAACAAAAGTTTGCCCGCATTTCTTGACTTTCATGCATCATCATGACAGAAGAGATTAAGCACATGATTTGTTCATTTTGATACACAAGGTACTTTTTAGTGTTGAATTCAACCACATTTAGGAAATGCGGATGAGTAACAAGAAATGCGGTAGAACAAAAGTTTACCACATAAACAAATGCAGTTGAACACTTTTGTCCGCATAGGTTTTTAACACTTAAAACATTTTGTATACATCTTTGAAGACTAATACTGTAAGGCCCCATTCCCGGAACGCTTACAGCTGGTCAATCATCGCACATAAGACATATAATTTTCATTTACAACTTCTAAAACATTGCAGCGGAATAATTTTAAACCATTTCATTATAATTACTTTTGCAAATTAATACATTGTAGTTAACTGTTACAAAATATCATAATTTGCATTAGATCACAAAAACATTATAATCTAAACAACGGATGCCATCCAAAAATGCGAAGTAGCTGCCCCGTGCCATCTTCAGCAACATTACCTGCCAACTGGAAACACATAAAAGTCAGCATTGATGAGTGAGTTCTAGTTTTATAAATAAAATACTTTTCTTTTGTTTAAAACCGTACTTTACTTTCGTAAGCGATCATACATCATACGTACAAATAGATAATCTCATTATTATCTTTCATCATCTTCAACTTACATTCATTCATTCTCTTTCTTATTGTACATTTCATTCGATCATTATTACTTTCACTTCTCTATGCTCCAGGCTAATGCCTCGAGCTACACCCCAAACATCATGCACAAGGTGGGTACTGGACCGAAGACTATAAATAGACTTCAAACATCATGCCCAAGGCAGGTCCAGCACCGGGGTATCATCAATTGGGCCAATGCCTTGTGCTATACCCCAAACATCATGCACAAGGCTGGTACTGGACCAAAGACTATAAATAGACTTCAAACATCCTGCACTAGGTGGGCCCAGCACCAGGGTAAGCGAAAATGGTCCCATACGTATGGTCAGTCACAAAGACTAGACCCCAGTGTGCATAATTCTGGGGTAGCTAACCCGCACACAATTGAGCTAACACCCTTCATTGGGTGTGAACCTCCTTACAGTGCTTGCAAGAATTTTCTTACATCAGTTCATTCATTAATGCATGCATTCATTCTTACTTCTCCTTAGTTATCTTCCACTTTAGTTAAGTACTACTTTACATAAGCATATTCATATGTCACACCACGTAAGGTCACGACATAAACATAACATGGAACAACATCATCACAACAGCATACAAAGCATGCAAATCGCAAACAAGCACAGTCCCCCATAAAACCTCCTTTCTTAACACTTAAGCTCTACATCCCAAAATCTCAGAAAATTCTGTCCCCTTAAAGAAATACGGATGAGCAAACAAATGCGGATGAACAGACAAATGCGGATGAATAAAAAAATGCGGATGAGTAACCAAATGCGGATGAACACCTCAGAAAATATTCTAAGTGTCCCAAAAAATGCGCATGAACACCGTAGCGAATGCGCATGCATAAAGCACAAGAAAGTTTTTCAGGAAATATTCCGTCCAATAAAGTGCGCATGAACCAAATGCGGATGACTGAAGCAAATGCGCATGGACAAAACAAATGCGGATGAACATACAACAAATGCAGATGAACATACAACAAATGCGGATGAACACTTAGCAAATGCGGGTGAACAAAATAGTCGATGTGTTCATCAAATGCGTATGAAGACTTAACTAATGCGGATGAACAACACTTATGCAAATATTCAAACTTAATGCGGATGATCAACTAACCTGAAACCGCATCTTACACTATAATCAGTTCCTAATCCTCATCCTTATACATTCATCGCACCGATCTAGCATGCTAATCTCTTAGAACGAGCATACAACCACATAAACCGAGCAAAACATGCAGGCCCTAACACACCCACTAAAAGAACAGGGTCAAACATACGGTACAAAATACTGGACATATTAAAAAGTTAGTTACATGCATTTCCAGTCCCAAAACAAGTTTAAAACATAGAAACCGGGGATCTAGAACTCACCTTAGCAGCCTTCAAGTATGACTTCCTTCAAACCCGTTTGCAAATTAGTTCAAACACCTAAAACCCACCAAATCACACCACCCGAACACACAAACAAACACATAAGCATACAACCGAGGCATAGGCTGGCCAAGAACAACTTAAAACGATGAATTCTTACCTTGAATTCGAATTCCTCTTCTTCTTCTCCAAAACCCGAAAGCTTCTCTGCTTCTTTCTCTTTCTACAATCTGGTGAAAAGAAGATATGCAGAGAAGAGTGGGCGGCCATGCCCACTTTATGCACCCACTTTTAATCTTTTTGTCCTTTTCACTCATTTAGCCCCTCAACTTGGGTTAAATTGTGTTTTCTTTCTTTTATACACATTTATTCCTTCTTTCTCGTCTTTTAAAATTTTCCGGGTGTTACAAATACAGTAGAGTATACTTGTCCGCATTAGTTTCACTTTGTTTTTAATGACATGAAAACAGTTACCCGCATTGGTTATATGCCTGGGTTACCTTCACCCGCATTAACCAATGCACTTACCCGCATTAATATTTGAACTTAATCAAAATTAATGTTTTTGCAGATTGAATTCTTTTCTGTTTTCTGCTGAATTGATGGCTGTTATGAAGAACTGTCTTTGCTTTTCATTTGTTTCTTATGAAGTTTTGACTATTGTTGTGATTGTTAATTCTTTCTTGGATTAACTTGCATATCAAATGTGATACAAGTTTCCCAATGTATGACTAGTCTTGGACTTTTGTGCTTCCAACTGTCTGCATAAGCTGAGATATCATAGTATAACTTCTACACCAACACAGACAATTTACTTTTGTTTTGATTTTATAATTGTTAAGAAAGAAACTACCTACACAAACTGATCAAAATTTTAAATTACTCCCCCTAAAATTTATATCCATATTTAGATAGAAACTTTGAAGATTTAAAAATTTTGGATATTAAAATATTTTTATTTTTTTTTAATAATTTTTTTTAATCTGCACATGAAGAGGAAGTATACTTTTATTGGGATCATATCAATCTTACATTACACAAGTGCAAGCTTTTGTTAGTAAAATAGACATGTTTATGATCTTATTGATTGAAGGTATGTTTGTCCTCTTAAACTCATACCTGGTTAATATTATAATGCATGTGAGATTTATCATGTTTTGATTGATTTGAATATTCAACATGTACCACACACACAGAAGCATGGTTTGATCAACCATCCTCATGTAATGCAAGGTAGAACACTTTCACAGCTTAGTTGACCAGGTTACTTAAAGTATGAATTCTCACTTTCACTGATCCTATTGGGATTCTTTTACTTTGATCCTTTTAATATTTTGATCCACATTGGGATTCTTTTGCACTTCACTTTGGAAGGTGATCCATAATGGAATTCTTTTTGCATATTCTTTTGTTAATTCATCCAAGGTGGATGTGTTCCACATTAGGAATCTTTTGGATCATGACATCAGCACTATGTGCTTGTTTCTTCAGGTCTTTGCTCAGCAAAACAAAGAAGAAACTGATGTAGGTGAAAGAGATTCATAGTTCATCATTACCTGGTGTGTTTAAGTTGCTACACACACATACACTCGGATAAGACAATACTTACCAGTACTCTAAGATGAGTGTTTCACAGTTGAATATGGGTATTTAGTTCATCATAGCATGTATCTTCCTTTCCAAGTTGAGCCTACCCACATATCAGGTAAGTCATGTCAGTCTTTCAAATTTTAAATTAATCACAGTGAATGATATAACGACTGTAATTATATCATTTCCCAAAAGTATAAGACACAAACTTCAAGAAAATGACTTCTTTTTATGAATTTTGATAATTTCTAAATGTTTTTGTAATTTACTCTAGGTTAATCATGCCAATTGATTGAACTAGGAATTCAAACCTACCAGGTTCAAATGCCTTGGTAAATAAATCAGCCAATTGATTATTAGTATGAACTTGAATCAATTTGATTAACCCTTTTTCAGTACAATCTCTCAAAAAGTGATATCTAATTTCAATATGTTTTGTTTTTGAGTGTTGAACTAAATTATTAGTGATAAACATTACAGCTGTATTGTCAATGTGAATTGGAGTATGCAGGAAGTTAAAACCATAGTCAAGCATCTGGTTTTGAATCCAGAGGACTTAAGAGAAACAAGCTGAGGCTGCTATATACTCAGCTTCTACTATCGAAACAGACACATTTGTCTGCTTCTTGCACTGCCAGGAGACCAGTCTGGGACCAAGAAATTGACAACCGCCAGAAGTGGACTTCCGATTGAAGTTGCATCCCCCATAATCACTGTCAGTGTAGGCATAGAGATTGAAATCTCCTTCCTTAGGATACCATAATCCAAGAGCAGATTTGCCCTTAAGATATCTGAATATCCTCTTGACAGCATTTACATGTAATTCTTTGGGATCTGCTTGATATCTGGCACACACACAAACACCAAACATAATGTCAGGCCTACTGGCTGTTATATACATAAGTGAACCTATCATAGATCAATAGTGAGTCTGATCCACTGATTTGCCTTCTGGATCTAGACCAATCTTCACTTTAGTGTCAACAAGAGTTCTGATGGACTGACAATCAGCAAACTTGAATTTCTTCAACATTGTTTCCATGTATTTGGATTGATTGATGAAGATTCCATCTGTTGTCTATTGGACTTGTACACCTAGAAAGAATGTAAGTTCCCCCATAGCACTCATTTGGAATTTTGCATGCATAAGGTCTTCAAAGTCTTTTGAAGAGTAGCTTGTTTATTGAGCCAAAAATGATATCATCAATATATATCTGGACCAGCAGCATGTCTTTACCTTATCTCTTTCTGAATAAAGTCTAATCAATCTTTCCTCTTTCATACCCGTTTTTAAGAAGAAAAGATGATAGAGTCTCGTACCACTTCCTTGGAGCTTGATGAAGACCATACAAGGCTTTGTCAAGCTTGTATACCCTGTGTGGAAAATCTGGGTTTTCAAATCCAGGAGGCTGACTCACATAGACTTCTTCTGCAATCTTTCCATACAAAAAAGTACATTTTACATCCATTTGATAAACAGTTAATTTCATGGATGCTGAATATGCTAGAAAGAGTCGTATTGCTTCTAATATTGCTACAGGAGCAAACACCTCATCATAATCAATTCCTTCTTCTTGCGTATACCCCTGAGCCACTAATCTTGCTTTATTTCTGATGATGATTCCCCTGTCATCAGTTTTGTTTCTGTATATCCACCTGGTACCAATAGGATATTGTCCTTCGGCAAGATCTACCAGTTGCCATACTTCTTGTTTCTTGAATTGTAGCAACTCTTCCTGCATTGCCTCAATCCAACTATTGTCTTGAAGAACCTCTTTGATATTTTTGGGTACTGTTTGACAAAGAAAGAAAGAGAACAAACAGATGTTTGCTATGCTTGACTTGCTTCTTGTCACCCGTTCATTAAGTTCACCAATGATGCTTTTAACTGGATGATCCCTGTGTATTCTGGTGGTTGGAATTGATTCACCAGCAATGGTTACATCAAGATTGGAGACATTTAGATCATCTTGGTGAGAGGCAAATTCATCTTGAACTACGGGAGAGTCATGAAAATAATCAAAACCAGTTTTAGTTCCTGTTTCAACATCAGCAGCACTTTGATTACTTCCATCATTTGAGGTTCTTTCAGTTTCAACTGGAGGAGTAGCTTGATCTTGATTTCTGACTTCAGTTGAAGGATCTTCTGAAGGAGATGGCAGTGTGCTAGGACCAGCTTTAGTTGAAACACATTGAGTTTGAGATGGTTGTCTGACAGGATCAGCTTGTAGTGGAACATCTTCAGTCAGTTGATCAGTAGAAGTTGGAGGAATCATTGGAAAGTCATCTCTTCTTTCTACTCCTGAAGAAGGTTCTACTGAATGTAGGTTTCCTGCATCAGACAACTGAAATTGATCAAAAGATTTTGTAAATAAGTCAATATCAAACAACCAGTCGGGACCATTGTAGATTTGGGAAATGAATGTTCCTTGAATTGAACATTTGTTGATTGATCAATAATATTTAATCTAGGATTAAACACTCTGTAAGCCTTTGAAACATAAAAATAACCTACAAAGAATCCTTCATCAGACTTAGATGAAAATTTTCCCAAATAGTCTCGGGTGTTTAATATTGAGACAGGACTACCAAATGACTTGAAAAATCCAATAAATGGTTTTCTGTAAAAGAGAAGTTCATAAGAAGTCTTGTTGCTTTCTTTTACAATCAGAGTTCTATTTTGCACAAAGCACGATGTATTAACTGCTTCTGCCCAAAAGGTGATTGGCAGTTTAGCATCGGCTAGCATGGTTCGTGCTACTTCAATCAGTGTTCTATTTCTCCTTTCAGCTACCCCATTTTGTTAAGGAGTTCTAGCTGCACTAAATTGATGAGCGATGCCTTTGGTTGTACAAAATGAACTCGTATCTTCATTCTTAAATTATGTCCTATTATCACTTCTAATTGTTTTGACGTTATGATCAAGTTGGTTTTCAATTGTTGTGATAAAATCTTTTATTAATTAGGATGCTTCGTTTTTATGAAGTAAGAAGAAGACCCATGTAAATCTGGAAAAGTCATCAATGATCACCAAACTATAATGTTTCTTTCCAATACTCATAACATGAGTTGGTCCAAAAAGATCCATATGAAGTAGCTTCAATGGAGAGTTGTTTGTGTTCATCAGTTTTGGCTTGCGGGAAGACTTATGTTGTTTCCCTTTGAGACACGCTGAACAGTGATCAATAAAGTGAAATTCTTTTTGAGGTAAACCAATGACATGGTTTTCCTTGACCAATCTGTTCATGTTTTTGAAATTGGTGTGTCCCAAACGTCTGTGCCAAAGCTATGACTCATCAAAAGATGCTTTTGACAGAAGACATGTTTCTTCTTTTGGTGTAGCAGAATTGAGGTTTAGGACATAGGTGTTATTCTTCCTTGGGGTCTTCAAGACAACCCATTCTTCAAGAATTTGAAATCCTAGTATCAGAATGTAGCAATGAGTGTGAGTAAAGTGAGTAGAATATTTCTTGTCACAGATCTGAGACACGCTGAGCAGATTGAAATTCAGTTGTTCACAGTAGTTCACTCTATCAAAGATCAACATCCCATTTGTCACAGATCCTTCACCAGTGATTCTGCCACCTTGTGAATCTCCACCAAATGCCATAGAAGTTCCTTGAATATGCTTGAAATCATGAAGGAGGGAACGATCACTAGTCATGTGTCGGGAGCATCCACTGTCCATGTACCATAAGCTATTCAAACTGTATGGATGACCCTGTAAGCATAAAAGAACTAATTAGAATGTGGAACCCCAGCCATGATGGTCTTGGGTTTCCCGTTCCTATCCATGATAGTAACTTCTTAGTACTTTTCTCTAAATTGTGACTTAGAGCGAGGTGTTTTGGGAGATTTTTGATGATATTTTGCATGTTTCATCTCATCAATTTCAGCTGAAGAGTCAGAAGAATATTGAAACCTTTGGTCCCTGTTTCTTTGAAGAAATCTGACCCATTTTTGATTATCAAACATCATTTTTGATTTATGAAGATCATGTGTTTGTTTGATGTTGTGATATTTGTTTCTTTGAATTTTCTTCAACTCTTTTATGTTACCCATATCAATATCAGAACTGGAAGTCCTGGATTGATTATTATGAAAATGATTTCTGATTTTGGGTTTCACATATGAGATTGGTGAGATAGGCTTGTGTTGGGGAATTCTCAACCCTTTTTGTTTAAAGAAACAATCAGATGTATTATGGTTGGTCAATCACAGACTGAACAGTATTTGTTAAAATAGCAGTTTTTGGTGGAATGATTGTTCATGTCACAGATTGAGCAGTATTGATTGAAATAGCACTTATCTGTACTGTGATTAGACATTTCACACACGTCACAATACATGTGCTTGTCTTTTGAAGCTTATCTTGATGTTGTGACCTCAGTAGATTTACCTGTTTTTAACTGAGTCTCAACCGTTGATTTTGGTGAGGAAGCAGGATCAGCCTTTTTAGTAGTTTGTTTCACAACACTACTAGGTTTGTCCTTCCTAGATTGTTTCTGCTTCCTTACCCTTCTTCTTACTTCCCTTTCTAATTGATTTACATGTTCTTTATTACAAATATCAAAACCAACCCCTTGCTTTGGTTTTGAAGATTGAGGATCTGACTTGATTTTTGTTTTTGATGCTAGTGAAGTTTTGTTGTTCTTTGGCAGTGAAACTTTGTCTGATTTGATTGAATTTTTTGTAGATTTGATCTCACAATCAGAACTGCTTTCAGGAGAAGGTTTTACTAAAATTTCAGTTTTCTTCTTTTCTTTTGAAATGGGAAGAAAAATTTCACAAAAGGCACTATGGCTTTGATAGGGCTTCTTGGTTTAATGACATTCACTGTATTGTCTGAGTACTCTTTGATTTTGATAGGATGACCTAACTTAATTTTCTCCTCATTTGTTTCAATGTACACACTTGGTTTATTTTAAGGATTAGTGATTTGTGTTATTATTGATTTAGCTTCAATAGTTTTAGGTTCAATTTTATCAGACAGAGTAACAGACTCAGGCATGATAGTGTAATTGTCATTATATGGTGGGGGACATGAATTGTATCCAATCCCAGTCATATCATTGTGCTCCTTCTGTGAATCAAGCATCTCTTGCAGCTTAGCTGAAGACAGTTGAAACTTTTCAAGTTTCACTTTAGTAACTGATTGCTCAGCTTTGGATTGGGCTAACTTTTTAGTTAACTTTTCATTCTCAGCTGCAAGAGTGTACTTTTCTCCATGCAGTTTATTCCAAAACTTTTGATTTCTCTTTTAAGCATTTCAGATTTTACTTTTTCTTCTTTGATTTTATATGCCAATTTGTGATTGTGCTCACGATAGCCTTGTAGTTCAACAATGCATTTATCACTACAAAGATTAGATTTTACCTCAGATGGCATTGGATTTGGGCCATCATTGATGTGAGCCATAAGAGCATGATTCTGAAATTAAGGCTTTACTTCCTCAGCATATAGGCTCCAATCACATACTCCATCTTGTCTGATGACAAGTGCATTTGAAGTAGTTTGGCTGCTTCTATGAGCTTGGTTGGTAAGTTGTGGCTGACTTTGATAGGGTTGTTGATGTTGTTGTTGGTGATAATACTGCTGTTGATGATTGTTGGATTGATAGCTTGAGCTTGGTTGTGAGGATGATTGGCCTTGAGAATTCCTTTGGAAACTGTTGTTGTTTCTTCTTGGAGCTTTACATTCCCTTGAAAAGTGGCCAGTCATACCACAGTTGAAACATTTGACTTTGGATTTGTCATATCCGAGTTTTGTATTTTCATTCAGACTAAGCTTTCTCCCTTTTCTGAAAAACTTCTTGGCTCTCATTGTAATCATAGCCATTTGCCACTGCAGATCCATTTCTTCCACATCATCTGGATCCATTTCTTCTAAGACTTCTTGAATCAAATGAGCAGAAGTGAGTCTTCCTCTAAGATAAGCTTCAAAACTTACAACAAAGGCATTGTAAGTAGCCTTTTGCTCTTCAGTTCACTGATCTTCAGGCATACTTGTAGGAGTGGCAGTAAACCCAGTTGGTTGAATTAAATGAGATGGCTTGTTTGTTGAGGGTGCAGCAATGAATCCTGTTGTTCTTAATTGATCTCTTGATGAGAGAAAGTCATCGTCTTCAGTGATGAATGCATTTTCTACAGAGTGAGTTTCTGATGGAAATTTGTATGCTTCAATGACTTTAGGTCCACCAAGATTTCTGCTTTTTTCATCAAGTTCAAGGGCTTCAATTTTAGCAATCATGATATCCAAGGTGGTGCTCTCCAAATCAAAAGTGTTTTTCAGCATGGTTACATTTTGTTTCCAACTTTCTGGAAGGCTGTGAAGCATCTTTTTGTTCAGTTCTCTGTCTTTATATATAACCCCCAAAATCTCTAAATCATTCACCAGCTGCACAAATCTATGCAATTGTTTAGAGATTGACTCCCCCTTGGAGTGATGAAAGGTTTCATATTGATTAACAAGCTTATCCTTGTTAATTTCAGCTACTTCACTGCTTCCTTCACACATAATCAGCAGTGCATCCCACACAGCTTTAGCTGTTCCATACTTCTCAAGCCTTTTTAGCACATCCATTTTTAATGCTTGAGTTAGAATGGAATAAGCTTTGAGATCAATTTTTATCTTCTTGTAGTCATCATCATCAAGAGTGAGATCCTCAATGGGTATTCTTGAGGTTTTGTACAGTACAGCCTGGTCAGCAGAAAGTGTCACTTATGAGGCCCTTTACATATGGAAATCCAATAGTTCGGATCTACACCTGTAATGTAATTCATGAACCTGATTTTCCATTGCTTAAACTCAGATTTGTGTTTAAGCATAGGAGGTTTAGGAGTATGACCAAGTTTAGAGAAATTATGTGAATATATTTTAATAAGCTATTTTTAACTTGTTTGAATAAAGATTAGATTGATTGTTAAGTTCAACTAGTCCAAATAGTCCATAACAGGCTTATGTATTTAGATCTGCTGATGTTTCTGTTATGATTTTGTGGTTGAGTAAACTATTCACAGATTTGTTCTTGAGGTTGAGTACGGATGAACAGTGACTGTTGAAGTATTTCAGCAGATATTCAACTTGTATGCTGAATAGATGTTGTTGAACACACTATTAGCAACTCAATCACCAGATTAATCTAGTTCAGCTTAGATCTAGGCAGATCTGAAGAAGAACCGAGAGCCAAAGCTCTGATACCAATTGACTGGGTTTGAGAATGATATTCTCTGTTGATGTGAATCAACAAGGACTGAATATGATGATTGAGTCAATGATTGTAAGGCGGAATCAAACAATCACTAAACATTGAATGCAAGAAATACTCATAAATGCTCTTTGTATTAATGAAGGTGAAAAATTGTTACAATGAATGCTAGAGTTTGAGCATTAAACAGTAACAATACACCTTGTGAACATAAGACTAAACAAAATATTCTGATTGTCTAATGTCTATCAACAGTCATCTCACATATGAGATTTTCTATTCTATTTATAGGCTGACAAGATGCCTTTACAAAAAGACTAAACTACCCCTGACCTATACATCAGAGAACTAGTCTAAGTACAAAAGTCTTCATCAGCATTTCTTCTGTTCATCCGCATTAACTAATGCGGATGTTGTGATCTTCATCAGCATTTCTTTTTCTTCTTCAGCATTGGTGTTTGGTCATCAGCATTAACAAATGCGGATGAACAAACACTTATGCGCATTTGTTGCTAAACATCCGCATTAGTAAATGCGGATGTACAAAGTACTTGTCAGCATTTGTTCGGCTATCCGCATTTGTTAATGCGGAAGAACAAACACTTGTCAGCATTTGTTCTATGGTCATCCGCATATACAAATGCGGGTAGCCAACACTTGTCTTCTTTTGTAGATGCAAATTCTTCATCCGTATTGGTTTTTAGACTTAGGGAGTTTCCAGCAGAACAACCATCAACCCACCATTTGAATTGGCATGTATGATCCTTTCAGGGTCCAACAATACTCCCCCTAAGGATTATACAGCCTATGTACTTCAAGGGTTTGATGGTGGATGAGGTTGTGAAGATTCTACTGGGTCTTGAGCAGCATGAGGAAGGATGAGAGGTTCTGTCTGGGATGGATCCAAAATGGCCTTTATCATGTTGACAAAGTCATTGGCTTCAGTCATCTTATCTCTGTTTAGCACATGGATCTTCATTTGGCTCATTGTGTAGATGGCTTCGATGGGCAGCTTCTTTAAAGAAATGGGTTCCCATATTGACACTGTGGACAACCAATCTCTATGGATCAACAGAGCTCCATCAACATCCACCTCTAGCTTTACAATATTCCCCAATTGCAAGGAAGTCTTCTTCCTTCTTCTCTGCTCTCTCTTGTTGATGATTCTGTCAAATGCCATCTTCAAAATCTTTATGCACTTTAGAAATAAGTACATGTCTGCCTCTCACAGCTTATTGTTGTTGTTGTTGTTGTTGTTGTAGATGTAGTTGCTTTTGTTGTTGATCCTGTTGTTGTTGTTGTTGGTCGTGGTGGTAGTGGTGGTGGTGTTATTGTTGTTGTTGCTGCTGCTATTTCTGCTTTTGTTGCTGTTATTACTGTTGTTGCTATTGATGTTGTTGCTGTGGTTGATGTGGTTGTTATGGTTGTTGTTTTCATTGTTGTTGATGTTGTTGTTGTGGTTGCTGTCGTTGTTGTTGTTGTTCTTGTTCTTGTTTTTTGTTGTTGTTATTGTTGTTGTTGTTGATGATGTTGTTGTTGTTGTTGTTGGTGGTGGTGGTGGTGGTGTTGTTGGTGTTGTTGTTGTTGTTGTGTGTGTGTTGTTGTGTTTTTGTTGTTGTTATTGTTGTTCTTTGTGGTGTTGTTGTTGTTGTTGTTATTGTTGTTGTCATTGTTTTCGTTGTTGTTGTTGTTGCTGTTGTTGTTCTTGTCGTTGTTGTTGTTGTTGTTGCTGTTGTTGTTGTTGTTGTTTATTGTTGTTGGTGTTGTTGTTCTTGTAGTCATTGTTGTTGTTGTTGCTATTGTTGGTGTTGTTGTTATTGGTGTTGTTGATGTTGTTGTAGTTGTTGCTGCTGTTGATGCTGTTGTTACTGTGGTTGCTGTGGTTGATGTGGTTGTTATGGTTGTTGTTGTTGTTGTTGTAATTGTTGTTGATGTTGTTGCTGTTGTTGATGTTGTTGTTGTTGCTGTTGATGTTCTTGTTGGTTTTGTTGTTATTTCTTGTTGTTGTTGTTGTTGGTGTTGTTGATGTTATTGGTGTTGTTGGTGTTGTTGTTGTTGTTGTTGCTGCTGCTGTTGTTGTTGTTGCTGCTATTGTTGCTGTTGTTGTAGTTGTTACTATTGTTGTTGTTGTTGCTGTTGTTGTCACTTT
>CM046433.1:53837960-53863395 GCA_025506505.1 Flaveria sonorensis | reverse complement strand
TCCTGTTGTTGTTGTTATTGCTGCTGTTGCTGCTGTTGTTGCTGTTGGTTGTGGTTGTTGTTGTTGTGTTGTAGATGTTGTTGTTGTTGTTGTTGTTGTTGTTGTTTTGTTTTGTTGTTGTTGTTGTTGTTGTTGTTGTTGTTTTTGTTGTTGTTGTTGTTGTTGTTGTTGTTGTTGTTGTTGTTGCTATTGCTGTTGTTGTTGCTGTTGTTGTTGCTGTTATTTTTGTTGTTGTTGTTGTTGTTGTTGTTGTTGTGGTTGATGTGGTTGTTATGGTTGTTGTTGTTGTCACACCTCAGGCCCAGGTAGGGTGGGACGTGACAGACTAGTAACAACATATGGCAGCGGAAACAAACCATCATAAGAGCACAAAAGGAGAGAACATCACATGGCATTAATGTTTAAAGAAAAGCCGGGCTAGAAGTAGGTCTAGCCACCAATACAAGTACATATTTCATCAGTACAAATTGTTTCCAATAATAACAAATGTAAATTGTTCAAATTGTTTTAAAAACAAAACAAGCCAATTCCAGGGGTCACGGTGCTAGGTCATCATAAGTCTTCTACAAAAGCCAAACCTTCATCATGGGTTACCTGAAACATGCTCAAAGAAAATTTTGTCAACTAAAAAGTTGGTGAATTCAAGTGCTTAAAATTTAAACACAAAAGGATTCAATAAAATCCACATTTGATTTAAAAGTCATAGTTTCATTGTTGTGGGGATCACCATCAACCATGCACTCAGTCCCGGCTAGCCTCTTCAAAAGTTATGTTGTACCGGTTAATCCCGAAGGAAGAACTGAGCCTCATACAGTGGACCATACCTGCCGGATGGTTCACCCTAGTATCTTATAAAAACCTGTCACATGACACAAACGACCCCGCAGGATCTCAGTGTGGTACCCTTCCCGTTCATCACGAAAGGCACTGTGTGTGGGGGATTCCCCAAGTAGATCTACACATATAAACAAGCGGTTCACACAAGAATTAATGATCGTGATAAAAGTTAAAGTAGATTATAACATTTTCACAACATATAGCATCATAATATAGCACAAAAATAGTTCAGTTTAAACAAAGCATGCTTCATCCCAAAAACAGTAGTAAAAAAGGAACACTAGAACTCACCTTAAGTTTCAAGCAACGGGTTCTTCGAGTACCGGGAAAGTTTCAAGTCTAGCACCCTACCATCAAGATTAAGTGATAAGCCACTAGTTCTATGGTCACACGAGGTGGACAAAGTGTGTTTAGAAGTTAAATGCTAAGGCTTGCATTTAAAAGTTTCCTTTTATAGAAAGCTAGGGTTTCTTAAGGGGAATTCATGTTTTTACACTATTAGGTAATTGACACAAGTTAAATTAAGTTTATCAAGTGATTACCAGTCCAAGGGGGTCGGTGTATTGAAGTTTGGCAGACTTTACAGTTTAGTCCTTTAAGTTTCAGAATTTACATTTTCTACCCTAAAGTTTGCTTCTTACATTTAATGACCTTTATGGCCAAATAACAGGTTTTTGGAGTTAAGTAATACATCTTAAATAAGTTAAATTCCCAATTTTTCAGAATTTAGATTCGGGTTCATGAAACTTATGTTTTACGTTACCGGTTACGGTAAAACCGAAGGTTTTTAACAGTTATGTAATAAATATTATGGTTTTAAGTCTTTAGAAATTTAAATATTATTTTAAGGACTTTTCATAAGTTTTATAATCTTTTGAGAATGTATTTTTAAGCCTCTTTTAATTGAAAGCTTCATTTTTAGGTTTAAGCCGTTAAAACCCGTTTTTACCCGAAATTGACCATTTAAAAACTTGTTTGACCAATTTTTCACAATCATTAAGTCTTATAGTTCCTAACTTACTGAAATAACATGGTTCCCATGGATTTTGGTTTTATACCATTATTTCCAAGACTTCCTCCAAACATTACCCGGTTAATACCCGTTTTTAACTAAAAATTCCATTTAAAGCATTTTGACCATTTATTCAACAAATCCAATTTAAATAAATTTATTAACTCTGTTAGAGCCTGGAATTCTATTTAACATGGTTATACTCTAATTTCTCTTACTTTTATGGTCGTTTTACCACCTTTCGGGTCCCCGAATATGTTCAAAATGCTTAAAATCCCTACTATTATTATTTTTCAGACTTTGACATCACCTCATACACCCAATAAAATACAAAACCTACTGAAATAATGATTCTAACTCACAGGTTTAACATATAACCAAAGAACAAGTTGTAGAATTGTGATTTCATCATTTTCACCCATTACACATATGTAAAACGTTATAGATCATGCTTAAACATTATCAAATCCTTTTGTAACTTTAAAAACAGGTTATTAAAAGGTTAGAAAACTATTTTTGAGGAGGTTAAAATCTTTACTTTGGAGGGTTACAAGATGTGCAAGTTAGATGGTGCAAACATCACCCAAAAAGAGGGTTTTCATGGTGTAAATCGAGTTCCACCCATAGAATCACTAACATATCGATTTAGATACCTTCAAGGATGTTAGAAGCTCCTCAAGAACAAGGTGATAGCAGTAGACTTCTGTTAGAACAAAGAAAGTAAGGTTTTTGATGGATAAAAGAAAGAATACCACATGACATAGCTTGTTTCGGGTAAGATTGTAACAACCGACCTCTAGGTCATAATTCCAACCTTTAACCTCCTGCATCATTATCCACGCTATTAATATTATTGTTAATATCATTATTATTATTAGTAGTAGTGTTATTATTGTTATTGCTACTATGGTCATTCTTATTATTTTATGTGCTATTTGAGATGATTTAGCTAAGTCTAGCCTTAGCATAGAATAACTTCGTGTTCCGGGAAAGTCATTTAGTCACCTTGCGATTAAATCTTAGTTTAAATAATTAAAATGTGTGTATACACACATAAATTCATGGTTGAAAACACACATATGCATGCTCAATGCATATCAACAAACTAGTGTTTACCATCAAAAACACTACACTACAAATAATACTACATAATTACATTTATACAATAAAATTTTAATTAAAAATACCCCCCAAAACTCCAAATCGGCCGCCCCCTCTCCACCTATCCCCTTCCTTCTACTCCACTCAACACCACCACCCTTGTACACCCACTCACACTTCATGCAATTCTAGCTTTCCCCTCACTCTCTTCTCTCTTGGTTTATCCAGCTAAAATACAATCAAACACACCAGAAATTCTCTCCATTTCAGCCACATACTCGAAGAACAACAACAATCCATCATTAGCCAAGCTCAAAGCAAGCAAGAGAGTGGCACCTTGTGAGCTTTTTGTACACGGTTTCATCAAGTTCGACTTCTCCAGCCTTTGTTCAAAGATTTCTAGATCGTTCTTGTCCCTCGACACTCTCCAAATCGTGAATTACACAAAGAGTAAGGTTCATCTCACCCGAAACAAGCTATGTCATGTATTTTTCCTTCTTTAATCTACTAAACCCTTACATTCATTATTCTAACAGAAAATTACTGCTATCACCTTGTTCCTGAGGAGCTTCTAACATCCTTGAAGGTATCTTATTTGATATATTAGTCATTCTATGGGTGGAACACAAGTTACACCATGAAAACCCTCTTTTTGGGTGACTTTTGCATCATCTAACCTTTATGCCTTGTAACCTCTGAACCAAAGCTTTTAACTTGCTTATAATTGGTTTATAAAACTCTTAATAACCTGTTTTGAAAGTGTAAATGATTTGGTAATGTTTAAGCATGATCCATAAGGTTTTACACATGTGTAATGAGTTTAAATGGTGAAAACACATAACTACACGCTTATTTCATGGTTACATGTTAAATCCGTATGTTAGAGCTATTTTTCAGTAAGTTTTGAGTTATTATTTGTGTATAAGGTGTTGTTAATGGCTGAAAATAATAAAAGTATGGACTTGTAGGATTTTGAGCTTATTTTGGGACCCGAAAGGTGGTAAAATGACTTAAAAATAAGAGAACTTAGAGTATAACCATTTTAAAAAGAATTCTTGGCTCTAAAAGGGTTAAAAAAGTGATATAGATTGGATTTGTTGACTAAATGGTCAAAAGAAAATTTAAATGGAATTTTTAGCTAAAAACGTGCCCTAACCGGGTAACTTTTGGAAGGAAACTTGAAAATAAAAGGATAAACCAAAAATCTAGGTAAATTATATTATTTCAGTAAGTTAAGACCTCTAAGACTTGAAGTTGATGAGAAATTTGGTCTAACACCTTTTGAACGTTCGGTTTCGGGTGAAAACGCGTTTTAACGAGTTAAACTTAAAAATGAGACTTTCAACAAAAAGGGCTTGAAAATACATTCTTGGCAGATTATAAAGCTTTTTAAAAGTCCTTAAAATAATATTTAAATTTTTAAGACATAAAACTATAAGATTCAATGCTTAACCGTTAAAAACCTTTGGTTTTACCGTAACCGGTAACATAAAACATATGTTCACCAACTCAAATTTAAAATCTGGAAAATTTGGGAGTTTAACTTATTAATAATGTAATATTTAACTCCAAAAGTTGGTTATGGGGTCCTAAAGGTCATTAAATGTAAAGAAGCAAACTTTAGGGTAGAAAATGTAAATTCTGAAACTTAAAGGACTAAACTGTATAGTCTGCCAAACTTCACTAAACCGACCCCTTGGACTGGTAATCACTTGATAAACATAATATAACTTGTGTCAATGACATAATAGTGTAAAAACATGAATTCCCCTTAAGAAACCCTAGCCTTCTATAAAAGGAAACTTTTAAATGCAAGCCTTAGCAAATATAAGCTAGTTGAACATTTAACTTCTTAACACACTTTGTCCACCTCTTGTGACCTTAGAAATAGTGGCTTATCACTTAATCTTGTTGGTAGGGTGATAGACCTGAAACTTTCCCGGTACTCAAAGAACCCGTTGCTTGAAACTTAAGGTGAGTTCTAGTGTTCCCTTTTTACTACTGTTTTTGGGATGAAGCATGCTCTGTTTAAACTGAACTATTTATGTGCTATATTATGATGCTATATGTTGTGGAAATGTTAGAACCTACTTTTACTTTTATCACGATCATTAATTCTTGTGTGAACCGCTTGTTTTATATGGGTAGATCTACTTAGGGAATCCCCCACACACAGTGCCTTCCGTGATGAACGGGAAGGGTACCACACTGAGATCCTATAGGGTCGTTTGTGTCATGTGACAGGTTTTTGTAAGATACTAGGGTGAACCATCCGGCAGGTATGGTCCACTGTTTGAGGCTCAGTTCTTCCTTCGGGATTAACCGGTATAACATAACTTTTGAAGAGGCTAGCCGGGACTGAGTGCAGGGTTGATTGTGATCCCCACAACAATCAAACTATGACTTTTAAATCAAATGTGGATTTTATTGAATCCTTTTTTGTTTAAACTTTAAGCACTTGAATTCACCAACTTTTTAGTTGACAAAATTTTCTTTGAGCATGTTTCAGGTAACCCGTGATGAAGGTCTGGCTTTTGTAGAAGACTTATGACGACCTAGCACAGTGACCCATGGCATTTGCTTTGATTAGTTTTAAAACACTTGGAACAAGTTAAATTTGGTTATCATGGAACAATTTGTATTATTGAAATTATGTACTTGTATTGGTGGCTAAACATACTTCTAGCCCGATTTTTCTTTAAACATTAATGCCATGTGATGTTCTCTCCTTTTGTGCTCTTATGATGGTTTGTTTCCGCTGCCATATGTTGTTCCTAGTCTGTGACGTCCCACCCTACCTGGGCCCGGGGTGTGACAGATTGGTATCAGAGCCAAAGGTTGTAGAGAAGTCGGGAATACCATAGTAGACCCTAGGCTACAACCCTGATACCTTAGGACCGTCCTTATGGGAAAGTGTTGGGATGATCGGGTTGGGTAAATTGATGATTACACTTGATCAACGTAATCATGAATTTACCAAACGCATAAATTCCAGCATGGACCTTTAGGTAATGATTGGACCTTTTTGTTTGAAAGTTATGATTTCTGAAATTTACTTTGAGTGGCCTAAAGGTTTTTCCTAAAATAAACTACTTTACTTGTTATTATTTGAAGAGACTACTGATTTCTGATACCATTGATTACTAATACCTCTGGTTATTGATATTGTTAGGATATCTGATACTATTTCCATCACTACTACTATAAGTACTATTATTATTACAATCATGAGCTATGAGAAACCAAATTACTCATGATATTTCTTATAGGACATCAAAGCTATGGCCGACAAAGGGAAGGAACCTGCGTACCCAACTAACGGTACTATACTTGAGGAGATGCTGACATCCGGGCTGGATATCCATTACGTCTGACGACACTGAGCCATCAGAGGACTCTTCCTCGACATCCCCCTCCAGGAGCCGAATGCGCTCCCATTCACCACATGTTGCAACTCCTACCCACTCACCTATCCCACCTATCGAGGATAGGGGTGCACATGTGTTATCACCCATCCATGAAAAGTACTAGGCCAGGACCCTCAGTCTCCTTTAGGATGCCACCTCCTCCTCCACCATCTGTTAGGACTCCGACACCTGCACCACCAATGTTTGACCCGCACCGACACCACCCACATGATGAGCACTGGATGCCACCGAGGCACAGCATGTATGATGGCCCTAGTGTGCTAGTTGGTGACCGGTACTCCCAGTCGAGCCGCCGGGCAAGCGACGTAGCCCCTCTGATGCTGCATTGGACAAGATTCTGAAGACCGTTCGTCGTCACGAGCTGACACTCCAGCACGCCACTCGGACCTCTCAGTCTGCCCAGTTTTAGGCCATGATGGCTTCGCATGGGGTCCAGCGGTTGGAGCAAGGGAAAAGGAAGAAGAACTCATGGTGGCTAGGGTGGCTAAAGAAGAAGTGGATGTGAGAGCATAGAGAAGAAGTGGGGTTGTCTGTCATTTAGACAGTTGAAGGAAACAATTTTTATTATTATCAGATACTATTATTATTTATTATGAGGGTGATGGCACCTTCCAACTTGTGAGACTATAACTCTGATGCATTTATGTTTTGCTGATACTATTAACCCTATCGATTTGTGAAACTATTTCTAATGATGCTAATTCCGCAGGGTAATTTGTATTGATTTGCAATGTGTTATGACATGTGTTGGGAATTTTGCCTTGCGTCCTTTTTAGGTTGAATGGCCCTAAATTAATTTAATTGAGCATATTTAGAGGTATATAGTGGTGTGTATATTACACTCCCTCCTTTTAGAATGTGGTATTTTAGTATAAGTGATGCATGGGCTACTTGAAACCAAAAACTAAGAGATGCTAAACGAATTTATCTATGATGCTATCAGAATGCCGACCAGACAAAGAACCCGTATTGGAAGACAATGAGCTACTAGAGGTCGTCGTGAGGGAGCTAGACAGACCGGAAACCAATCCCCTACTCCACCAGGAACTCCTCGTGGAGAGAATGCCAATCAGGGGAATGATGAGAGAATTGCCAACCTCGTAGGACAACAAATTGCTAATGCCATTCCGACCATCATCGCTCAGATCAATGCGGACCAGAGCAACCCCGGTGGTAATAATTGATTCGGGAACAATGAGGGCAACAATGAGGAAGCTGAAGCATTAAGGAATGGATGCTCCTACAAAACCTTCATGGCGTGCAAGCCAAAAGATTTCTATGGTACCGAGGGTGTGATAGAGACGTACCAATGGTTTGACGAAATGGAAGCCGTCTTAGATATCTGCGAATGTAAGATGGAACACATGGTGAGGTTTGCTTCCTGATTACTCAAGAGATCGGCACTGGAATAGTGGAAGACTATTACTCATCCCCGGGGAAGAAACGCTGCTAACCAAATGAGCTACACAGAATTCAAAGAATTGATAATCAACAAATACTGCCCAATCAACCAACTAGAGAAACTAGAGTTTGAATTTCTGAGCCCGGAGATGAAAGGTCCTAATTACACTGAGTACATCAACCGCTTCTTAGCCCTGTCTCGTCTAGTGCCACACCTGGTGACACCGAAATCCAAGGGCGCAGCATGTTTCATTTGGGGACTACATCCTAGAGTCAGGGGTATGGTTCGATCCTCCAGGACCTCAACCCTTCAAGCTGTGGTTGACTTCACCAGTAGTTTGACTGATGATTTAGTCAGGGCTGGATAGACTGAACAAAACAGGGCTGACGAAACAAGGAAGCCGATGGGTGAGAAGAGAAAGTGGTTTGATGTGAAGAAAGCAATTAGTAGCAGTAGTGGGTCAAGCAAGAAGGGTTTTGAAGGTATGAGGCGTGATGACCAGGGTGGAAGGACTCGAAAGCTATACTCGGGTACAAGCCCATTTTGCAACAAGTGCAAACTGCATCATCAAGGGGAGTGCAACCCGATGCCCTGCTTCCGATGCAAACAACCAGGTCATTTAATTAAGGATTGTACATATGCGCTAGGTAAACAATGCTATGAGTGTGGAGATCCAGGGCTCATGAGGAATAAGTGTCCTAAGCTGGGGAGAGATAAGGACGCCAAACCCAACAAGCCCAAGGGACGAGCATTCGTGATGGATCCAGCCGGTGCTCGTAAGGAACCTGAAGTGGTCAATGGTACGTTCCTTGTAAACAACCATCCTGCTACCGTTCTATTTGATGCTGGAGCAACTACTAGTTTTGTCTCTCGTACTTTTAGGCCTTTGATTGACTTGAGTGCATGTGTCTTGACTGATACGTTTATCGTAGAATTAGCTGACGGTAACATCTTAGAAACTAATGAAGTCATCAAATATTTCTTAATGAATCTAGAAGGAAGTACATTTAAGATAAACCTGATGCCTATTAATCTAGGAGGATTCGATGTGGTTGTTGTTATGGATTGGCTGGCTAGGCATAGAGTCGAAATCGTGTGTGATGAACGCCTATTTAAGATACCATTGAACGATAGGAAGGTGTTAGTTGTTCATGGTGAAAGAAGTAACATGCTATATCCTATGATATCCCATTTAAAGGTGACCAAGAGTCTCATGAAGGGATGCCCAGTTTTCATAGTCTATGTAATGAATGCCAAAGAGGAAAAGAAGATTGAGGATATACCAGTGGTTTCTGAATATCCGGAAGTATTTCCCGAAGACCTACCGGGACTCCCTCCGAGTCGTCAGGTTGAGTTCCAAATAGATCTATTGCCGAGTGCTGCACCAGTAGCCAAGGCACCGTACCGACTTGCCCCTCCCGAGATGAAAGAACTAATGCTACAAATCCAAGAGCTACTCGACAAGGGGTTTATACGACCGAGTGTTTCTCCATGGGGTGCCCCGGTACTATTCTTGAAGAAGAAGGATGGAACCCTACGTATGTGTATTGATTACCGGGATGTAAACAAGCTGACAATAAAGAATCGTTACCCTCTTCCGAGAATCGGTGACCTATTCGATCAACTGTAGGGGGCAAGCTATTTTTCCAAAATAGATTTCAGATCAGGGTACCATCAGCTGAAGATAAGAGAGGAAGACATACCCAAGGCAGCCTTTAGAACTAGCTATGGACATTATGAGTACCTGGTCATGCCTTTTGGACTGACCAATGCACCAGTGGCATTTATGTATCTCATGAACCAAGTGTGTCGCCCATACCTAGACAAATTCGTGATTGTATTTATCGACGATATCCTGATCTACTCCCATAGTAAGGAAGAGCATGAGAAGCACCTTAGGCTGATTCTTGAGTTACTCAAGAATGAGCAGCTATATGCCAAATTCCCCAAATGCGAATTTTGGATGCGAGAGATCCAATTTCTAGGGCATGTCGTAAATAAAGATGGAATTTTAGTGGACCCTTCAAAGATAGAGGCTATTAAGAACTAGAAAATTCCAAAAACTCCTACCGAGATAAGGCAGTTCCTTGGATTGGCCGGATACTATAGAAGATTTATCAAGGACTTCTCGCGCATTGTGCAACCGTTAACTGCTTTGACTAAGAAGAATGCAGCCTTTGTGCGGAATGAAGCATTCAAAAACACTCAAGGAAAAGCTGTGTAGTGCTCCTATCCTCGCCCTCCTATAAGGAGTTGAGGATTTCGTAGTCTATTGTGACGCCTCGCGTCAGGGACTAGGATGCGTGCTAATGCAGCACAACAAGGTAATTGCTTATGCTTCAAGACTACTGAACGATCATGAAAAGAACTACACCACGCATGACCTAGAATTGGGTGCCGTGGTGTTTGCACTCAAAATGTGGAGGCATTATCTCTATGGCATAAAGTGAATTATCTACACTAACCATAGAAGTTTGCAACACATTCTTGATCAGAAGATGCTAAACATGCATCAGAGAAGATGGGTTGAGCTACTGAATGATTACGAATGCGAAATCCGCTACCATCCCGGCAAGGCCAATGTAGTGGCAGATGCCTTGAGCAGAAAAGAAAGAGAAAAACCCCTTTGTGTCCATGCCATAAGGATGAGCTTGTATACCGACCTTATTGCAAGACTAAAAGAAGCTCAAGACGAAGCGCTAAAGGAAGATAAATTAGCAGAGGAGTTGTTAACAAGAATGGAGAAGCGGTTAGAGTTGAGTAACGATGGTATATATAAACATGAAGGGAGAACGTGGGTACCGAAGTATAGTGGAATTAGAGATGTCATCCTAGACGAAGCCCACAAATCTAGGTACTCAATTCACCCCGGAAGTGACAAAATGTACCAAGATCTAAAGGCACTTTTCTGGTGGCCTAGAATCAACAAATCAATTGCCATTTATGTTGGGAAGTGTCTGACGTGCGCCATGGTAAAGGCTGAAAATCAAAAACCATCAGGAATGTTACAACAGCCAGAAATGCCAGAATGTAAATGGGATAACGTCACGATGGATTTTATTACAAAGCTACCCAGGGCTTTCAGAGGTCATGATGGGTAATAGTTGACTGGTTAACGAAATCAGCTCACTTCTTGTCGATTTGAGAAGACTACGACCTGACAAAGCTGGCCCAACTGTACATCGATGAGATAGTGACCAGGCATGGGCTGCCACTATCAATCATCTCCGACTGTGATAGCCGCTTCCCTTCTCATTTCTGGAAATCACTCCAGCAGGCTCTAGGAACCCGTCGGGATTTAAGCACTGCATATCACCCACAGACTGACGGTCAAAGTGAAAGAACCATCCAAACCTTGGAAGATATGCTAAGGGCTTACGTGATTGACTTTGGTGGGAACTGGGACAACCATCTTCCTCTAGTAGAGTTCTCCTACAATAATAGTTACCACGTAAGAATAAAAGCAGCTCCATATGAGGCCCTATATGGTAGGAAATGTCGATCACCGTTGAGTTGGAATGAGATCGGTGATAGCCAAGTAATGGGACCCGACATCATGATGGAGACCACCGACAAAATATTTAAAATCAAGGAGCGTTTAAGAGCAGCCAGAGACTGTCAGAAGAAATATGCTGACAGAAGGCGAAAACCTTTAGAATTTCAAGTGGGTGACAGAGTAATGCTAAAAGTAGCACCATGGAAGGGAACTGTGAGGTTTGGAAAGAAAGGAAAGCTAAGCCCGAGATACATAGGACCATTTGAGATACTAGCAAGAATTGGCCCCGTGGCGTATAAATTAAAGCTACCTCAAGAGTTAAGTTACATACATGACACCTTCCATGTGTCAAATTTGAAGAAGTGCATGGTAGATAAGACCATGGAGTTACCTTTGAAAGAAGCGAGGATTAATGACAAGTTGAACTTCATGGAAGAGACTATAGAGATCACCTACCGGCTGGTGAAGAAACTCAGGTGAAGTCGCAAACCCAAGGTCAAGGTAAGATGGAATTCTAAGCGAGGACCTGAATTCACTTGGGAGCGAGAAGATGAGATGAGAAAGAGTTATCCGCACTTCTTCAAACCCACTCGTTCTGGAGTTTATCGAAGCTAAAAATTTCAGGACGAAATTTCCTAAACGGTGGGAGAATGTAACAACCGACCTCTAGGTCATAATTCCAACCTTTAACCTCCTGCATCATTATCCACGCTATTAATATTAATGTTAATATCATTATTATTATTAGTAGTAGTGTTATTATTGTTACTGCTACTATGGTCATTCTTATTATTGTGTGCTATTTGAGATGATTTAGGTAAGTCTAGCCTTAGCATAGAATAACTTCATGTTCTGGGAAAGTCAGTTAGTCACCCTTGCAATTAAATCTTAGTTGAAACAATTAAAATGTGTGTGTACACACATAAATTCACGGTTGAAAACACACATATGCATGCTCAATGCATATCAACTAACTAGTGTTTACCATCAAAAACACTACACTACAAATAATACTACATAATTACATTTATACAATAAAAATTTAATTAAAATACCCCACAAAACTCCAAATCAGCCACCCCCTCTCCACCTATCCCCTTCCTTCTACTCTACTCAACACCACCACCCTTGTACACCCACTCACACTTCATGCAATTCTAGCTTTCCCCTCACTCTCTTCTCTCTTCTCTCTTGGTTTCTTCAGCTGAAACGCACTCAAGCACACCATAAATTCTCTCCATTTCAGCCACATACTCAAAGAACAACAACAATCCATCATCGGCCAAGCTCAAAGCAAGCAAGAGAGTGGCACCTTGTGAGCTTTTGGTACACGGTTTCTTCAAGTTTGACTTCTCCAGCCTTTGTTCAAAGATTTCCAGATCGTTCTTGTCCCTCTACACTCTCAAAATCGTGAACCACACAAAGAGTAAGGTTCATCTCACCCGAAACAAGCTATGTCATGTGTTTTTCCTTCTTTAATCTACCAAAAACCTTACATTCTTTATTCTAATAGAAAATTACTGCTATGACCTTTTTCCTGAGGAGCTTCTAACATCCTTGAAGTTATCTTAATCGATATATTAGTCATTCTATGGGTGGAACACGAGTTACACCATGAAAACCCTCTTTTTGGGTGACGTTTGCATCATCTAACCTTTATGCCTTGTAACCTCCGAACCAAATCTTGTAACCTGCTTATAAATAGTTTATAAAACTCTTAATAACCTGTTTTGAAAGTGTCTAAATGATTTGGTAATGTTTAAGCATGATCCGTAAGGTTTTACACATGTGTAATGAGTTTAAATGGTGAAAACACACAACTACAAGCTTATTTCATGGTTACATGTTAAATCCGTATGTCAGAGCTATTTTTCAGTAATTTTTGAGTTATTAGTTGTGCATAAGGTGTTTTTAATGGCTGAAAATAATAAAAGTATGGACTTGTAGGTATTTTGAGATTATTTTGGGACCCGAAAGGTGGTAAAATGACTTAAAAATAAGAGAACTTAGAGTATAACCATGTTAAAAATAATTATTGGCTCTAAAATGGTTAAAAAAGTGAGATCGGATTTGTTGACTAAATGGTCAAAGGATAATTTAAATGGAATTTTTAGCTAAAAACGGGCCCTAACCGGGTAACTTTTGGAAGGAATCTTGAAAATAAAAGGATAAACCAAAAATCTAGATAAATTATATTATTTCAGTAATTTGAGACCTCTAATACTTGAAGTTGATGAGAAATTTGGTCTAACACCTTTTGAACGTTTGGTTTCGGGTGAAAACGCGTTTTAACGAGTTAAACTTAAAAATGAGACTTTCAACAAAAAGGGCTTGAAAATACATTCTTGACAGATTATAAAGCTTGTTAAAAGTCCTTAAAATATATTTAAATTTTTAAGACATAAAACTATAAGATTCAATGCATAACCGTTAAAAACCTTCGGTTTTACCGTAACCGGTAACTTAAAACATATGTTCACCAACTCAAATTTAAAATCTGGAAAATTTGGGAGTTTAACTTATTAATAATGTATTATTTAACTCCAAAAGTCGGTTACGTGAACCATACCTGCCGGATGGATCACCCTAGTATCTTATAAAAACCTGTCATAAGACACAAACGACCCCGCAGGATCTCAGTGTGGTACCTTTCTCGTTCATCACGGAAGGCACTGTGTGTGGGGGATTCCCCAAGTAGATCTACCCATATAAACAAGCGGTTCACACAAGAATTAATGATCGTGATAAAAGTAAAAGCAGGTTCAAACATTTCCACAACATTTAGCATCATAATATAGCACAAAAATTGTTCAGTTTAAACATAACATGCTTTATCCCAAAAACTGTAGTAAAAAGGGAACACTAGAACTCACCTTAAGTTTCAAGCAACGGGTTCATCGAGTACCGGGAATGTTTCAAGTCTAGCACCCTACCATCAAGATTAAGTGATAAGCCACTAGTTCTAAGTTCACACGAGGTGGAGAAAGTGTGTTAAGAAGTTAAATGTTCAACTAGCTTATATTTGCTAAGGCTTGCATTTAAAAGTTTCCTTTTATAGAAAGCTAGGGTTTCTTAAGGGGAATTCATGTTTTTACACTATTAGGTCATTGACACAAGTTAAATTAAGTTTATCAAGTGATTATCAGTCCAAGGGGGTCGGTGTATTGAAGTTTGGCACACTTTACAGTTTAGTCCTTCAAGTTTTAGAATTTACATTTTCTACCCTAAAGTTTGCTTCTTTACATTTAATGACCTTTATGTCCAAATAACAGGTTTTTGGAGTTAAGTAATACATCTTAAATAATTTAAATTCCCAATTTTTCAGAATTTAGATTTGGGTTCATAAAACTTATGTTTTACGTTACCGGTTACGGTAAAACCGAAGGTTTTTAACGGTTATGTAATAAATATTACGGTTTTAAGTCTTTAGAACTTTAAATATTATTTTAAGGAGTTTTCATAAGTTTTATAATCTGTTGAGAATGTATTTTTTAAGCCTCTTTTAATTGAAAGCTTCATTTTTAGGTTTAACCCGTTAAAACGCGTTTTTACCCGAAATTGACCGTTTAAAAACTTGTTTGACCAATTTTTCACCATAATTAAGTCTTATGGTTCCTAAATTACTGAAATAACATGGTTTCCATGGATTTTTGTTATATACCATTATTTCCAAGACTTTCCTCCAAACGTTACCCGGTTAATACCCGTTTTTAACTAAAAATTCCATTTAAAGCATTTTTGACCATTTATTCAAAAAATCCAATTTAAATCACTTTATTAACTCTTTTAGAGCCTCGAATTCTTTTTAACCTGGTTATACTCTATTTCTCTTACTTTTATGGTCGTTTTACCACCTTTCGGGTCCCCGAATATGTTAAAAATGCTTAAAATCCCTACTATTATTATTTTTCAGCCTTTGACATCACCTCATACACCCAAAAACATCCAAAACCTACTGAAATAATTATTCTAACTCACAGGTTTAACATATAACCAAAGAACAAGTTGTAGAATTGTGATTTCACCATTTTCACCCATTACACATATGTAACACGTTATAGATCATGCTTAAACATTACCAAATCTTTTTGTAACTTTAAAAACAGGTTATTAAAAGGTTAGAAAACTATTTTTAGGAGGTTACAATCTTTACTTCGGAGGGTTTCAAGATGTGCAAGTTAGATGGTGCAAACATCACCTAAAAAAAGGGTTTTCATGGTGTAAACCGAGTTCCACCCATAGAATCACTAACATATCAATTGAGATACCTTCAAGGATGTTAGAATCTCCTCAAGAACAAGGTGATAGAAGTATACTTCTGTTAGAAAAAAGAAAGTAAGGTTTTTAGTGGATAAAAGAAAGAATACCACATGACATAGCTTGTTTCGGGTAAGATGAAGCTTACTCTTTGTATGGTTCATGATTTGGAGAGTGTAGAGGGACAAAATGATCTAGAAATCTTTGAACAAGGGCTGGAGAAGTCAAACATGATGAATCCGTGTATCAAAAGCTCACAAGGTAGCACCCTCTTGCTTGTTCGAAGCTTGGCCGATGATTGTTGTTGATGTTTTTCGAGTATAAGGCTGAAATGGAGAGATTTTTCAGTGGTTTGTGTGTGTGTTTCAGCTGGTGAACTGAGAGAGAAGAGGGAGAGAATGAGTGTGTGCGTGTGTGTGGTTTGAATGGTCTTGCATGTAAGGGGAGTGGAGGAGAATGGTGGCAATTGTGGGTGGTGTAGAAGGGAGTTGTCACACCCTCAAAATCCGCATGCAAGGTTTTACCGCGAGGCGCGTGACATACCAGGATCTCAGTCATTAGTTACCAAGAACGACTCTATATGATTAATAAACAAAACCAGAGTTAACGTTTAAAATACTGCGGAAGCGTTTTTAAAACCAGAAAACCCAAAACAAGTAGCATGTAAAGTGAATGCGCAAAACATACGCGCCCCAAAAACTATTGTTTAATATGAAAATAATCCCAAATTTGTAAACAAGGCAAATGTAGACAACTCAAGAATGCTGACGTGCGTGCTCCTAGGCGACTGGCAACCTTAACCTGAGAATAGCATACTAAACAAGTCAACACATGGTTGGTGAGTTCAAGAGTTTGCGTTAATAGGTAAACCGATAAACAGTTTTCAAATCATAAGTAGTGTATTGCAATAGATAGCTAGTCTATTAACATAAAAATATTAATCATAGTGATTTCGCGATTGAAGCTGACTGTGATAGTTTGTGCCTCCTGTCACGACTTACCAGGTCGTGACGAATATATGTTAGGACAAAATTGCACCCGTATGACCTCGAGTCACATAGGTGGGGCTCGTCAGACCTAGTAGTACTACCCAAAATTTCCCCGCTAGTCAATATTAACAATCCGAAAGTGTGAGGACTTTCCATGGTAAACAACACTATATCAATATTATACACACTCATATATATAAAAGCGTTTGTGATCAACAGTATGCTATCTCCCCCAAAAGAGATTATGTAAAATGAGTGGGGCAAGAACTCACCTGATGCGCGCAAGAATTAACTTAGAGCTTAACTTGAAAGAAAGAGGGGAAAGACAACCTTCAAAGGTCACCTAGAACACAAGAGTACATAAGCACGTGCACACAGAATCAACATGAAACCCTAAGTGCTCTACAAACCAAGGAACTCAAGGTTTAAGAAAGACTAGACACATTTGACCCAGTTGACCCGTTTGACCCGTTGGTGACATTATAGGTGAAATTCCATTCAAACAAGCATAACAGTACATCACACATGGTTACCATATAAGCTGATCACATATGACACTTCATTACCCATATGTACTACTTAGATCATCATACAACCAAATATCATACAAGTCATGCGAATCTCAACTATTATCATGCTCAGCATAACTATAACATAACTAATACACCATACAAGGATCAAATCACGCATCACATGCCATGTGAATCCACTCACGACTTCACACCCTAAACCCTGCCAATCCTACTAAGTAGGGGCCTCAGATTCGCACGTGTATATGATGATCATTACCATACCAATTAACATAACTCATATCATCCAAAATGTTCATTCATGATCAACTATCAATCAATAATAGTCCTAACTTACCTATATGACTCATACCATGATTTTTCCACAAACAGGCCAAACAGGTAACAAACCAAATCAACATTCATACAACCTAAACAACACATTTAATCACCTTAGAAACCATCCATGAACACACTAGCATGGTCCTAATATCCCAAACATGCTCAAATCATCCAATTCAAGGATTTGCACAAATAAAGTTTTCCTTTTGGGAAAGTTCATCCCAAATTCATCAAACTCACACTACATTCATGAATTCATCAATTATATACGAATTCAAGTCCATGACAACATCTAAACATGATCAACAACACCTAATCATCATGATTCATCAACATTCAACACCAAAAGTTACTATTTTTAGCAATGTATGAACTATAAGACATCTTCTCGATTTTAAATTGTTCATATCATCAACCTAGCATCTAATCATCATCACAAACACATCCATAACAATCATACATCATCAAATCATCAATTCATGCAAAATAAAGTTACTATTCTTAGTAACCTATGAACCATGAATCAAAATCATAGCTTTCTTGCAAAATCGACGTTAACCAGCATATATACAATCCAACTAACATAATAACACCAACCAACATCAAGAAATCGGCCTCCAATTGCATGTTTCAAACTAGGGTTTCGGCCAAGGTGAAAAACCATGAAAAACATGTAAAAATCTAACCTTTAAACGTGCAATGGCTTGCAATTGATGATTACAACGTGTTCTATGCCTTGTAATGGACCAAAACCATGACCAAACTGCTTGTTCTTATTGAAATTCAAAGTGTATGTGTGTGTAGTAGGTGTTGCGGCCGATTGAAGGTTTGGGGGGTTATGGTTTTTATTTTTTTAACTTAATTAATTATAATTACCCTTTTAACCCTCATAGTTTGTATCTTATAAAGATTAGGCCTTTAAATACTCTTTTAAAATATTTTTAACTAAGATAATAAACATATGAACTACTAATAGCAATTATATGTTTTATCTTTACCAAATACAAAACATACGGATTAAATACACACGTTTTCACGTTACGCGATAAAATTCACAAATAATATTTAAATCACGTAAACACATAAGCACAACTTGATAATCACGTCAATAGCTAGATTATTAACTGTTTAACATTATTAATTATTATTAAGTCACCAACATTCAACGACAACTAGTGTGTGCTCACGACACGTGTATGCAAGACTTAACAAAACTAACGGAGTTTGGTAACGGAAAATTACCGGAAAATTACATGGTGAGTGATCCATCACTAGTCTACTGCATTGGCACAAAGTAATCGAAATCGAGTGAGTTTTGGATGAGTTGTCACATCATCCCCATGTTGAAAAAAAATTTCGTCTCGAAATTTAATCAGTACCTTCGCCGGCTGGCATCGTCCTTTCAAATAGTTGAGGGTACTTAAGCTTCATTTGGTCTTCACGTTCCCACGTGAATTCTGGTCCACGTCTCGAGTTCCAACGAACTTTGACAATGGGTATCTTGCTTTGCTTAAGTGTCTTCACCTCACGATCCATCACTTCGACAGGTTCCTCAATGAAGCGTAACTGTTCGTCTACTTGAACTTCTTCCAGTGGTACGACCATCGTTTCATCCGTTAAACATTTCTTTAGATTTGAAACATGGAATACATCATGGATTCCACTCAATGAATCAGGTAAGGCTAGTCGATAGGCCACTGGACCAATTCTTTCCACTATCTCAAATGGTCCAACGTATATCGGATTTAGCTTTCCTCGCTTACCAAACCGAACTACGCCTTTCCATGGTGAAACTTTCAATAATACTTTGTCACCAACTTGAAATTCTAAAGGTTTTCGTCGCTTGTCAGCATAGCTTTTCTGTCTGTCTCGCGCTGCGGCCATGCGGTTTCTTATCTGGACAATCTTCTCAGTTGTCTCGTGTACTAACTCGGGACCCGTTAATTGACTATCACCAATTTCAGCCCAGCAAACTGGTGATCTACACTTTCTCCCATACAAAGCTTCAAAAGGTGCTGCCTTTATGCTAGTGTGATAACTGTTGTTGTAAGAAAATTCCACCAATGGTAGGTGAACTTCCCAGTTATTTCCGAAGTCAATCACACAAGCACGTAACATGTCCTCCAAAGTCTGTATAGTACGCTCGCTTTGACCATCAGTCTGTGGATGATAAGCAGTACTCATATCCAATTGCGTACCCAAAGATTTCTGCAGTGATTGCCAGAAGTGTGATGTGAAATGAGAATCGCGATCAGAAATGATTGAGATTGGTACTCCATGCCTCGAAACGATCTCCTTCAAATAGAGTCGGGTTAATTTCTCCATCTTATCTGTTTCCTTTATCGCTAGGAAATGAGCAGATTTTGTTAATCGATCTACGATAACCCATATTGTATCACAACCCGTAGAAGTGCGAGGTAACTTAGTAATAAAATCCATTGATATCTGATCCCACTTCCACATAAGGGATCTCGGGTTGTTGTAGCAGACCAGATGGTTTTTGATACTCCACTTTAACCTTCGAGTAGGTCAGACACTTGCTCACATAAGTAGCTACATCTGCTTTCATGTTAGGCCACCAATAGTGCGCCTTCAAATCGTGGTACATCTTGTCAGATCCAGGATGTATAGAATACTTGGACTTGTGAGCCTCACTCATCACCAAGTCTCTCAGGTCTTCGTGTAGAGGTACCCATAGTCTATCTATGAAGTAACGAATCCCATCCGCCTTTACTTTTAGTTGCTTTTCCATTCCCCGTAACCCTTCTAAACTCATATTTTCTACCTTCAGAGCTTCAGTTTGAGCATCATGGATTTGTTCAGGTAATTGCGTACTAATCGTTAGCTGCAGAGCTCGCACTCGTCGAGGTTTAGTAGTCTCTTTTCTACTCAGCGCATCAGCAACTACATTTGCTTTTCCCGGATGATACTTGATAGCACAATCATAGTCATTCAACAACTCTACCCAGCGCCTTTGCCTCATATTCAACTCCTTTTGCTCCAATATATGCTGAAGACTCTTATGATCGGTGTAGATAGTGCATTTGGTACCGTACAAGTAATGTCTCCAGATCTTCAAGGCAAACACTACCGCACCCAGTTCCAAGTCATGGGTGGTATAGTTCTTCTCATGAATCTTCAATTGTCTAGAGGCGTAATCTATCACCTTATCCCGCTGCATCAAGACACATCCAAGTCCTTGAATAGATGCATCGCAGTAGACTACGAAGTCATCACTACCATCTAATAAAGCTAATATTGGTGCGCTACACAGTTTCCGTTTCAGCAACTGAAAAGCAGATTCCTGACTCTCACCCCATTTGTACGTCATTCCCTTGTGAGTCAAGGCTGTGAGAGGTTGTGAAATCTTAGAGAATCCTTCAATGAATCGTCGATAATATCCCGCTAATCCAAGGAATTGTCGTATCTCACTTGGTGTCTTAGGAACAGACCAATTCTTTATCGCTTCAATCTTAGCAGGATCAACATGTATTCCCTTCTCGTTGACAATATGACCCAAGAATTGTACCTCACGTATCCAGAAATCTCACTTAGAAAACTTTGCGTATAGTTGTTCCTTTCTAAGTAATTCTAAGATTAAACGTAAGTGCTTCTCATGTTCTTCCTTAGTCCTTGAGTATATCAGTATGTCATCAATAAAGACGATAACAAACTGATCAAGATAGGGTTTGCACACACGATTCATGAGGTCCATGAATACTGCTGGTGCATTCGTCAACCCAAATGGCATGACCAAAAATTCATAGTGACCATATCATGTACGGAAGGAAGTTTTTGAGATGTCCTCTTCTCGAACTCTCAGCTGATGATACCCAGACCTCGGATCAATCTTAGAGTAATAGCTGGATCCTTGCAGTTGATCAAACAAATCATCGATACGAGGTAAGGGATATCTATTCTTGATAGTAACCTTGTTCAGTTCCTTATAGTCAATGCACATTCAAAATGTACCTTCCTTCTTCTTCACAAATAGAACTGGCGCTCCCCAGGGCGACGAACTCGGTCGGATAAACCCTTTATCCAACAACTCTTGTAGTTGGGCGGCTAATTCCTGCAGTTCGTTTGGAGCTAATCAGTACGGTGCTTTCGCAATTGGAGCGGCTCCTGGAGTCAACTCAATTTGGAATTCAACTTGACGATGAGGCGGTAATCCAGGCAGGTCTTCAGGAAACACCTCGGGAAACTCACAAACTACGGGGATATCCTCTATCTTCTTTTCCTCGGTCTGTTTATCTGTGACGAGTGCCAATATGGCCAGTCGACCCTTTCGTAACAACTTCTGTGCCTTCATGAACGAAATGATGCCTATCACCGCACCACTCCTATCACCTCTGACCGTAATGACTTCTTCACCAAGGGGAATCCGTATGATCTTCTCATGGCATATGACTTCCGCTTGTTTATCGGAAAGCCAATCCATGCCTACTACCACATCAAAGCTTCCTAACGTAACAGGCATGAGATCTATGGTGAATGTTTGACCAGCAAGCTCTATATTGATGTCTCTAAGAATATGCGTTACGTGAATCTGTGTGCCATTAGATAACTCCATAGTGTATTTAGATTCTAAGGCTGAGGGCATATCACTTAAAAGACTACAGAACCTAGTGGACACAAAACTTCTATCGGCTCCGGTATCGAATAATACGGTAGCAAAACAACCATTAACCGAAAATTTACCAGTTACCGTTGTAGGATCGTTTAGAGCCTCACCTGAGCCAATGACGAAGGCTCTTCCTTTGGCTCCATTGTTGTTTCCACCATTGTTGTTGCCATTACCATTGTTGTTGTTATTATTGTTGCCATTGTTATTGTTGCTGTTGTTCCCATTGTTGTTGTTGCCATTACCATTCCTCTTAAGCTGGGGACAGTTACGTCTGTAATGGCCTTCTTTTCCGCACTCAAAACAACCTTTCGGAGTTTCTTGTGATTGTTGAGGCTTCTTCATCAGTTCACCCAGGCAGTCTTTGGCTGCGTGACCAATCTTCCCACAACATTAGCACTTGAAGTTATCACATCAACCCACATGGTGGTAGTTACACCTGTTGCACTTCGGCTGTCTTCCGCCATACCCACCGGGTCCTTGATTTGAGGTAGTCGCCTGGTTGAAGCTTCGATTGTTATCGAACTTCCGTTGCTGTTGCGGACTTTGTTGCTGTTGCTGAGGTTGAGATTGGCTGCTGGATGACGATCCCTTGTTGCTTGAACCATCCCACTTGCGTTTATGGTCGGGCACGCTTGCCACCGCGCCCCGCTTAGGTAATCGACCTTGCTCGACTGCTTGATCAGTCAGCCTGTGGGCTGTTCGAATAGCTTGTTGTATGGTAGTGGGGTTAGAGGCAGGTACCATACTTTGAATTTTGGGCACCAATCCCCGTATATAATGCTCAACCCTCTTGTGCATTTCATTCACCATCCCTAGGTATAAAGTAGCTAACTCATGAGTACGGGTCGTGTAGGCTTCAATTTCTGAGCCTTGCATTTTGAGTTGCCAGAACTCAATCTCCAGTTTCTGCACTTCATTTCGAGGGCAGTATTTTTCGATCATAATCCCCTTAAACTCATCCCAAGGTAGTTCATTGGCCATGGCTTGACCCAGCATTTGCACCTGGGCATTCCACCAGGAAAGTGATGCGCCTTCCAATGTCCCGGTGGCATACTTGACCTGATCAGCAAGCGGGTAGTTGCATTTCGTGAAGACAGACTCTGTCTTCTCAAACCACCTTACAAGCCCTACAGCTCCTTCCGTCCCGCTGTAGGTATGGGGTTTACAGTCCATGAAGGACTTGTAGGTACATGGTGGTGGTCCTGTTTTGACAACCCATTCATTAGTCAGATATCCTAGACAAATAACTAGGATAATTAGTTTAACCTCTTGTTATCATTTACCTGCTGGTTGTCCCGGTTGGGCAGCAGCCACTGCCGCCTGAACATGTTCGTTAATTAATGCCGCCAATTCCGCAGGCGTCATGTTTACGGCTCCGGCTCCACGGCCTCCGGCGCCACGTCCACGCCCACGCCCACGTCCTCTTCCACATGCGTCCATATTTCACTTTAAAATTCACAATTACAATAATGAGTAACATTCAACACATTAATCTCATCAAGGTATAGTAAACAATAAGAAATAATGCATTCACCACAACCACAACATTTATAACAGAAATAATAATCAAAGATAAATAAATTGCAATTGAGTCACAAAATATTCCATCAATGTCAAAGAAAAGAAACACTACATAGTCTAAGTCATTTAAAAGTAGGATCAGTCCAGTACGTCAGATCCGTCACTGTCCTCATCCATCTCTCCTGGTTCTTCTTCGGGGGCTTCCTCGGGTTCCTCTTCTAGGTCTTCCTCATCAGGGTCCACCAAAGGTGCAGGGGCTTCAACAACCTGAAGTGCTGCTAGTTGTGCCTCTAAATCAGCAAACCTATCATCGATCACAACGTTATGGTGATCCTGTGCATCCATGTGCCCACTAAGTGCTACCACATTGCCTGCCAGAGTATGATGCCGACCAATGGCCATCGAGAGTCACTCCTGAAGCGTCTCTATCTGGAAATGCAACCGACGCATCTCAGATCGTAATGCAGAGTTCTCATCAGTGAGTCCTCTAATCCGCTGTTGCTCTGTGTCCAGTGTGGCTACTAGGGCTGCAAATGCCTGCTCTAGAGGGATGCTCAAGGTAGGAAGTGTAGGCAAAGCAGAGGTGGTCGATGACCTACTCCTAGGTCGTGTAGGAGCTACTGGTGGTACGCGCTCTCTATATGCCATACGGTTTATGTAGGTGGGGTAGAAATCCCAGTTCCGCGGAGGATCGAGCTCAGGAGGTATGAAAGGCTGATCCCAATCTATCTCGCCAGGAGGATAAGGATGTCGAGGCTAGTTAAATCCCTTATCTGGTATGGGAGAAGTAGGAGGTGACTCAGATCGTGCAGGTCTCTTGCCTAAATTTCTGGACGACGATGCCATGCTGCGAAGTACGTGTTGCGTATGCCAATGAGTATACAGTAACGAGAGTAAGCGATGAGTAACTAACAACTGTGCGGTTATAGTCTAGTGTGTGTATGCAACCTAGTTCCCTATAACCAATGGCTCTGATACCAATCTGTCACACCCTCAAAATCCACATGCGGGGTTTTACCGCGAGGCGCGTGACATACCAGGATCTCAGTCATTAGTTACCAAGAACGACTCTATATGATTAATAAACAAAACCAAAGTTAACGTTTAAAATACTGCAGAAGCATTTTTAAAACCAGAAAACCGAAAACAAGTAGTATGTAAAGTGAATGCGCAAAACATACGCGCCCCAAACACTATTGTTTAATATAAAAATAATCCCAAATTTGTAAACAAGGCAAATGTAGACAACTCAACAATGCTGACGTGCGTGCTCCTAGGTGACTGGCAACCATAACCTGAGAATAGAATACTAAACAAGTTAACACATGGTTGGTGAGTTCAAGAGTTTGCGTTAATAGGTAAACCGATAAACAGCTTTCAAATCATAAGTAGTGTATTGCAATAGATAGCTAGTCTATTAACATAAAAATATTAATCATAGTGATTTCACGATTGAAGCTGACTGTGATAGTTTGTGCCTCTCGTCACGACTTACCAGGTCGTGACGAATATATGTTAGGAAAAAATTGCACCCGTATGACCTCGAGACACACAGGTGGGGCTCGTCAGACCCAGTAGTACTACCCAAAATTTCCCCGCTAGTCAATATTAACAATATTATACACACTCATATATAAAAGCATTTGTGATCAACAGTATGCTATCTCCCCCAAAAGAGATTATGTAAAATGAGTGGGGCAAGAACTCACCTGATGCGCGCAGGAATTAACTTAGAGCTTAACTTGAAAGAAAGAGGGGAAAGACAACCTTCAAAGGTCACCTAGAACACAAGAGTACATAAGCATGTGCACTCAGAATTAATATGAAACCCTAAGTGCTCTACAAACCAAGGAACTCAAGGTTTAAGAAAGACAAGACACATTTGACCCAGTTGACCCGTTTGACCCGTTGGTG
>CM046433.1:53707960-53832960 GCA_025506505.1 Flaveria sonorensis | reverse complement strand
TTGTTGGTGTTGGTGTTGTTGTTTTTGTTGTTGTTGTTGTTTTTTGGTCATAACTCTAACATTTAACTTCCTGCATCATTATCCATACAATTAATGTTAATATAATATCATTATTATTATTATTAGTAGTGTTATTATTGTTGCTGCTTCTATTGTCATTTTATTATTTCATGTGTCATTTTGAATGATTTAGTCAAATCTAGCCTAAGCATAGAATAACTTCGCGTTCCGGGAAAAACTCAATTAGCACCCTAATAATTCTAGAACTTAATTGAAACAATTAAAAGGTGCGCTTACACCTTAATTCACGGGCAAGGCATGCATGTTCATGCACAATACTTAACTACTAACTAGAATTTAACATCTAAAATACTACACTACACTACAAAACTACACAACATAATAACATTTATACAATAAAAATAAAATCAAAATACCCCACAAGACTCCAAATCGGCCGCCCCCTCTCCACCTATCTCCTTCCTTCTACTCCACTTGACACCACCACCCTTTTCCATCCACTCCCATTTCATGCAAACACAACACAACCTTCTCACACTCCTTCTCTCTTCTCTCGGCATTTCCTGCAGAAACACACACGCACACACACCACGGTTTCTCTCCGTTTCCAGCCACAACATTTGAAGATCAACCGCAAACCACCAACGGCCGACTCCAAGAAACCGAGAAAGTGGCACCTTGAGAGCTTTTGGTGCATGGTTCATACAAGTTCGAGATACTCCAGCCTTTGTTCAAGATTCTCCAGCTCATCTTGTCCTTTCAAACTCTCCAAATCGTGAACTATTCAAGTGTAAGCATCAACACACCCGAACTAAGCTATGTCTTGTGTTATTCCTTCATTTATCTACCAAAAGCCTTACTTTCTTTGTTCTAGCAGAATCTTGCTGCCATCACCTTGTTCTTGAGGAGCTTTTAACTTCACCAGAGGTACCTCACACGTTATATTGGTCATTCTAAGGGTGGAACACGGGTTACACCATGAAAGCCCTCTTTTTGGGTGATTTGTGCATCATCTAACCTTATGTCTTGAAACCTCCAAACCAAATCTTGTAATCTGTTTAAAAATGGTTGATAAAAATCATAATAACCTGTTTTGAAAGTTTCTAAATGATTGGGTACTGTTCAAGCATGATCCGTAAGGTTTTACACATGTGTAATGGGCTAAAATGGTGAAAACACACAACTACAAGCTTATTTCATGGTTTCATGTTAAATCCGTATGTTAGAGCTATTTTTCAGAAATTTTTGAGTTATTATTTGTGTATAAGGTGATGTTAATGGCTGAAAATAATAAAAGTATGGACTTGTAGGCATTTTGAGTTTATTTTGGGACCCGAAAGGTGGTAAAACAACCTTAAAAATAAGTGAAATTAGAGTATAACCATGTTGAAAAGAATTCCAGGCTCTAAAAGGGTTAAACAAAGTGATATAGATCGGATTTGTTGATTAAATGGTCAAAGGACAATTTAAATGGAACTTTTACCTAAAAACGGGTCTTAACCGGGTGATTTTTGGAAGAAAATCTTGGAAATAAAGGGATAAACCTAAAATCTATTAAAACTATAATATTTCAGTAATTTGAGACCTCTAAGACTTGAAATTGCTGAAAAATTGGACAAACACGTTTTTGAACGGTCGGTTTCTGGTAAAAACGCGTTTTAACGGGTTAAACTCAAAAATGGGACTTTCAATTAAAAAGAGCTTAAAAATACATTCTAGTCAGATTATAAAACTTGTTAAAAGTCCTTAAAATAATATTTAAACTTGTAATACTTAAAACTATATGATTTAATATTTAACCGTTAAAAACCTTCGGTTTTACTGTAACTGGTAACTTAAAACATATGTTTACCAACTCAAATTTAAATTCTGGAAAATTTGGGAATTTAACTTATTAGAAATGTAATATTTAACTCCTAAGGTCTGATAATGGGCCATAAAGGCCAATAAATGTGAAGAAGCAAACTTTAGGGTAGAAATTGTAATTTCTGAAACCTGAAGGACTAAACTGTAAATTCTGCCAAACTTCAATAAACCGACCCCCTTGGACTAATAATCATTTAGTAAACTTAATCTAACTTGTATAAATGATCCAATGTAGTGAAACATGAATTTTTCCTTAAGAAACCCTAGCTTTCTATAAAAGGAAACTTTTTAATGCAAGCCTTAGCAAATTAAAGCTAGTCGATCATTTAACCTTTTGACTCACCTAGTACACCACTTATGACCTTAGAACTAGTGGCTTATCACTTAATCTTGATGGTAGGGTGCTAGACTTGAAACTTTCCCGGTACTCGAAGAACCCGTTTCTTGAAACCTAAGGTGAGTTCTAGTGTTCCCTTTTTACTACTGTTTTGGGATGAAACATGCTATGTTAAACTGAAATTTCTTATGCTCCTTATATGATACTTGTATGTTGTAGAAAATTTTAGAACTTGTTTTTGCTTATATCACTATCATTAATTCTTGTGTGAACCGCTTGTACTATATGGGTAGATCTACTTGGGGAATCCCCCACACACAGTGCCTTCCGTGATGAATGGGAAGGGTACCTGTAACACCCCGAAAAGTCAAAATGAGTCATCAAGGATAATGGGCTTAATTAATGGGTATTTAATAAAGGAAGGAAATGGCCATGGGCTAAATTAGCCTTATTGGGTAGTAGCTTAAGGGATTAGAGGCCCATAATCAGCCCTTAAGCCACTTAACCAGCCATCATCTTCCTCATTTGAACCCTAGCCACCAATTTCTAGAGAGAGAAAGTAGAGAGAGAAAGAGAAGAAAACTCAAGATTTGGAGCTTCAAAGGTTAAGAGATTGAAGATCTGGGTGTTGGAGCATCAAACCATAAGAAAGGAGCAACAAATCCAGGTAAGAATCGGCCTCTAAACCCTTCTGTAGATCAAACCCGAATTCTAGGGTTTTGGGTTTTGAAAAGTTGCAAAGAATCACATAAAGGTCACATTTTTACGTATGAAAACATGTAAAAAGCTTAGATATAGCCTCATGGTTGATAAACTAAGAGATTGGACGTAAAAATTTGTGATTTTGGGTTAAAAACGGGCTGGTTCGTAAATTTTATGCGTTCTGCGAAACTGTCTGTGCATCCAGCAAAACAGGGTGTTCAAGCTGCGAAACTGCGAGTTTTCTGCGAAACTATAGTTTCGCAGGTAATTTTGCAGCCATGGAATTCGAATGAAAGTTGGGCGAAACTGTCAGCGAAACTGTCAGCGAAACTGGCAGCGAAACTGGAAGCGAAACTGTCAGCGAAACTGGCAGCGAAACTGCCAGTGAAACTGCTTATCTGGCAGCGAAATTAGCAGCGAAATTTGGCAGAAATTAACCCCTTTAAGTGTTAACTTATCTGCAGGCTATGTAGTGTGATCCTAGCCTAGAAAGCTTAGTTTAGAAGTTACTCATGGTATCCAGGTGAGTTCTAGATCCCCTTATTTATAAGTTTTTCCATGTTTTGGGGCTATTATGCATACTAAATATGCGTTTTTAAACGTCTAAGATTTTAAGAGGTTTTAACAGGAAGATCGATTTTTCTTTAAGGAAATGTGCTATACGTTTTTCAGCACGACCCCAACCAGGGGCGTTGCCCCTTGGACCCCACTAGGGGCTGCTGCCCCTAGAACCCTCGCTGTCAGGGGCTGCCACCCCCGAACTGCCGCTGTCCCGCGGTGGGTCGGTTATGTTTTTATGATGAATTATACTTAGTATGTTGTGTACTCATAAGCTAAATATTATATATTAAAATAGAAGATAATATTAATGAAAAGTGAAACTTAATGAATGTTACCCCCCCCCCCAGGGCCTGTTTGATGATGAAAAGTCTTGCACTCACTATGATAGACTTCACTTATGTGAGTCTGATGTATGATGATGGATCCATATTCATGAGCGGGCTATGTGCCTTGCAGTGTGGATCAACTGTCGGGGGTTAGCTACTGTTTTCATGTGTACCGACAGGGATCGACATTCGTTGTCGATCAACAGGGAGCTCTTGCCTTGTGCAATCTCGTTTATGATTAAGCGAAAGATAATAAAAAAATGAAAGATAATGAACATGCTTATTAAGACACAAACGTTATGAATTATGATGTATGCATGATCATTATGAAGGATAAATTTTATATTTTCCTATATTATTTAAAACTAGAACTCACTCAGTAAAATTGACTTTTATGCATAATAGTTGGCAGGTAATGCTGATGCTGATGATGGCACCAGGTTGGTGGCTACTTGGATGGCAATGGATGGCATTCCTGTTTATGAAATATTTTTTTGTAATTTAAGAAAAAGTACTATGTTTTATTTACAATTAAAGGACAAATGTATGATTACAATATCAACTGCAAGTTTTAAGTGAATGTTTATTTTATTCCGCTGCATTGTTTTATTATTAAAATGATTTTATGTGATGATTAACCAACTGTGACGCTTTCCGGGAACGGGGCCTTACAAGTTGGTATCAGAGCTAAAGTTTAAGAGAATTGGGTAAGTAGTTTTCAAAACCTAAACTTAAACTGAAAATGGGACCGAATGAAGGATACCAATCCAAGTAGCTACGTGCCATCAGGTAAAAGTTTTGAAGTAAAACTAGGATTATGTGTGTGTGCTACGTGTTTTATGTGCTTCTAGATTTGAATACTGATATGTGTTAGGATAGTGATTGCTTGGGACAGGAGGGTAAGGTAAGTAGTTAATCACACTTGGCCACTGTAATTAAGGACTTATCATACTTATAATGATTTGAGCAATTATCTTGAATAACCATTTTGGTGTTTGAATCTTAAAGGAATTAGTTATGGCTGGTAGAAAATCAGGGAAGGCAACCCGAGGAGGTGCTCGTGGTGGGCGTACTACTGAGCCACGTGTCACCCGGAGCAAAGCTAATGCTCCCGAGACTGTTCACGAGGAGTCGGACCTCCATAGTCAACCATAGGTCTACAATGTTATGCGGAATGTGCTACCCTCAGTGGTGACAGAGGTTATTAAAGCAGTCAAGGATGGAGAGAAAGCTGAGAAGAAGGGGAAGGAAAATGAGAAGAATTCAGGAAAGTCCACTGGGAGGACTGAGGAATCCAAAGAGGAGACATCAAACCCTAAGGTGGTAGTTCATTATGATGACAGTGGTGAGGAGTCTGAAAAAGAGACTACTAAGGGGTGCAACTATGGGGCATTTCAAAGGTGCAAGCCCCCGACCTTTGACGGTAATGGCAATGCTACTGCCGCTCACCGTTGGGTCAGAGAGATGGATGCGGTACTGGAAATCAGTGAGTGTCGGGAAGATCAGAAAGTTAAGTTTTCCACTTATTCTTTCGTTGGCTCAGCGTTGTGCTGGTGGGACAATATTGTCCAAGGAAAGCGATCGATAGCCAAAATGAAGTGGTCTGAGTTGAAGGAGTTTTTGCTGGAGGAGTATTGTCCCCATCGAGAGCTAGACAAGATTGAGAAGGAGTTCTTGTATTTGGAGGCTGTGAACATGACTCATTAAGAATACACCTTCAAGTTCAATGAACTTGCAAGACTTGTGCCAGACATGGTGACACCTGCATCCAAAAAGATCAAAAGATACATGCAGGGTTTGCTAGTGGATATCAGGAGGCACATGATTGCTGCCAGACCAGGCACGTTTAGGTTTGTGGTGGATTTAGCTGGGAGGTTGTATGATGAGAGAGTTCCGATGCCTGTACAGAAGAAGGTGGAGAAATGGAGCAGGAACAAGAATGGAAATGGGAAGAGGTTCGGAGGCAACAACTTCAGGATTGGAGAGAAGAGGATGAGAGTTGAGGATCAGTCTGGGAGACGAGGAAATATGGGTGAGGGAGGTGTTTGTAGTAAATGTGGAAAGGGACATTCAGGGGAGTGTAGGGTTGGGACGGGCAAATGTTTCAAATGTGGAGGTGAGGGCCATTATATCAAGGACTGCAGGGCGGTTAAATGTTACCAGTGAGGGGAGATGGGACACTTGGGAAGAGACTGTAAGAAAGGAAAATCAGAAGCATCAGGAGCGGCTAAAGCTGGAGATAAGGGAAAGGGGGGCCAGGGCAGATCCAGAGGTAGTTTCAGGTATGTTTATGGTAGACCATGAATATGCTTTTGTGCTCTTTGATTCTGGTGCTAGTAGGAGTTTTGTGTCTGCTGCCTTTTGTCGTATGTTGCATGATAAGAGTAGAAAGTTAGACGAGCCTTTTTATGTAGAAGCAACCATTGGTAAGTCCACTAAGGTGACTGAGGTGGTTGAGGATTGTCTAATTGAGTTGGAAGGTTGTAAGTTCCCTGCTATGTTGCATGTTATGGCCTTAGGAGGTTTTGAGGTGGTGTTAGGCATGGATTGGTTAGCTAGCTATGAAGCCAATATAGTATGTAGTAAGAAGATAATTCGTCTAACAGCGCCAGATAGTAGTACTGTTACGGTTCGTGGGGATAAGGTATGCTGTGTACCGAAGGTCGTGTCGATGATCACAGCTGAAAAGTACTTGAGATGTGGGTGTTGCGCTTACTTGACCTGTGTAAAAGATGTGAATGCGCAGAGCCACAATTATCAGACGTGCCGGTAGTGTGCGAGTTTCTTGACGTCTTTCCTGAAGACCTGACCGGTGTACCGCCTGACCGCGAAATCGAATTCCAGATTGATTTGCTACCGGGAGCGCAGCCCGTCGCTAAAGCACCGTATCTATTAGCTCCTTCATAGATGGTAGAACTGAGGGATCAGTTGCAAGATTTATTAGATAAAGGCTTCATTCTACCGAGTATCTCTCCATGGGGTGCTCCGGTTTTATTCGTCAAGAAGAAAGACAGTAGCATGCGGATGTGCATTGACTATTGCGAGCTCAATAAGCTGACCGTAAAGAATCGGTATCCGTTACCAAGGATCGTCGACCTGTTCGATCAACTTAAGGGGTGCCTGCTGGTTTTCAAGGATAGACCTGCGGTCTGGTTACCACCAACTGAAGGTGAAAGAACAAGACATTCCTAAGACAGCGTTCCCTACGCGTTATGGACACTACAAAACTGGCAGTGAAACTGCCAGCGAAACTGCTTATCTGGCAGTGAAATTAGCAGCGAAATTAGGCAGAAATTAACCCCTTTAAGTGTTAACTTATCTGCAGGCTGTGTAGTGTGATCCTAGCCTAGAAAGCTTAGGTTAGAAGTTACTCACGGTATCCAGGTGAGTTCTAGATCCCCTTATTTATAAGTTTTTCCATGTTTTGGAACTATTATGCATACTAAATATACGTTTTTAAATAACCAAGATTTTAAGAGGTTTTAACAGGAAGATCGATTTTTCTATAAGGAAATGTGATATATAAATGTTTAAGAATAAAAAAATTTTCGCGCTGACGTTTTTCAGCCCGGCCCCAGCCTAGGGTGTTGCCCCTTGGACCCCATTAGGGGCTGCTGCCCTTAGAACCCCGCTGTCAGGGGCTGCCGCCCCCGAACTCCCGCTGTCCCGCGGTGGGTCGGTTATGTTTTTATGATGAATTGTACTTGGTATGTTGTGTGCTCATAAGCTAAGTATTATATATTAAAATAGAAGATAATATTTGTGACCTCTCGTATTTTTGTTAACGTTTGTTAAACGTCGTCATCTCTTGTAAGGGTGTGTTTTGTTATTAATGCAAGTACGAGGACTTATTTGTAATTCCTTGAAATTATTACAATTTGGATGTAATTATATAATTAAATAATTAATGATAATCATAATAAAATGATAAAATAACATTAATAATATTAAATAATTATAATAAGTGTTAAGGAATAAAAACAAAATAAGTTTAATATTTTAAAGCTTGTAAAAAAAATAATAATGTTGGGCATAAAATAACAAAAATATAAATTATAGGGGTTAAACTGTAATTAATTTAAATTGAAACTTAAACTTTGGTTTTAAATTAACAAAACATAAACCGCAAGGGCCAAATGTGTAACTTATTTTGAAAACCCAACCCACCGCCCGTTTTCCCGGCCATGTACTTCGGCCACCTCCGGCCGAGAGTCCAGCCACCTCAAATCCTCGAAATTCCTTTATATTAATCAAATTAAACCGTTCTATTCGAATCACTAAACTGTTTCGAGCCCAATGATGACTTTTAATCTGATTTTAAACGGGGATACATTCAAACCCGAACTCAAAACCAAAACCATCACAAATCAAAAACCGTTCACCCCTTAAATCACAATAATAATGCAATTTATCTAGTATATACGTTCGGATAATCAAATGGAACTTAATAGGATGATTAATCCCACCTGAAACAGTCTTAAACTCATTCAATTCGACCTGAAACCCCCGACAATAATTCTGTAGGCGTTGGGTAGGTTCTTGATCGAATTGAACCTATAAAATAGAGGGCAAATGCTCTCGACATCTTCTTTTCACTGTCTATGCCCTCAATTTCACCAAAACACACACGCATCAAACATTCGATTCAAGAACCAGTCACGAGTCGTGTTCGAGCTTGTAATTACCAACACAACATCAAAACAGGTAATTAAATGGGGCTTTACACTAGGTTTGATGTGGGAAATCAAAGCCCTAAGGTCAATTGCTGTATTAACATCGAATTGATAGTCAATTGGTTCGATTTCAATTCTAGGGTTCTATGGAATTTTGGGATTTTGCGAAACATTATTTTTAATCCAATCTTTCTGTTAATTGACACAAATTGGGCTTTGGCCTGGCGGTTTGGAGTTTGTGTGGTGTGGCAAAGGGCCTGGGTTCGAACCCGAGGCATTGCCATGATTTTTTTTAAAGGGTTTTTGTAATATTTAAAATTCTGGAAAATATTTAAATATTATTATTAATTATATAAAAATCAATTGTAATCAGAAATTAAATAAAATCATATTCTTTTTAATTTTCTAGGAAGTTTAATTAAGAAATTTCCATTTCTTTTATTTTAAAAATTATAAAAATTGTACAAAATACAACTTGTTATTAATCTCAAATTGTAATGAGTTCTCATTTAATTTCTAATAATTACAATTAAATAAACTTCTTATTGTTACACATTTGTTTATGATTTTTTTTAAGAAAATAAATATACATATTTAAAAATGTACACTTATTGTAATTAATAAAATTAATTTTAAACATTTAAATTTACAAAATACTTTTATTTAAATAGTAAATAATACCATTTGAAAATAAAAGTTTAACTTTTATAATAATCACTAAAATTCTTATTTAAATCATTTAATTACCAAAATAATAATAAATTACATCTATTCAATAACATAGAAATCATGGATTAACGGTTTATAAATATAATACCAAAATCATCATGATTAACTTAACACGACGTTCTTTTAGGTTGAACGTTAACGAATCATCGGCATCTTATAAAAGACTTCCTATTTGTTCATTCTTATTATTCATGTGAGTATTTCCATACCCCTGTTATATATTTTCACACTTTGGGGTGAAACATGTTAACCTTATGATAAATGCACTTGTAAACTCGTTTGAATCTTATAAACACTTGGGCAATTCTTCTTATTTTTCGTGGTTGATTGAACTCTTGTAATTACCATGTGATGACTATAATATGTATAATCATTAACTATTGCTAGCCTGGCGACGTCATAGATCTATGGGCCTGACAAGCCTACTTGGTATTAAACCAAGTACACTTAGCTAATCGTTTAATCTTGTAATCTTGTAATCTGTTAAGGTTTGATTGTTACATTTGTTCATCCATCCCTAGTTACTTTATTCAATAACCTATGACATGAATTGCCATCTTTTATACATATTTATGTATGAAAAACTATGGAAAACTCACCAACATTATGTTGACCTTTATTTTCAACATGTTTCAGGAAATGATACTGTTTATCATGCCTTGAAGACTTACATACATCTAGGATTGGACCTAGACTAAAATAAAAGACATTGATCATTTTGTGACTTTGTTTGAATTTCTTATGTATTGTTAGATGTTTGAACTTGCTCTATTTCTTGGATGTATGTCATGAATATTGATTTTTAATAATATTGTCATTTTAAATTAGCATTGTGTGGCATGAACAATCTTAACCCTCACATCTCGAAGTTTCCGCCGTTAAGGTTGGGGTGTGACAGATTGGTATCAGAGCCCATAACTATAGGGATTTAGGTTATTAGAAATGGTGGCCTAGACTATGGTTAAACTAGGAACCCTTTTATGACAATTGCTATGATCTTGTAAGTATGCTTATATGTCTATCTTGATGCATGACAAATTCCCTTATGTGCTATTTGCTTACATTTAGAAAATAGTGCCTTAGGAATATGCTTTGCACCTTGTAAACGCCAACTTTCTAATCTTCTTCTTATGCCTCTACGTTCCATCGCGTCTAATCTTTTCTAAACCTTATTCTCGACTACATGTGGAAACCTACGCATCTTGTCGAGTGAAAAAATTTTTTTTCCTTAGACGATATGTCTAAATCTTGAAATTCTCATCGAGGTTTTAATACTGATAGCCTTAGGAAAGTATGTGACACATAAACACCTGTATTCTAGATTTCCTGGCAAAAGGCCCTCGGGCTAAGGCAAGCATTTCGTATAAATCTCATTGCGAGACCCGTATGCTTACCTGGGGATTTCTGGGATGAGTGCTAAATTATGTTCAGCATACACATTTTTCCCGAGGAAATTAGGATTAAGTCACCTCGACGTGTCCATGTTCCTATTGGCTATGTGATACCAAATGGAACCATCCTGGCTGAATATAAATTATCTAAAACTCATGTTTTCTTTGAACTGGTTTATCTCCAAATACTAATATTTTTTCTTTATTTCTATCTTATAGAGTGTCTCGTCATCATGGAAAACGTGCTACATCCGACCGCAAACTCGCTGCAATGATCGCCCGGCAAATGGATGCTGTACTTCCAACGATGGTTGCTGAACTTAGCAGCACCCTAATGGCCAACAACAGCAACAATGCCAATGGAAACAATGGTGGTGGTGACAACAATGTTCAAGGGGAAAATAGCAACAACCAAGGTGGGAATAGTCGCACTTGCACATTCAAGCACTTCCACTCGTGCAAACCCAATAGCTTTAGTGGAAAGGAAGGAGCCACTGGACTTCTAGAGTGGTTCGAAAGTATGGAAAATACGTATATCGTCAGCGAATGTCCCGATGAACTCAAGGTCTGATATGCTGCAAGTGTCCTTCAACAACGGGCACTCATTTGGTGGAATAGTGAGAAAAGGAACCGAGGAACTGAAGTTGCCTTGGCGTTGTCTTGGGAAGAATTTAAGGACATAATGATCCAAAAGTTCTGCCCGAGGAGTGAACTGCAAAAGCTGGAGGAGGAATTCTGGAACCTCAAGCAAGATAGTGGCAATCCCTTGGCTTATTCCACCCGGCATCATGAGTTGAGCATGCTTCTACCTCACATGGTGGATACCGTGCCCCGCAACATCGAGAAGTTTATTAAGGGGGTACCACCTCAAATTCAAGATGCCGTGGTGGGTAATAGGCCCACAACTTTAGAGGAGGTGATTAATATTACCGCCCAACTCACAGAAAACCATATTAGAGCTGGTACTTTGACGGTGAAAGGTGCCAAGATGTGACATCCGGTAATTTTCCGTTACCAAACTCCGTTAGATCCGTTAAGTCTTGCATACACGTGTCGTTGGCACCCACTAGTTTTCGTTGAACGTTGGTGAGTTAATAATAATTAATAATATTAAACAGATAATAATATAGCTTTTGACGGGATTATTAAGTTATGCTTATGTGATTTAAATATTATTTGTGAATTTTATCGCGTAACGTGGAAACGTGTGTATTTAATCTGTATGTTTTGTATCTAATAAAGATAAAATATAATTGTCATTGTTAGTTTATATGCTTATTATTGTAGTTAAAAACCTTTTAAAAAGAGTTTAAAAGCTTAATTTTTATAAAAAGTAAATTACAAGGGTTTAAATGGTAATATTGATAAATTAAATATAATCAAAAATCCCAACCCTAGCCCCCACATACCCATCGGCCACGACACACACTCAAACACACACAAACCTGCGATTTCAAGAAAGAACAAGTGATTACCATTCGGTTTTGGTCAATTTCAAGTTATACAACGTGTTAGAATCATCAATTGCAAGCCATTACACGTTTAAAGGTTAGATTTTTACATGTTTTTGATGATTTTTCATGGTGGCCGAAACCCTAGTTCGAATATTGCAATTAAAGGTCGATTCTTGGTTGTTTGTTGATGTTATTATGTTAGTTAGGTTAGATTGATGCTAGTTAACGTCGATTATGCAAGAAAGCTATGATTTTGATACGTTGTTCATAGGTTACTAATAATAGTAACTTTATTTGCATGGATATGGTGATTTGATGATGTATGAATGTTATGGATGTGTTTGTGATGATGATTAGATGCTAGGTTGATGATATGAACAATTGAAAATCAAGAAGATGTGTTATAGTTCATACATTGCTAAAAATAGTAACTTTTGGTGTTGAATGTTGATGAATCATGATGATTAGATGTTGTTGATCATGTCTAGATATTGTCATGGACTTGAATTGGTATGTAAATGATGAATTCATGAATGTCTTGGGTGTTTGATGGATTTGGGGTGAACTTTCCCAAAAGGGAAACTTTAATTGTGAAATCTCTTAAATATGATGATATGGGTATGTTAGGAGCATTTGGATCATGCTAGTAAGTTCATAGATGAGTTCTATGGTGATAGAATGTATTGGGTGGATTCAATGGATGTTGGTTTGGGTAATTATCTGTTTTGGCCTGTTTGTGGAAAAATCATGGTATGAGTCATATAGGTAAGCTAGGACTTTCGTTGATTGATGGTTGATTAAGAATGAACATTTTGGATGATATGAGTTATGGAAAATTGGTATGTTAATGATCATCATACACACGTGCGAATCTGAGGCCCCTACTTAGTAGGATTGGCAGGGTTTAGGGTGTGAAGTTGTGAGTGGCTTCACATGGCATGTGATGCGTGATTTGATCCCTTTATTTTTATAAACCTTCTTCTTGGGGGAGGTAGCATACTTGTACTCAAACACTATTTTATTATTATAAGTTGTGTATGTTTTAACATAGTGATGAATACCTTGAAAGTCCTCACACTTTCGGATCGTTAATAATGGTAACTAGCGGGAAATCTTGGGTAGTACTACTGGGTCTGACGAGCCCCACCTGTGCGACTCGAGGTCAAACGGGTGCAATATTGTCCTAGACACAAATATCGTTACGACCTGGTAAGTCGTGACGGGAGGCAACAAACGCAACACAGTCAGATTCGATCGCGAAATCACTATGGTTATTACTTGTGAATATAGACTATCTATCTATTTCAATGCACTTCTTATGTTATGAAAATGTTATTGTTTATGATATACGCAAACTCTTGAACTCACCAACCATTGTGTTGACATTTTAGTATGCTATTCTCAGGTTGTTAACTCTGCTTGCCGTTAGGAGCACTACACGGGTCCAGCATGCATTCTAAGACTCTATTTTAAAGACATGTTTGTTGGTGTCTATTTACGAGTGTTTAAATGTTTGGGTTGACGTATGGTTTGCCAAATATGCATTTTTATATTTTGGGTTTGTCTTATTTACAAAACGCTTCCGCATGGTTTTAAAGTTTGAACTTTGGTTGGTTTTATTTTAAATGTGGCATATAGTGTCGTTCTGAGTAATTGTTGATTGTGATCCTGGTTTGTTCACACGCCTCGCGGTAAAACTCCGCACGTGGAATTTGATGGTGTGACAGATTGGTATCAGAGCCATTGGTTATAGGGAACTAGGTTGCATACACACACTAGACTATAAGCGCACAGTTGTTAGTTACTTATCGCTTACTCTCCTTACTGTATACTCATTGGCATACGCAACACGTACTTCGCAGCATGGCATCGTCGTCCAGAAATTTAGGCAAGAGACCTGCACGATCTGAGTCACCTCCTACGTCTCCCGTACCTGATAGGGGATTTAACTGGCCCTGACATCCTTATCCTCCTGGCGAGATAGACTGGGATCAGCCTTTCATACCTCCTGAGCTCGATCCTCCACGGAACTGGGATTTCTACCCCACCTACATAAACCGTATGGCTTATAGAGAGGGCGTACCACCAGTAGCTCCTACACGACCTAGGACTAGGTCATCAATCGTCTCTGCATTGCCTACTCTTCCTACCTTGAGCATCCCTCTCGAGCAGGCGTTTGCAGCTTTGGTAGCCACTCTAGACACGGAGCGATAGCGGATTAGAGGACTCACTGATGAGAACTCTGCATTACGATCTGAGATGCGTCAGTTGCGTTTCCAGGTAGAGACGCTTCAGGAGCAACTCTCGATGGCCATTGGTGGACATCATACTCTGGCAGGCAACGTTGTAGCACTTAGTGGGCGCATGGATGCACAGGATCACCATAACATAGTGATCGATGATAGGTTTACTGATTTAGAGGCACAGCTAGCGGCACTTCGGGTTGTTAAAGCCCCTGCACCTTTGGTGGATCCTGATGAGGAATACCCAGAAGAGGAACCCGAGGAAGCCCCCAAAGAAGAACCAGCAGAGATGGATGAGGACAGTGATGGATCTGACATACTGGACTGATTCTACTTTTAAATGACTTAGACTATGTAGTGTTTCTTTTCTTTGAAACCTATGTGGGAAGGGTTGTTTCCCACTCAACTGACAAACTTAAATTTTGACATTGATGGAATATTTTACGACTCAATTGCAATTTATTTATCTTTGGTTATTATTTCTGTTATAAATGTTATGGTTGTGGTGAATGCATTATTTCTTATTGTTTACTGTACCTTGATGAGATAAATGTGTTGGATGTTACTCATAATTGTAATTGTGAATTGTAAAGTGAAATATGGACGCACGAGGAAGAGGACGTGGGCGTGGTCGTGGACGTGGGGCCGGAAGCCGTGGTACTGGAGCCATAAACATGACGCCTGCTGAATTGGCGGCATTAATTAACAAACATGTTCAGGCGGCAGTGGCTGCTGCCCAACCGGGACAACCAGTAGGACCACCACCATGTACCTACAAGTCCTTCATGGACTGTAAACCCCATACCTACAGCGGGATGGAAGGAGCTATAGGGCTTGTAAGGTGGTTTGAGAAGGCAGAGTCTCTCTTCGCAAAATGCAACTGCCCGCCTGCTGATCAGGTGAAGTATGCCACCGGGACATTGGAAGGCGTAACACTTTCCTGGTGGAATGCCCAGGTGCAAATGCTGGGTCAAGCCATGGCCAATGATCTACCTTGGGATGAGTTTAAGGGGATTATGACCGGAGAATACTACCCCCGAAATGAAGTGCAGAAACTGGAGATTGAGTTCTGGCAACTCAAAATGCAAGGCTCAGAAATTGAAGCCTACACGACCCGTACTCATGAGTTAGCTACTTTATACCTAGGGATGGTGAATGAAATGCACAAGAGGGTTGAGCATTATATACGGGGATTGGTGCCCAAAATTCGAAGTATGGTAACTGCCTCTAACCCCACTACCATACAACAAGCTATTCGAACAGCCCACAGGCTGACTGATCAAGCAGTCGAGCATCGATTACCTAAGCGGGGCGCGGTGGCAAGCGTGCCCGACCATAAACGCAAGTGGGATGGTTCAAGCAACAAGGGATCGTCATCCAGCAGCCAATCTCAACCTCAACAACAGCAGCAAAGTCAGCAACAGCAACGGAAGTTCGATAACAATCAAAGCTTCAACCAGGCGACTCCCTCAAATCAAGGACCCGGTGGGTATGGCGGAAGACAGCCGAAGTGCAACCGTGTAACTACTACCATGTGGGTCGATGTGATAACTTCAAGTGCCAACGTTGTGGGAAGATTGGTCACACAGCCAAAGACTGTCGAGGTGAACTGATGAAAAAGCCGCAACAATCACAAGAAACTCCGAAAGGTTGTTTTGAGTGCGGAAAAGAAGGCCATTACAAACGCAACTATCCCCAACTTAAGAGGAATGGTAATGGCAACAACAACAATGGAAACAACAACAAAAATAAAAATGGCAACAACAATAACAACGACAATAATAATGGCAACAACAATGGTGGAAACAACAATGGAGCCAAAGGAAGAGCCTTCGTCATTGGCTCAGGTGAGGCTCTAAACGATCCTACAACAGTAACTGGTAAATTTTCGGTTAATGGTCGTTTCGCTACTGTATTATTCGATACCGGAGCCGATAGAAGTTTCGTGTCCACTAGGTTCTGTAGTCCTTTAAGTGATATTCCCTCAACCTTAGAATCTAAATACACTGTAGAGTTAGCTGACGGTACACAGATTCACGTAACGCATATTCTTAGAGACTGCAAGATAGAGCTTGCTAGTCATATATTCACCATAGATCTCATGCCTGTTACGTTAGGAAGTTTTGACGTGGTAGTAGGCATGGATTGGCTTTCCGATAAATAAGCGAAAGTCATATGCCACGAGAAGATCATACGGATTCCCCTTGCTGAAGAAGTCCTTACGGTCAGAGGTGATAGGAGTGGTGCGGTGATAGGTATCATCTCGTTTATGAGGGCACAGAAGTTGTTACGAAAGGGTCGACTGGCCATATTGGCACTCGTCACAGATAAACAGACTGAGGAAAAGGAGATAGAGGATATCCCCGTAGTTCGCGAGTTTCCCGAGGTGTTTCCGGAAGACCTGCCTGGATTACCGCCTCATCGGCAAGTTGAATTCCAGATTGAGTTGACTCCAGGAGCCGCTCTAATTGCGAGAGTACCGTACCGGTTAGCTCCGAACGAACTGCAGGAATTATCCGCCCAACTACAAGAGTTGTTGGATAAAGGGTTTATACGACCGAGTTCGTCGCCCTGGGGAGCGCCAGTTCTATTTGTGAAGAAGAAGGATGGTACATTTCGAATGTGCATTGACTATAGGGAACTGAACAAGGTTACTATCAAGAATAGATATCCCTTACCTCTTATCGATGATTTGTTTGATCAACTGCAAGGATCAAGCTATTACTCTAAGATTGATCTGAGGTCTGGGTATCATCAGCTGAGAGTTCGAGAAGAGGACATCTCGAAGACTGCTTTCCGTACACGATATGGTTACTATGAATTTTTGGTCATGCCATTTGGGTTGACGAATGTACCAGCAGTATTCATGGACCTCATGAATCGCGTGTGCAAACCCTATCTTGATCAGTTTGTTATCGTGTTTATTGATGACATACTGATATACTCAAGGACCGAGGAAGAACATGAGAAGCACTTACGTTTAATCTTGGAATTACGTAGAAAGGAACAATTGTATGCAAATTTTTCTAAGTGTGATTTCTGGATACGTGAGGTACAATTCTTGGGTCATATTGTCAACGAGAAGGGAATACATGTTGATCCTACTAAGATTGAAGCGATAAAGAATTGGTATGTTCCTAAGACACCGAGTGAGATACGACAATTCCTTGGATTAGTGGATATTATCGACGGTTCATCGAAGGATTCTCTAAGATTGCACAACTCATAAGGGAACAACATACAAATAGGGTGAGAATCAGGAATCTGCTTTCTGGTTGCTGAAATAAAAACTGTGTAGCGCACCAATATTAGCGTTACCGGATGGTAGTGATGACCTCGTAGTCTACTGCGATGCGTCTATTCAAGGACTTGGATGCGTCTTGATGCAGCGGGATATGGTGATAGCTTATGCCTCTAGACAATTGAAGATTCATGAGAAGAACTATACCACCCATGACTTGGAACTGGGTGCGGTAGTTTTTGCCTTAAAGATCTGGAGACATTACTTGTATGGTAACAAATGCACCATCTACACCGATCACAAGAGTCTTCAGCATATATTTGAGCAAAAGGAATTGAACATGAGGCAAAGGCGCTGGGTAGAATTACTGAATGACTATGACTGTGCTATTAAGTACCACCTGGGGAAAGCAAATGTAGTTGCCGACGTGCTGAGTAGGAAAGAAACTACTAAGCCTCGACGTGTGCGAGCTTTGCAACTTACTATCAGCACACAGTTACCTGAACAAATCCGAGAGGCTCAGACAGAAGCCTTGAAAGCAGAAAACATTGGGTCTGAATCGTTATGGGTATGGAAAAACAATTGGAAGTAAAAGCGGATGGAATTCGTTACTTCATAGATAGACTTGGGTACCTCTACACGGAAATCTGAGAGATTTGGTCATGAGTGAGGCACACAAGTCTAAGTACTCTATACATCCTGGATCTGACAAGATGTACCACGATTTGAAGCCGCACTATTGGTGGCCTAACATGAAAGCAGATGTAGCTACTTATGTGAGCAAGTGTCTGACCTGCTCAAAGGTGAAAGTGGAGTATCAGAAACCATCTGGCCTACTACAACAACCCGAGATCCCTATGTGGAAGTGGGATCAGATATCAATGGATTTTATTACTAAGTTACCTCGCACTTCTACGGGATGTGACACAATATGGGTTATCGTGGACCGATTAACAAAGTCTGCTCATTTCCTAGCGATAAAGGAAACAGACAAGATGGAAAAATAACTCGACTCTATTTGAAGGAGATCGTTTCGAGGCATGGAGTACCGATCTCAATTATTTCTGACCGCGATTCTCTTTTCACATCACACTTCTGGCAGTCGTTGCAGAAAGCTCTAGGTACGCGATTGGATATGACTACTGCTTATCATCCACAGACTGATGGTCAAAGCGAGCGTACTATACAGACTTTGGAGGACATGTTACGTTCTTGTGTGATTGACTTCGGGAATAACTGGGAAGTTCACCTACCATTGGTGGAATTTTCTTACAACAACAGCTATCACACTAGCATAAAGGCGGCACCTTTTGAAGCTTTTTATGGGAGAAAGTGTAGATCACCAGTTTGCTAGGCTGAAGTTGGTGATAATCAATTAACAGGTCCTGAGTTAGTACACGAGACAACTGAGAAGATTGTCCAGATAAGAAACCGCATGGCCGCGGCACGAGACAGACAGAAAAGCTATGCTGACAAGCGACGGAAATCTTTGGAATTTCAAGTTGGTGACAAAGTCTTATTGAAAGTCTCACCATGGAAAGGCGTGATTCGGTTTGGTAAGCAAGGAAAGCTGAATTTGAGATACGTTGGACCATTTGAAATCTTGGAAAGAATAGGTCCAGTAGCTTATCGACTAGCCTTACCTGATTCGCTAAGTGGAATCCATGATGTATTCCATGTTTCAAATCTAAAGAAATGTTTAATGGATGAAACTATGGTTGTACCGCTGGAAGAAGGTCAAGTAGACAAACAGTTACGCTTCATTGAGGAACCTGTCGAAGTGATGGATCGTGAGGTGAAAACGCTTAAGCAAAGCAAGATACCCATCGTCAAAGTTCGTTGGAACTCGAGACGTGGACCAGAATTCATGTGGGAACGTGAAGACCAAATGAAGCTTAAGTATCCTCAACTACTCGAAAAGACGATGCCAGCCGGCGAAGGTACTGATTAAATTTCGGGACGAAATTTCTTTCAACATGGGGATGATGTGACAACTCATCCAAAACTCACTCGATTTCGATTTCCTTGTGCCAATACAGTAGACCAGTGATGGAACACTCACCATGTAACGCAATTTTCAGGACGGAAATTCTTTCAACATGGGGATAATGTGACATCCGGTAATTTTCCGTTACCAAACTCGGTTAGAATCATCGGTTACTAATAATAGGTTAGATTTTTACCATTCGGCTGCGACACACACTCAAACACACACAAACCTGCGATTTCAAGCAAGAACAAGTGATTACCATTCGGTTTTGGTCGATTTCAAGTTATACAACACATTAAAATCATCAATTGCAAGCCATTACACGTTTAAAGGTTAGATTTTTACATGTTTTTGATGATTTTTCATGGGGGCCGAAACCCTAGTTCGAATATTGCAATTGAAGGCTTATTCTTGGTTGTTTGTTGATGTTATTATGTTAGTTAGGTTAGATTGATGCTAGTTAACGTCGTTTATGCAAGAAAGCTATGATTTTGATACGTTGTTCATAGGTTACTAATAATAGTAACTTTATTTGCATGGATATGGTGATTTGATGATGTATGAATGTTATGGATGTGTTTGTGATGATGATTAGATGCTAGGTTGATGATATGAACAATTGAAAATCAAGAAGATGTGTTATAGTTCATACATTGCTAATAATAGTAACTTTTGGTGTTGAATGTTGATGAATCATGATGATTAGATGTTGTTGATCATGTCTAGATATTGTCATGGACTTGAATTGGTATGTAAATGATGAATTCATGAATGTCTTGGGTGTTTGATGGATTTGGGATGAACTTTCCAAAAGGGAAACTTTAATTGTGAAATCTCTTAATATGATGATATGGGTATGTTAGGAGCATTTGGATCATGCTAGTAAGTTTATAGATGAGTTCTATGGTGATAGAATGTATTGGGTGGATTCAATGGATGTTGGTTTGGGTAATTATCTGTTTTGGCCTGTTTGTGGAAAAATCATGGTATGAGTCATATAGGTAAGCTAGGACTTTCGTTGATTGATGGTTGATTAAGAATGAACATTTTGGATGATATGAGCTATGGAAAATTGGTATGTTAATGATCATCATACACACGTGCGAATCTGAGGCCCCTACTTAGTAGGATTGGCAGGGTTTAGGGTGTGAAGTCATGAGTGGCTTCACCTGGCATGTGATGCGTGATTTGATCCTTGTATGGTGTATTATTTGTGTTATAGTTGTTATGAGCATGATAATAGTTTGAGATTCGCATGACTTGTATGATATCTGGCTGTATGATGATCTAATTAGTACATGTGGTTAATGAAGTGTTTATGTAATCAGTTTGTATGTTAATCATGTGTTATAGGCTGTTATGATTATTTGAATGGAATCTCACCTATAATGTCACCAACGGGTCAAACGGGTCAACTGGGTCAAATGTGTCTTGCCTTCTAAAATTTTGAGTTCTTTGGTTTGTAAAGCACTTGGGCTTTCAATATGATTCTGTGTACACGTACTTATGTACTCTCGTGTTCTAGGTAACCTTTGAAGGGTTGTCTTTGCACCTATCACCAGTTCTCTTTAGTCATTATCTTTACACACCAGGTGTGTTCATGCCCCTCTATTTTTATAAACCTTCTTCTTAGGGGAGGTAGCATACTTGTACTCAAACACTATGTTTATTATATAAGCTGTGTATGTTTTAACATAGTGCTGAATACCTTGAAAGTCCTCACACTTTCGGATCGTTAATAATGGTAACTAGCGGGAAATCTTGGGTAGTACTACTGGGTCTGACGAGCCCCACCTGTGCGACTCGAGGTCAAATGGGTGCAATATTGTCCTAGACACAAATATCATCATGACCTGGTAAGTCGTGACGGGAGGCAACAAACGCAACACAGTCAGCTTCGATCGCGAAATCACTCTGGTTATTACTTGTGAATATAGACTAGCTATCTATTTCATGCACTTCTTATTTATGAAATGTTATTGTTTATGATAAACGCAAACTCTTGAACTCACCAACCATTGTGTTGACATTTTAGTATGCTATTCTCAGGTTGTTAACTCTGCTTGCCGTTAAGAGCACTACACGGGTCCAGCATGCATTCTAAGACTCTATTTTAAAGACATGTTTGTTGGTGTCTATTTACGAGTGTTTAAATGTTTGGGTTGGCGTATGTTTTGCCAAATATGCATTTTTATATTTTGGGTTTGTCTTATTTACAAAACGCTTCCGCATGGTTTTAAAGTTTGAACTTTGGTTGGTTTTATTTTAAATGTGGCATATAGTGTCGTTCTGAGTAACTATTGACTGTGATCCTGGTTTTTTCACATACCTCGCGGTAAAACTTCGCACGTGGAATTTGAGGGTGTGACACAAGACTACTGTGAAGGTGACTCCCGAGGCTACAAAGGAGGTGAAGGCCGAGTCCTCTTTCCCGAGGCAAGAAGCGCAAGTTCACACCAGCTCATAATGACGCGATGATAGCACCAAATGCCCCTCAAAGGCAAGCTGTCGTTGCAAATCAATCCCCCGTGGTGAGGGCTTATACTGGGCCACACCCGATATGTAATACTTGCAAGTACCATCACGCGAGTAACACTCCTTGCAGAGTTTGCTCGTTGTGCGGGAAGTATGGGCATCTGGTACTACTTGCCTTCGTGCTCCTAATAATACGGCGTTGGCTGCAAACCGAGTCTGCTACAACTGTGGCGAACCGGGTCATGTCCGTCCATAATGCCCCCGCAATACGGGAAATATGCCACAGGCTCGTGGAAGGGCATTCAACATCAATGCCAACAAAGCTCAAGCCAACAACGACGTGGTGAATGGTACGTCATTAATTTCTTTTAATTGTCCTGTTGTCTTGTAAAATCCCTACCTGCGTTCATTATGCCAATAATAGGTTATTATTTGAGCAGGTATGTATCTTGTAAATAGTTGTTATGCTTCTGTACTGTTTGATTCAGGTGCGGATAAGAGTTTCGTGTCTTTAGAGTTCGAGCCTATTCTTTCCAAGCCACGTTCTAATTTAGAGAGATCTTTTACGGTCGAAGTAGCCGATGGCAAGTCTGTCGAAGTCGGTGTCATGATACGCGGTTGCACCTTAAGTCTTAACGAGCATGATTTTCTTATCGACCTTATTCCTATGCAACTAGGGAGCTTTGATGTTATTATCGGCATGGATTGGTTAGCCAAGCAACACGCGGAAATTATATGCTTTGAGAAGTGCATTCGAATTCCTTTACCATCAGGTGATACCTTAAAAGTTTTTGGAGAGAGTTCATCCCAAAGACTCAAACTCATGTCTTGTATCAAGGCCTGCAAGTGCTTAAGTAAAAACTACATAGTTTTCGTGGCTTACGTAGTCAACACGAAAGCCAAGGGTAAAGAACAGAAGGATATACCTGTCGTGCGGGATTTTCCCGAGGTGTTTCCCGAGGTTCTTAGTGGGTTACCTCCCGTACGAGAAGTTGAGTTCAAAATCGACCTGATTCCTAGTGCGAATCCCGTGGCTAAGTCGTCGTATCGTCTTGCACCGTCTGAAATGCAAGAATTAGCTAGTCAAATGCAAGAGTTGACCTATAAGGGTTTCATTCGACCTAGCTCTTCACCATGGGGTGCACCCGTGCTATTTGTGAAGAAGAAAGATGGTTCTTTCCGTATGTGAATCGACTACCGGGAACTCAACAAGCTCACTATCAAGAACCGATATCCTTTTCCTCGAATTGATGATCTCTTCGATCAACTTCAAGGAGCTACACAATTCTCGAAGATCGATCTACGTTCTGGATATCATCAATTACGTGTTCACGAAAATGATATTCCAAAGACCGCGCGTACTCGATATGGACATTATGAGTTGATGGTTATGCCTTATGGCTTGACTAATGCACCTGCTGTCTTCATGGATCTCATGAACCGGGTATGTAAATCGTATTTGGATAAATTCGTGATCGTGTTTATTGATGACATTCTCATCTATTCCAAGACAAAGACCAATCACGAGTCGCACCTACGTCAAGTCCTCGATCTTTTGAAGAAGGAACATTTATATGCCAAGTTCTCCAAGTGTGAATTTTGGCTTGAAGAAGTCCAATTCTTAGGACATGTGGTAAATAGCCAAGGAATTCATGTTGATCCTACAAATATAGAAGCCGTGAAGAATTGGTGTGTTCCCACGACCCCAACCGAGGTTCGTTCTTTTCTGGGTTTAGCGGGTTATTACCGTAGGTTCATTGCAAACTTTTCAAAGATTGCGAAACCGCTTACGGTGCTAACTCAAAAGAATAGACCTTTTGAGTGGGGGCCCGAACAAGAAGATGCATTCGAGACGTTGAAACACAAACTGTGTAATGCTCCTATCCTAACACTTCCCAATGGAAACGATGACATCACTGTATATTGCGACGCGTCTAGTCAAGGTCTTGGTTGCGTTCTCATGCAACGAGGTAAGGTCATAGCTTACGCATCGAGACAATTGAAGGTTCATGAAGTGAACTACACAACTCATGATCTCGAACTTGGTGCCGTAGTATTTGCTTTGAAGATTTGGCGACATTATCTCTATGGAACGCAATGCATAGTCTACACCGATCACAAGAGCCTTCAACACGTGTTTAATCAAAAGGATCTCAACATGAGACAAAGACGTTGGGTTGAACTAATTAGCGACTACGACTGCGACATTCGCTATCATCCTGGAAAGGAGAATGTTGTAGCCGACGCACTGAGTCGAAAGATTCACAACAAGACTGTCTCGCTTCAAGAAATTCGAGATCGAAGACAATGGTTTGACACGTTAGGAGAATTTGACATCGAGATTCATGTGGATGTTAACGAGGCCACTATCATGCTTCAAAACATAAGGATTGATAGTGATCTCGAGTTTTGCATCCACGAGGCTCAACAAGCGGCGTTAACCGAGGAAGGGAAAGATGACGATCTGGCGTATAACGTTCGGTCACAACCGGAGACAAAACCGAACGGCATGTGGTATTTCATGAACCGACTCTGGATTCCAAATGGCAATAATCTCCATCACTTCATTATGAACGAAGCTCATCAAACTCGATATTCTATTCATCCCTGGTCCGATAAAATGTACATAGATTTGAGTGGCCAATATTGGTGGCCGGAAATGAAGAAAGATATCGCGTCTTATGTTTCCAAGTGCCTCACATGTGCAAGAGTCAAAGCTGAACATCAACGGCCTAGTGGTTTACTTGAACAACCTGAAATTCCTTTGTGGAAATGGGAACACATATCCATGGATTTCATAACCAAGTAACCACGTACCGCTCGTGGCCATGATAGTATATGGGTGATTGTTGACCGTTTGACCAAAACGGCACATTGCATACCAATACGAGACACCTATAAGGTTTCAAGATTGGCTCGTATCTACATCGATGAAATTGTGAGTCGTCATGGTGTGCCGTTGCATATTATCTCCGATCGCGATGCTTGTTTCACTTCGCATTTCTGGTCTTCTATGCAAGAGCTTTTGGGCACTCAACTGGATTTGAGCATGGCTTACCATCCTCAAACGGATGGTCAAACCGAGCGAACAATCCAAACCCTTAAGGACTTGCTGCGTCTTTGTGTCCTTGATTTTGGTGGTGACTGGGATACGCATCTGCCGTTAGCGGAATTTTCATATAACAATAGTTATCACTCGAGTATCAAGATGGCACCATTCGAGGCTTTATATGGTCGTAAATGTCGTTCTCCGATTTGTTGGACTGGCATTGGTGAGAATTTCATCACTGGTCCTGAACTTATTCAAGAAACGACCGACAAAGTTTCCAAAATCCGAAATAACCTTGAGGTGGCTAGAAGTCGTCAAAAGAGTTATGCCGATAAAAGATGCAAACCATTGGAGTTTAAAGTCGACCACATGGTTCTTCTTAAGGTCTCTCCATGGAAGGGTGTTGTTCGCTTTGGGAAGAAGGGTAAGTTAGCCCCACTTTTTGTAGGACCTTTCAAGATTCTGAAAAGAATTGGGAAAGTGGCTTACAAACTGGAACTACCTTCCGAACTTAGCGGGGTTCATCCTGTCTTCCATGTCTCAAACCTAAGGAAATGCCTGGCTGATGAAAATTTGCATGTTCCTTTGGAGGAAATTCAAATTGACGAGTCGTTGCACTTCGTTGAGAAGCCGGTCGAGATTATGGATCGAACGTTGAAGAAGACCCGTACATCTACCACACCGATCATCAAAGTTCGTTGGGAAAACAAGCGAGGAGCTGAATTCATGTGGGAACGCGAAGATTTCATGAAGAAGAAATATCCCCATCTCTTCGCCTAGTCTTGTCTTTTAATTTCGGGACGAAATTTCTTAAAGTTGGGGAGACTGTGACCTATCGTATTTTTGTTAACGTTTGTTAAACGTCGTCATCTCTTGTAAGGGTGCGTTTTGTTATTAATGCAAGTACGAGGACTTATTTGTAATTCATTGAAATTATTACAATTTGGATGTAATTAAATATTAAATAATTAATGATAATCATAATAAAATGATAAAATAACATTAATAATATTAAATAATTATAATAAGTGTTAAGGAATAAAAACAAAATAAGTTTAATATTTTAAAGCTTGTAAAAAAAATAATATGTTGGGCATAAAATAACAAAATATAAATTATAGGGGCTAAACTGTAATTAATTTAAATTGAAACTTAAACTTTGGTTTTAAATTAACAAAACATAAACCGCAAGGGCCAAATGTGTAACTTATTTTGAAAACCCAACCCACCGCCCGTTTTCCCGGCCATGTACTCCGGCCACCTCCGGCCGAGAGTCCGGCCACCTCAAATCCTCAAAATTCCTTTATATTAATCAAATTAAACCGTTCTATTCGAATCACTAAACTGTTTCGAACCCAATGATGACTTTTAATCTGATTTTAAACGGGGATACATTCAAACCCGAACTCGAAACCGAAACCATCACAAATCAAAAACCGTTCACCCCTTAAATCACAATAATAAAGCAATTTATCAAGTATATACGTTCGGATAATCAAATGGAACTTAATGGGATGATTAATCCCACCTGAAACAGTCTTAAACTCATTCAATTCGACCTGAAACCCGCGACAATAATTCTATAGCTGTTGGGCAGGTTCTTGATCGAATTGAACCTATAAAATAGAGGGCAAATGCTCTCGACATCTTCTTTTCACTGTCTATGCCCTCAATTTCACAAAAACACACACGCCTCAAACATTCGATTCAAGAACCAGTCACAAGTCCCGTTCGAGCTTCTAATTACCAACACAACATCAAAACAGGTAATTAAATGGGGCTTTACACTAGGTTTGATGTGGGAAATCAAAGCCCTAAGGTCAATGGCTGTATCAACATCGAATTGATAGTCAATTGGTTCGATTTCAATTCTAGGGTTCTATGGAATTTTGGGATTTTGCGAAACATTATTTTAATCCAATCTTTCGGTTAATTGACACAAATTGGGCTTTGGCCTGGCGGTTTGGAGTTTGTGTGGTGTGGCAAAGGTCCCAGGTTCGAACCCGAGGCCCTGCCACAATTTTTTTAAAAGGGTTTTTGTAATATTTAAAATTCTGGAAAATATTTAAATATTATTATTAATTATTTAAAAATCAATTGTAATCAGAAATTAAATAAAATCATTTTCTTTTTAATTTTCTAGGAAATTTAATTAAGAAATTTCCATTTCTTTTATTTTAAAAATTATAAAAATTGTACAAAATACAACTTGTTGTTAATCTCAAATTGTAATGAGTTCCCATTTAATTTCTAATAATTACAATTAAATAAACTCCTTATTGTTACACATTTGTTTATGATTTTTTTTAAGAAAATAAATATACATATTTAAAAATGTACACTTATAGTAATTAATATAATTATTTTTAAACATTTAAATTTCCAAATTACTATTTTATTTAAATAGTAAATAATACCATTTGAAATTAAAAGTTTAACTTTTATTAATAATCACTAAAATTCTTATTTAAATCATTTAATTACCAAAATAATAATAAATTACATCTATTCAATAACATAAAAATCATGGATTAACGGTTTATAAATATAATACCAAAATCATCATGATTAACTTAACACGACGTTCTTTTAGGTTGAACGTTAACGAATCCTCGGCATCTTATACAAGACTTTCTATTTGTTCATCCTTATTATTCATGTGAGTTTTTCTATACCCCTTTTATATATTTTCACACTTTGGGGTGAAACATGTTAACCTTATGATAAATGCACTTGTAAACTTTTTTGAATCTTGTAAACACTTGGGCAATCATTCTTATTTGTCGTGGTTGATTGAGCTCTTGTAATTACCTTGTGATGACTATAATATGTACAATCATTAACTATTGCTAGCCTGACGACGTCATAGATCTATGGGCCTGACAAGCCTACTTGGTATTAAACCAAGTACACTTAGCTAATCGTTTAATCTTGTAATCTTATAATCTGTCAAGGTTTGATTGCTACATTTGTTCATCCATCCCTAGTCACTTTATTCAATAACCTATGACATTAATTGCCATCTTTTATACATATTTATGTATGAAAACTATGGAAAACTCGCCAACATTATGTTGACCTTTATTTTCAACATGTTTTAGGAAATGATACTGTTCAGCATGCCTTGAAGACTTACATACATCTAGGATTGGACCTAGAATAAAATAAAAGACATTGATCATTTTGTGACTTTGAATTTCTTATGTATTGTTAGATGTTTGAACTTGCTCTATTTCTTGGATGTATGTCATGAATATTGATTTTTAATAATATTTTCATTTTAAATTAGCGTTGTGTGGCATGAACAATCTTAACCCTCACATCTTGACGTTTTCGCCGTTAAGGTTGGGGTGTGACAATATTAATGAAAAGTGGAACTTAATGAATGTTACCCTCCCCCCCCCCCCCGGGCCCGTTTAATGATTAAAAGTCTTGCAAGCACTATGATAGACTTCACTTATGTGAGTCTGATGTATGATGATGGATCCGTATTCATGAGCGGGCTATGTGCCTTGCAGTGTGGATCAACTGTCGGGGGTTAGCAACCGTTTTCATGTGTACCGACAGGGATCGACATTCGTTGTCGATCAACAGGGATCTCTTGCCTTGTTCAATCTCGTTTATGATTAAGCGAAAGATAATGAAAGAATGAAAGATAATGAACATGCTTATTAAGACGCAAATGTTATGTATTATGATGTATGCATGATCATTATGAAGGATAAAGTTTATATTTTCCTATATTATTTTAAACTAGAACTCACTAAGCAAAACTGACTTTTATTCATAATAGTTGGCAGGTAATGCTGATGCTGAGGATGGCACCAGGTTGGGGGATACTTGGATGGCAATGGATGGCATTCCTGTTTATGAAATCTTTTATTGTAATTTAAGAAAAAGTACTATGTTTTATTTACAATTAAAGGACAAATGTATGATTACAATATCAACTGCAAGTTTTAAGTGAATGTTTATTTTATTCCGCTGCATTGTTTTATTATTAAAATGATTTTATGCGATGATTAACCAACTGTGAGGCTTCCCGGGAACGTGGCATTACAGTACCACACTGAGATCCTGCAGGGTCGTTTGTGTCATGTGACAGGTTTTTATAAGACACTAGGGTTAACCATTCGGCAGGTATGGTCCACTGTTTGTGGCTCAGTTCTTCCTTGGGGATTAACCGGTATAACATAACTTTTGAAGTGGCTAGCCGGGACTGAGTGCAGGGTTGATTGTGATCCCCCACAATAATGAAACTATGACTTTTAAATCAAATGTGGATTCTATTGAATCCTTTTATTTTTAAACTTTAAGCACTTGAATTCACCAACTTTTTAGTTGACACAATTTTCTTTTGAGCATGTTTCAGGTAACCCTTGATGAAGGTCTGGCTTTTGTAGAAGACTCATGATGACCTAGCACCGTGACCCATGGCATTTGCTTTGATTAGTTTTAAAACATTTGGAACAAGTTAAATTTTGTTGTTATGGAACAATTTGTACGGTTTAATTATGTACTTGCGCTAGGGCTGGACCTTTTACCAGCCCGGTTTTTCTTTAAAATGTAATGGCATGTCATGTTCTCTCCTGTTTTGGTCTTATGTTGGTTAGTTTCCGCTGCCATATGTTGTTGCTAGTCTGTGACGTACCACCCTACCTAGGCCCGGGGTGTGACAGATTGGCATCAGAGCCAAAGGTTGTAGAGGAGTCGGGAATATCATAGTAGACCCTAGGCTACAACCCTGATACCTTAAGACCGTCCTTGTGGGAAAGTGTTGGGATGATCGGGTTGGGTAAATTGATGATTACACTAGATCAACGTAATCATGAATTTACCGGACGCGTAAATTCCAGCATGGACCTTTTGGTAATGATTGGACCTTTTTGTTTGAAAGTTATGATTTCTAAAATTTACTTTGAGTGGCCTAAAATCTAAAATGAACTACTTTACTTGTTATTATTTGAAGAGACTACTAATTTATGATACTATTGATTACTAATACCTCTGGTTATTGATACTGTTGAGATATCTGATACTATTGCCATCACTGCTACTATTAGTATTATTATTATTACATCATGAGCTATGAGAAACCAAATTACTCATGATATTTCTTACAGGACATCAGAGCTATGGCCGACAAAGGGAAGGCACCTGCGTACCCAACTGACGGTACTGCACCAGCTGGGAGCCTCAAGAAGGCGATGTCGCAGACGGAGTATGAAGAATACCTGAGGAGATGCGGACATCTGCGCTGGATATCCGTTACATCCGACGACACTGAGCCATCAGAGGACTCTTCCTTGACATCCCCCTCCAAGAGCCGAACACATTCCCATTCACCGCATGTCGCAGCTTCTACCCACTCACCTATCCCACCAATCGGGGATAGGGGTGCACGTGTTATCACCCGTCCACGCAAAAGTAGTAGGCCAGGACCCTCAGTCTCTTTCAGGATGCCACCTCCTCCTCCACCACCAGGTAGGACTCCGACACCTGCACCACCGATATTTGAACCGCTCCGACAGCACCCACGCGATGAGCACAAGATGCCACCAAGGCACATGATGGCCCAAGTGTGCTAGCTGGTGACCTGTACTCCCAGTCTAGCTGTCTGGCAAGTGACGTAGGTCCCTCTGATGCTGCACTGGACGAGATTTTGAAGACTGTTTGTCGTCACGAGCTGACACTCCAGCACGCCACTCGAAACTCTCAGTTCGCTCAATTCTAGGCCATGATGGCTTCGCATGGGGTCCAGCGGTTGGAGCAAGAGCAAAGGAAGAAGAACTCAGGGTGGCTAAAGAAGAAGTGGATATTGAGAAGAAGTAGGGTTGTCTGTCATTTAGACAGTTGAAGGAAACAATTTTTATTATTATCAGATACTATTATTATTTATCATGGGGGTGATGGCTCCTTCCAACTTGTGAGACTATACTCTGATGCATTTATGTTTTATGATACTATTAACCCTATCTATTTCCTAAACTATTTCTATTGATGCTAATTTCGCAGGGTAATTTGTATTGAATTGCATGTGTTATGTCATGTGATGGAAATTTTGACTTGCGTCCTTTTGGCATACATAACTAATTACTGTTTGCCATAAATTCAATTTAATGGAACATATGTGGATGAACATAGTGGTGTGTATATTACACTTCCTCCTATTAGAACACAGTATTTTAGGATAATTGATGCATGGGCTATTTGAAACCAAAAAAATGAGATGCTAAACGAATTTATCTATGATGCTACCAGAATGCCGACCAGACGAGGAACCAGAATTGGAAGACAAGGAGCTACTAGAGGTCATCGTGAGGGGCTAGACAAACCGGCAACCAACCCCTACTCGACCAGGAACTCCCCTTGGAGAGAATGCCAATCAGGGGAATGATGAGAGAATTGCCAACCTCGTGGCATAACAAATTGCTAACGCCATTCCGACCATCATTGCCCAGATCAATGCGGACCGGAGCAACCCCGGCGGAAATGATGGATTCGGGAATGATGAGGGCAACCATGAGGAAGCCGAAGAATTAAGGAATGGATGCTCCTACAAAACCTTCATAGCATGCATGCTAAAGGATTTCTATGGCACCGAGGGTGCGATTGAGACCTACCGATGGATCGACGAAATGGAAGCCGTTTTTGATATCAGCGAATGTAAGATGGAACACATGGTGAGGTTTGCATCCCAATCACTCAAGGGATCGGCACTGGAATGGTGGAAGACTGTTATTCAGCCTCGGGGAAGAAATGCTATTAACCGAATGAGTTGGACCAAATTCAGGGAGTTGATAACCAACAAATACTGCCCAATCAATCAACTAGAGAAATTGGAGTCTGAATTCCTGAGCTTGGAAATGAAAGGTCCTAACTACACTGAGTACATCAACAGCTTCTAAGCCCTGTCTCTACTAGCGCCACACCTGGTGACACCGGAATCCAAGGTTGTAGCACGTTTCATTTGGGACTACATCTTAGAGTCAGGGGTATGGTTCGGTCCTCCAGGCCCTCAACCCTGCAAGCTGCGGTCGACTTCACCAGTAGTTTGACCGATGATCTAGTCAGGGCTGGGTGGACTGAACAAACCAGGATAGAAGAAAAGAGGAAGTCGATGAGTGAGAAGAGAAAATGGTTTGATGTGAAGAAAGCAATTGGTAGCAGTAGTGGGCCAAGCAAGAAGGCTGTTGAAGGTATGAGGCGCGATGACCAGAGTGGAAGGGAACGAAAGCTATACTTAGGTACAAGCCCATTCTGCAATAGGTGCAAACTGCATCATCAAGGGAGTGCAACCTGATGCCTTGCTTCCAATGCAAACGACCAGGTCATTTAATTAAGGATTGTACGTATGCGCCAGGTAAACAATGCTATGAGTGTGGAGATCCAGGGAACATGAGGAATAAGTGTCCTAAGTTGGGAGAGATAAGGATGCCTGACCCAACAAGCCCAAGGGGAGAGCATTCGTGATGGATCTAGTCGGTGCTCGTAAGGAACCTGATGTGGTCAATGGTACGTTCCTTAAAACAACCATCCTGCTACCGTTCTACTTGATACTGGAGCAACTGCTAGTTTTCTCTCTCGTACTTTTAGGCCTTTGATTGACTTGAGTGCATGTGTCCTGACTGATACCTTTACCATAGAATTAGCTGACGGTAACATCTTAGAAACTAATGAAGTCATCAAAGATTGCTTAATGAATCTAGAAGGAAGTACATTTAAGATAAACCTTATGCCTATTAAACTAGGAGGATTCGATGTGGTTGTTGGTATGGATTGGCTAGCTAGGCATAGAGTCAAAATCGTGTGTGATGAACGCCTACTTAAGATACCTTTGAGCGATGGGAAGGTGTTAGTTGTTCATGGTGAGAGAAGTAACATGCTATATCCTATGATATCCTATATAAAGGCTACCAAGAGTCTCATGAAGGGATGCCCAGCTTTCATAGTCTATGTAATGAAAGCCAAAGAAGAAAAGAAGATTGAGGATATACCACTGGCTCTTGAATATCCAGAAGTATTTCCTGAAGACCTACCAGGACTCCCTCCTACTCGTCAGGTTGAGTTCCAAATAGATCTATTGCCTGGTACTGCACCAGTAGCCAAGGCACCGTACCGACTTGCTCCTCCCGAGATGAAAGAACTAATGCTACAAATCCAAGAGCTACTCGACAAGGGATTTATACGACCGAGAGTTTCCCCATGGGGTGCTCCCCTATTATTTGTGAAAAAGGATGGAACCATACGTATGTGTATTGATTACCAGGAACTAAACAAGCTGACCATAAAGAATCGATACCCTCTTCCGAGAATCGACGACCTATTCGATCAACTGCAGTGAGCAAGTTATTTTTCCAAAATAGATTTAAGATCAGGGTACCTTCAACTGAAGATAAGAGAGGAAGACATACCCAAAACAGTCTTTAGAACTAGATATGGACATTATGAGTACCTGGTCATGCCCTTTGGACTGACTAACGCACCAGCGGCATTTATGGATCTCATGAACCGAGTGTGTCGCCCATACCTAGACAAGTTTGTGATTGTGTTTATCGATGACATCCTGAGCTACTCTCGTGGTAAGGAAGAGCATGAGAAGCACGTTAGGCTGATTCTCGAGTTGCTCAAGAATAAGCAACTGTATGCCAAGTTCTCCAAATGCGAATTTTGGATGCGAGGGATCCAATTTCTAGGACATGTCGTAAATAAAGATGGGATTCAAGTGGACCCTTCAAAGATAGAGGCTATTAAGAACTGGAAAATTCTGGAAACTCCTACCGAGATAAGGCAGTTCCTTGGATTGGCGGGATACAACAGAAGGTTTATCAAGGACTTCTCGTGTATTGTGCAACCGTTAAATGCTTTGACTAAGTAGAATACAGCCTTTGTCTGGGAACAAGATCAGAATGAAGCATTTGAAACACTCAAGGAAAAACTATGTAGTGCACCTATCCTCGCCCTCCCAGAAGGAGTTAAGGATTTCGTAGTCTATTGTGACGCCTTGCGTCAGGGACTAGGATGCGTGCTAATGCAGCGCAACAAGGTAATTGCTTATGCTTCAAGATTATTGAATGATCATGAGAAGAACTACACCACGCATGACCTAGAATTGGGTGCCGTGGTGTTTGCAATCAAAATTTGGAGGCATTATCTCTATAGCACGAAGTGCATTATCTACACTGACCATAGAAGTTTGCAACACATTCTTGATCAAAAAATGCTAAACATGCGTCAAAGAAGATGGGTTGAGCTATTGAATGATTACGAATGCAAAATCCGCTACCATCCCGGCAAGGCCAATGTAGTGGCAGATGCCTTGAGCAGGAAAGAAAGAGAAAAACCCCTTCGTGTCCGTGCCTTAAGGATGAGCGTGTATACCAACCTTATCGTAAGGCTAAAAGAAGCTCAAGGTGAAGCGCTAAAGGAAGATAAATTAGCAGAAGAATTGTTAACAGGAATGGAGAAGCGATTAGAGAGGAGTAACGATGGTATATATAAATATGAAGGGAGAACGTGCGTACCGAAGTACAGGGGAATTAGAGAGGTAATCCTAGACGAAGCCCACAAATCTAGGTACTCGGTTCACCCCGGAAGCGACAAAGTGTACCAAGATCAAAAGGCACTTTTCTGGTGGCCTGGAATCAAGAAATCAATTGCCATTTATGTTGGGAAGTGTCTGACGTGCGCCATGGTAAATGCTGAAAATAAAAAACCGTCAGGGACGTTACAACAGCCCGAAATTCTAGAATGGAAATAGGATAACGTCATGATGGATTTTGTTACAAAGCTACCCAGAACTTTCAGAGGTCATGATGCCATCTGGGTAATAGTTGATCGGTTAACTAAATCAGCTCACTTCTTGCCAATTCGAGAAGACTACGACCTGACAAAGCTGGCCCAACTGTACATCGATGAATTAGTGACCAGGCCTGGGGTGCCACTATTAATCATCTTCGATCGTGATAGTCGCTTCACTTCTCGTTTCTGGAAATCACTCCAGCAGGTGCTAGGAACCCGTCTGGATTTAAGCACTGCATACCACCCATAAACTGATGGTCAAAGTAAAAGAACCATCCCATCCTTGGAAGATATGCTAAGAGCTTGCGTGATTGACTTTGGTGGGAACTGGGACAACCATCTTCCTCTAGTAGAGTTCTCCTACAAAAATAGTTACCACGCGAGTATAAAAGCGGCTCCGTATGAGGCCCTGTATCGTAGGAAATGCCGATCACCATTGAGTTGGAATGAGATGTGATAGCCAAGTAATGGTACCCGACATCGTGATGGAGACCACCGACAAAATATTTAAAATCAAGGAGCATTAAGAGCAGCCAGAGACCGTCAGAAGAAATACGCTGACAGAAGGCAAAAACCTTTGGAATTTCAAGTGGGTGACAGAGTAATGCTAAAAGTAGCACTATGGAAGGGAACCGTGAGGTTTGGAAAGAAAGGAAAGTTAAGCTCGAGATACATTGGACCATTTGAAATACTGGAAAGAATTGGCCCCGTGGAGTATCAATTAAAGCTACCTCAAGAGTTAAGTTACATACATGACACCTTCCATGTGTCAAACTTGAAGAAGTGCATGGTAGACAAGACCATGGAGTTACCTTTGAAGGAGGCAAGGATTAATAGTAAGCTGAACTTCATGGAAGAGCCTGTAGAGATCACTGACCGGTTGGTCAAGAAACTCAGACGAAGTCGCATACCCAAGGTCAAGGTAAGATGGAATTCTAAGCGAGGACCTGAATTCACTTGGATGCGAGAAGATGAGATGAGAAAGAATTATCCATATCTCTTCAAACCCACTCGTTCGGAAGCTTATCGAAGCTAAAAATTTCGGGACGAAATTTCCTTAACGGTGGGAGAATGTAACGACCGACCTCTAGATCATAATTCTAACCTTTAACCTCCTGCATCATTATCCATACAATTAATATTAATGTAATATCATTATTATTAGTAGTAGTAGTGTTATTATTGTTGCTGCTTCTATTGTCATTTTATTATTTCATGTGCCATTTTGAATGATTTAGTCAAATCTAGCCTAAGCATAGAATAACTTGGCGCTCTGGGAAAAACTCAATTAGCACCCTAATAATTCTAGAACTTAATTGAAATAATTAAAAGGTATGCTTACACACTTAATTCATGGGCAACGCATGCATGTTCATGCACAATACTTAACAACTAACTAGAATTTACCATCTAAAATACTATACTACACTACAAAACTACACTACATAATAACATTTATACAATAAAAATTATATCAAAATACCCCACAAGACTCCAAATCGGCCAGTCCCTCTCCAGCTATCTCCTCCTTCTACTCCACTTGACACCACCACCCTTTTCCATCCACTCCCATTTCATGCAAACACAACACAACCTTCTCACACTCCTTCTCTCTTCTCATGGAATTTCCAGCAGAAACACACACACACACACCACGGTTTCTCTCCATTTCCAGCCACAACATTCAAAGATCAACCGCAAACCACCATCGGCCGACTCCAAGCAACCGAGAAAGTGGCACCTTGAGAGCTTTTGGTGCACGGTTCATACAATTTCAAGATACTCCAGCCTTTGTTCGAGATTCTCCAGATAATATTGTCCTTTCAAACTCTCCAAATTGTGAACCATTCAAGTGTAAGCATTAACACACCCGAACTAAGCTATGTCTTGTGTTATTCCTTCATTTATCTACCAAAAGCCTTACTTTCTTTGTTCTAGCAGAATCTTGCTGCCATCACCTTGTTCATGAGGAGCTTTTAACTTCACTATAGGTACCTCATATTTATATTGGTCATTCTAAGGGTGGAACACGGGTTACACCATGAAAGCCCTCTTTTTGGGTGATTTGTGCATCATCTAACCTTATGTCTTGAAACTACCAAACCAAAGCTTGTAATCTGCTTAAAAATGGTTTATAAAACTCATAATAACCTGTTTTGAAAGTTTATAAATGAGTGGGTAATGTTTAAGCATGATCCGTAAGGTTTTACACATGTGTAATAGGCTAAAATGGTGAAAATACACAACTACAAGCTTATTTCATGGTTTCATGTTAAATCCGTATGTTAGAGCTATTTTTCAGAAATTTTTGAGTTACTAGTTGTGTATAAGGTGATGTTAATGGCTGAAAAAAATAAAAGTATGGACTTGTAGGCATTTTGAGCTTATTTTGGGACCCGAAAGGTGGTAAAACGACCTTAAAAATAAGTGAAATTAGAGTATAACTATGTTGAAAAGAATTAAAGGCTCTAAAAGGTTTAAACAAAGTGATATAGATTGGATTTGTTGATTAAATGGTCAAAGGACAATTTAAATGGAACTTTTACCTAAAAACGGGTCTTAACCGGGTGATTTTTGGAAGAAAATCTTGGAAATAAAGGGATAAACCTAAAATCTATGAAAAATATATTATTTCAGTAATTTGAGACCTCAAATACTTGAAATTGATGAAAAATTGGACAAACACGTTTCTGAACGATCGGTTTCGGGTAAAAAAGCGTTTTAACGGGATAAACTAAAAAATGAGACTTTCAATTAATAAGAGCTTAAAAATACATTTTAGTCAGATTATAAAACTTGTTAAAAGTCCTTAAAATAATATTTAATGTTTTAAGACTTAAAACTATATGATTTAATATTTAACCGTTAAAAACCTTCGGTTTTACCGTAACCGGTAACTTAAAACATATGTTTACCAACTCAAATTTAAATTCTGGAAAATTTGGGAATTTAACTTATTAAAAATGTAATATTTAACTCCTAAGGTCTGATAATGGGCCATAAAGGCCAATAAATGTGAAGAAGCAAACTTTAGGGTAGAAATTGTAATTTCTAAAACCTGAAGGACTAAACTCTAAATTCTGCCAAACTTCGATAAACCGACCCCCTTGGGCTAACAATCATTTGGTAAACTTAATCTAACTTGTATAAATGATCCAATGTAGTGAAACATGAATTTTTCCATAAGAAACCCTAACTTTCTATAAAAGGAAACTTTTTAATACAAGCCTTAGCAAATTAAAGCTAGTCGATCATTTAACCTTTTCACACACCTAGTACACCTCTTATGACCTTAGAACTAGTGGCTTATCACTTAATCTTGATGGTAGGGTGCTAGACTTGAAACTTTCCCGGTACTCGAAGAACCCATTTCTTGAAACCTAAGGTGAGTTCTAGTGTTCCCTTTTTACTACTGTTTAGGATGAAACATGCTATGTTAAACTAAAATTTCTTATGCTCCTTATATGATACTTGTATGTTGTAGAAAATGTTAGAACCTGTTTTTGCTTATATCACGATCATTAATTCTTGTGTGAACCGCTTGTACTATATGGGTAGATCTACTTGGGGAATCCCCCACACACAGTGCCTTCCGTGATGAATAGGAAGGGTACCTGTAACACCCTGAAAAGTCAAAACGAGTCATCAAGGATAATGGGCTTAATTAATGGGTATTTAATAAAGGAAGGAAATGGCCATGGGCTAAATTAGCCTTATTGGGTAGTAGCTTAAGGGATTAAAGGCCCATAATCAGCCCTTAAGCCACTTAACCAGCCATCATCTTCCTCATTTGAACCCTAGCCACCAATTTATAGAGAGAGAAAGTAGAGAGAGAAAGAGAAGTAAACTCAAGATTTGGTGCTTCAAAGTTTAAGAGATTGAAGATCTGGGTGTTGGAGCATCAAACCATAAGAAAGGAGCAACCAATCCAGGTAAGAATCGGCCTCTAAACCCTTCTATAGATCAAACCCGAATTTTAGGGTTTTGGTTTTGAAAAGTTGCAAAGAATCACATAAAGGTCACATTTTTACGTATGAAAACATGTAAAAAGCTTAGATATAGCCTTATGGTTGATAAACTAAGAGATTGGACGTAGAAAGTTGTGATTTTGGGTTAAAAACGGGCTGGTTCTTAAATTTTATGCGTTCTATGAAACTATCTGTGCATCCAGCGAAACTGGGTGTTCAAGCTGCGAAACTGCGAGTTTTCTGCGAAACTATAGTTTCACAGGTAATTTCGCAGCCATGGAATTCGAACGAAAGTTGGGCAAAACTGCCATGCGAAACTGGCAGTGAAACTGTCAGCGAAACTGGCAGCTAAACTGTCAGCGAAACTGGCAGTGAAATTGCCAGTGAAACTACTTATCCGACAGCGAAATTAGCAGCAAAATTTGGCAGAAATTAACCCCTTTAAGTGTTAACTTATCTGCAGGCTGTGTAGTGTGATCCTAGCCTAGAAAGCTTAGTTTAGAAGTTACTCATGGAATCCAGGTGAGTTCTAGATCCCCTTATTTATAAGTTTTTCCATGTTTTGGGCCTATTATGCATAAAATATACGTTTTTAAATGTCCAAGATTTTAAGAGGTTTTAACAGGAAGATCAATTTTTCTTTAAGGAAATGTGCTATTCGTTTTTCAGCACGGCCCCAACCAGGGGCGTTGCCCCTTGGACCCCACTAGGGGCTGCTGCCCCTAGAACCCCGCTGTCAGGGGCTGCCGCCCCCGAACTGCCGCTGCCCCGCGGTGGGTCGGTTATGTTTTTATGATGAATTATACTTAGTATGTTGTGTACTCATAAGCTAAGTATTTTATATTAAAATAGAAGATAATATTAATGAAAAGTGAAACTTAATGAATGTTACCCCCCCGGGGCCCATTTGATGATGAAAAGTCTTGCACTCACTATGATAGACTTCACTTATGTGAGTCTGATGTATGATGATGGATCCGTATTCATGAGCGGGCTATGTGCCTTGCAGTGTGGATCAACTGTCGGGGGTTAGCTACCGTTTTCATGTGTACCGACAGGGATCGACATTCGTTGTCGATCAACAGGGAGCTCTTGCCTTGTGCAATCTCGTTTAGGATTAAGCGAAAGATAATGAAAAAATGAAAGATAAGGAACATGCTTATTGATCATTATGAAGGATAAAGTTTATATTTTCCTATATTATTTAAAACTAGAACTCACTCAGCAAAACTGACTTTTATGCATAATAGTTGGCAAGTAATGCTGATGCTGAGGATGGCACCAGGTTGGTGGCTACTTGGATGGCAATGGATGGCATTCCTGTTTATGAAATTTTTTTTGTAATTTAAGAAAAAGTACTATGTTTTATTTACAATTGAAGGACAAATGTATGATTACTATATCAACTGCAAGTTTTAAGTGAATGTTTATTTTATTCCACTGCATTGTTTTATTATTAAAATGATTTTATGCGATGATTAACCAACTGTGACGCTTTCCGGGAATGGGGCCTTACAAGTTGGTATCAGAGCTAAAGTTTAAGAGAATTGGGTAAGTAGTTTTCAAAACCTAAACTTAAACTGAAAATGGGACCGAATGTAGGATGCCAATCCAAGTAGCTACGTGCCATCAGGTAAAAGTTTTGAAGTAAAACTGGGATTATGTGCGTGTGCTATGTGTTTTATGTGCTTCTAGATTTGAATACTGATATGTGTTAGGATAGTGATTGCTTGGGACAGGAGGGTAAGGTAAGTAGTTAATCACACTTGGCCACTGTAATTAAGGACTTACCGTACTTATAATGATTTGAGCAATTATCTTGAATAACCATTTTGGTGTTTGAATCTTATAGGAATTAGTTATGGCTGGTAGAAAATCAGGGAAGGCAACCCGAGGAGGTGCTCGTGGCGGGCGTACTACTGAGCCACGTGTCACCCGGAGCAAAGCTAATGCTCCCGAGACTGTTCACGAGGAGTCGGACCTCCATAGTCACCCGGAGGGGGAGGGATCAGCCACCCTCAAATCTACTGTGAAGGAGGCTATCGTTGATGAGGTCTACAATGTTATGCAGAATGTGCTACCCTGAGTGGTGACAGAGGTTATAAAGCAGTCAAGGATGGAGAGAAAGCTGAGAAGAAGGGGAATGAAAATGAGAAGAATTCAGGAAAGTCCACTGGGAGGACTGAGGAATCCGAAGAGGAGACATGTCAGGATCAGTGATTTTAAGTTTGATCAATTAGAGTTGAATCGCAGCGGAATAAGAACAAGAATTAGACAAATATTGCAAGAACACAATAGATATTCGATGGAACAGTACACGGTTATAGAGAAAGAGGGTTTTCTGCAAAATGGATAATATCATTCATGCATACATGCTTCGGTATGGCGGCTGCTAAGCTTTTCTAAGTTTCGCTATAGCTGCACCCTTATAATTAGGTCAACATTCCTTATATAGAGGAATGTGACGTCTGCTGATGTCACTTGATAGTGACATCTAACAGAATTATTACAAACAACTGAAAGTAAGCAAACTACTGAGAATGTTCACAACAACTGAGAACATCTCAGAGTATGCTAAGTACAAGATGAAACTAAAACTACTGAAACTACAAGTACTGATTACAAGAAACATAAAACTACTGAAAGGAAACCATCATAACTACTGAAGAGGTCTTCTTCAGCTGTTGTGACAACATCTGAAACTTGGTCTTCAGTCTTTGTCTTCAGTTCTTTAGCTTCAGACTTTGTCTTCAGCTCTTTCACTTCAGACTTTGTCTTCAGCTCTTTCACTTCAGACTTTGTCTTCAGACCTTGTTATCAGTTGATGTCTTCAGCTGTGGCAGACTACTTCAGTTGTTGTAATGTCCGTGGGACTTAAAGGTTTTTCTGATCAGGCTCATTGGTTCTTTTGGTCCAACACATTTGTTGGACAATGTCCACATACTCCACATCATCTGGACTAAAGCACTCTAGATCATCAAAGCAATACAGATGATCACTAGAGTATCCACCTCCTGAGACAAAGGCACGGCTGTCCTGAAAAGAACCTTGCTGACCCTGTTGAGACCTTGGAGTCTCAGGAAATATGATATGGGGTCCTAAAGAACAGGATGGCTGCTGAGAATATGTCAGGTGCTACTGAGAATATGTCAGGTACTGCTGAGGTTGGGAGGGTCCTGAGCCTTCAGCAACCATTAAAGCGTTGCTAGCAGGAAGGCTTGAAGGTCTGCTCATCTGAATGCCCTTTTTGTTGTCCATCTCTACACGGTATCCATCAATGATGCCATATAGTTCAGTCATAGTAAGGGAGTTCAAATTTTCTATCCTCTTGATAGAGACACAGTAGAACGTCCACTCATTTGGGAGTGCACTCATGAATTTTCGAGTGAGATCTCTTAATTTAGGTGCAATTCCCATAGACTGAAGGGAATAGATAAGATCCATGTACCTGAAGTATTGCTGGCTGAGGGTCTCTCCAGTAACGTAAGTAAAGTTCTCGAACTGCTGCTTCAGTGAATCTTTCTTTGAGTCATTGGAGCTAGAGTACATTTGAGTTAATGCATCAAACAGTTCTTTAGCCAACTTGTAGTGCTCAAACCCCACTATAATGGAGTTGGGTATAGCAGTCATGAGAACAGTAATGGCATTACTGTCAATTTCCATCTTTTTCCGGTCTTCATCAGAGTAGTCTTCAATGGCCTTTTCTATCATGGCACCATTTCCACCTGGGGCAGCAACCTTTGGTTTGTATGGGCTATTGACAATAGATTGCCATATTTTCCCATCTTGATACCTGATGAAGCCTTCTATGCGTCTGCTCCATGATCTGAAGTTTTCAGGGGTGATGATAGGTGCTTTAGTCATCGTCCCCATCTCAACATCAGACTTTTGGTTGAGGGCCATTTTAGAGTGTGGTGAAAGGAGGAGTGAAAAACAGGTTGATTTGGATGGTGAGATCACACAATCAAGAGCCTAAAATGCTCTGATACCAATTGCAGGATCGATGTTTGTCACTTAACACTTGGTTTTTCTCTCAAACTCACTTAATCACACACACGGGTTTAGATGAAGCAAAATCTCTTCTAAGAGTTGATGATAATATACTAAGTAACAAAGAACACAAGGAGATAGTTTTCAAGGTACTTGTATATATTATTTCTCAACTCAAAGTATTACAAGAATCTTACAAGCATACAACTAGAGTTACAATGAGAAACTATATATACTATCACCTACAGCCGGATATACTTTGATACCAGCTGGAAACCCATAACTAAAGCAGATACTACAAAGCTATAGTTAAGGTATCTTAGATAAAGTATTATCTAAGATAAGGTAGTCATGACATGTCCATAACTTACCTTTTGTCACCAACTAAAGTTGGTAACTGTACTAACTTATAAAGGTGAACAGTGTAATAAAGTATGGTCAACTACATATGCTTTGAGAAAACACCATGTAGTTTATCAGAGGTCTGCAGCGGAGTGTCAGAAGGACCATACTTATGTCCACTGGTTCATAGCAGTGTCTTTCGAAGGTTAATTGGCTTCGGAAGAACAAGTTCTTCCGAGGCCATTTATACTTCGGAAGAGACTACTTCTTCCGAGGCTTGGGGACTTCTTCATATCAACATTCTTCGGAAGTCATCATCTTGAATTCTTCTAAGTCTTGATCTTCGGAAGAGAAGACTTTGTCTTCGAAAGTTGGAGTTTTCCTACGGAAATTGATCTTGCACTTGTCTTCGGAAGAACTCCATTTGCTTTCGGAAGTTCCACACTTAGCTTCGGAAGTCCTTTATTAGTTGCACCAAAAACGTCTAAGTGTTTGGTTTTGGTTGGACCAGCCTTTCTTGATCCAACATTATTATTATTATTATATTATTATTATTATTATTATTATTATTATTATTATATTATTATTATTATTATTATTATTATTATTATTATTATTATCATTATCATCATCATTATCATCATCATTATCATCATCATTATCATCATCATCATCATCATTATCATCATCATCATCATCATCATGATCATCATCATCATCATCATCATCATCATCATATCATCATCATTATCATCATCATTATTATCATCATTATCATCATCATTATCATCATCATTATCATCATCATTATCATCATCATTATCATCATCATTATCATTATCAATATCATTATCATTATCAATATCATTATCATTATCATTATCATTATCATTATCATTATCATTATCATTATCATTATCATTATCATTATCATTATCATTATCATTATCATTATCATTATCATTATCATTATCATTATCATTATCATTATCATTATCATTATCATTATCATTATCATTATCATATCATTATCATTATCATTATCATTATCATTATCATTATCATTATCATTATCATTATCATTATCATTATCATTATCATTATCATTATCATTATCATTATCATTATCATTATTATTATAATTATAATTATAATTATCATTATCATTATCATTATCATTATCATTATCATTATCATTATCATTATCATTATCATTATCATTATCATTATCATTGTCATTATCATTGTCATTATCATTGTCATTATCATTATCATTATCATTATCATTATCATTATCATTATCATTATCATTATTATTATTATATTAATAGAAGGCAGGACCTTGTATGGGAAAAGAGAGGAAAACCATCAAACTCAGACAAAGATAGAAGAATCAGAGAGGTTATGGAACTTTGGTGATTTTACACAGCCGTTGTCCAGGATATTAATATGTGATCAATGAAGGTCAGACCTAACACGCCCCACGCCTTCTTGGCTTTTTGGCTTAAACGGGTTCCCAGAGTTCGACCACCATATTAACATCTTAGATGGGCTGTAACCCTATCCCACTAATCCTCTTTGAGTTTACCCTTGTCCAGGTTTTAGATCTCTTTTTATTTTGATAATCTATTAAGCATGGTGATGTTCCAACACTTAGAGGTTTAGCCTCTTATTGAGGCGATCATACAAAAATAAAAAAGAGTAGTATCGAAAATTAGCAGAAATTAAAGGCTTGATTCTTCAAACTTTAAAACTTCAAATATTATTGCTGAAATGTTTTCACAAGAGAGTACAAGAGAAGAGAGAGAGAGAGAGAGGAGTGGTTCTGAAAACCGGTACCTTCTTCTAAACACTAAGTCCCTTTATATAGGGGTTTTGGTACCGAATATTACAGCGAATATTCGCTCATAATTACATATGACGCGTTTTGTATTACAAGTCAAAAAGTAAATAGTAAAAGTTACAATAATATAACATACAGACAAAATATTGTCGGCCAATTATGAAGATGAATTATTGATTCTTCTTTTCTTCTTTGTGGGGCCAATTGTGTCCTCTTGTTTTTTGTTTTTTCTGGGGTATTAACCGGACCGAATTCCTCATCTAATTCTGCCATCATTTTGTCATAAGCTTCATCGTCCATAGATTCATTTTCATCTTGACTGTCCTGGTATAACTGGGAGTCTTCTTGATTCATTTGGGAAGAGCTTGATTCTGCCCTTCTTGAAGATGATTCATCTTTTCTTTTGAAGTTTTTGGCTATATCCTTCTTGACTTCTTCTAGATAATATTTCATTATTTCTTGGTCACTTATATCATCCGTGCCTTTTATCATTTTAATTTTCCTAACAATGTGTTGGAATGGGCTTGGAGATTCCCTTTGCTGCTTTATCTACTGCTGGTTTTTATATAGATTAATTGTTTTTTGGATTTGATCCAGAGTATCTTGGCATCTGATTTTGCCATCTTCATCCTTATCCATCATCTTTTTCAAGAACTTAGTCATATAAGCTCTCTTTAGGCAAAAAATGTTTTCACTGGTATAACCAGTTTCTGGGATCCGTTTCCATATCCACGGGATACTGAACTGGACAAAATAATGTAGAGAGGCCATTCCTTCTACGAAAGTATTGTCATGTTGTGCCTCTATTAAGGCTGGAGATAGTTCTACCCATTGGGTGTATAAATCTTTAAATTTTTTAGACTCATTAGTATAAATATCAATAGATGGACCGTATGACTGCCACCATTGATAAAACCATATTGGGATTTCTGATTCATAATTTGTATGACAAATTTTTATAAACCATGAGTGTTTATGATTAGGGTTTTCATATAAGAATGCCCTTTGAAAAGCTTTAACATAATCTCAATAGTTATATCTAATGGGAGTTTTTGTTTCAGGGTGTAAAATTTCCCTGCCTTCTATAGTATCAGAGCCATGGTAATTTTGTTGATGTATGTGTGTATGTTTCAACACTTAAATCTGATATTCAAATATAAATATTTTAAAATCAGAAGATACTGTTAAAAATAGTATGGAGGAAGAATATGATATTCCTCACAATTTAGATTTATTAAATAAATGGACTATTCCAAAAATTGATTACAAACTAATATATAAATTAGGAACCTTTGAAAAATTGGGATTAAAACAAGTTGTTAAAACAACTGAGGAAACATTTTCCTTAAACAAAGATGAAATGATAATAAAATTATTATCAAAAAGGGATTTACAAAAATATAAAAAAGAATATAAATTTATTCATATAGGTCTAGTGCAAATTGTATTTAAGCCTTTGACACTAGAAGGCTTACCAGAAAGCTTTGTAGCAGCTCTCAGAGATGCTAGAAACTTAAATTGGAAACAATCCCTTATGGGAATTGTTCAATCTAGTCTGGCTCATGGCCCAGTCTATTTTAATGTTTATCCTAACTTGCAATTATCATTATCTGATGTCAATATTTTAGATGTTTTAACTTTGAATGTTAAAACACATGGCTACAATTATGTACCAGGTTCAGAGGTAATATGTATCTGTTATAGGATTTATTATAAACCTTTGTTTACGCTTAATCCTCATTGTAAAATGATAGATAAACCTTTAAATGAAACTATTCTTATAGAAACTAATTTCAGTAAAGCTAATATTACAACTAGAAAAAGAATTAAATGAGAAGAAATTAATTTTCCAGAAAATTGGGTATTAGATAACGCTAGCCCATCTCAACAATATGTGGACAATAATCCAATAAATATTTCACAAACAAATGAAGGGTCGGTTCAAATACAATTTGAAAATAATAAAATAAAATATGAACCCTCTTTGTCAAAATCAGTCTCATCACACTATTATATTTCTCCTGTAGATTACACAGTTGGAAGTCCTTCTAGGGCATTAACATCTAGAATTAGGGAAGAATTTCCTGAATGAAAAATAGTGAATTAAGAATAAACTCGGATAATATAGTTCGAGGAATTAGAATAGATCCGAAACTAACCGAATTAGAAATAAATTTTGTATAAATATAAATTCAAAAGAAAAATTAGATTTTACCCCGGGATCACCGGTAAGAGAAGAAATTTCTAAAGAATTTCTCCAACCCAAATGGGAATTATTTAGAACATGGTTTTTCAAAATTTTTGAGAAAACAGATAAAGAATTTTTTAGAGAAGAATATTATAATGAATTAAATGAAAAACAAGAGATCATACCTTTTGTTTCATGGTTTATTGAAATATATACTAATAGTATTATTTCTGTTATAGAAATTTTTTTTAATATTAATGGAAATTTAGTTTCAAATGTTTTCCCTCCTACTAATGGTTTTTAAATAGAAAAACAAGGAGAAGAAAGGTATTATTAAGCTTTTCAAAAACTTCTAGAAGGTGAAACTTACAGATAACAATTTCTCATATAAATGTTTTAATAAAACAACAAAATTATTCAAATTTTTATTTGATAATAATTGGAGAACAACTCCAAGATATTTCTAAAAAAATGGATAAAATATTATGCCATTTTAAAGAAAAACAAAGTATCATAATAAATGACCAGTTAAAAGAAAAGGAATTTATTGCTACTCCTAGTATTCAATTACCTCCTAAGATAACAGATTTCAAAACGAAATCTGAAGAAAATCTAATGCAAACATTAATTGATTCAATTAATATTTTAAAAAATCTAAAAATAAATACGTTAACAGATTTTGAAGATAGTCTAAAAGAAGAAGATTATAAGCCGAAAATCAATGATGAAACCATGAAATTATCTAAGTTTGCTAATAAGCCAACTCAGAGGATGTATTATTATCCTAGGCCTACTCCACAGGATGTTCTAATAGAAGAATAGGAATACATAGTGAATAATTCGTATAGTGGAAAAATGATATATGAATGGAATATAGATGGTCAAACAGAAGGGCAGATTTCTAATACTGTCCATAGGATGCTTATCTATAGCACTATTTGTCAGAATAATAAGAATACGACTAAGACGATAGCTCAGATGATTATATCAGGTTTTACAGGCCAACTTAAAGGTTGGTGGGATAATTATCCATCAGATTCAGATAGACAAGAAATCCTCAATAGTACAAAAGAGGATAATGGTGTTGTTGAAAACAACTCAGTTTATACTTTGATAGTTAATATAATAGAACATTTTACAGGAAGATGGTCTGTTAATTTGGAGAATATCAGGACTCTTCTACAAAACCTTAAGTGTAGAACCCTAACATCTTTTAGGTGGTATAAGGATACTTTCCCAAGCAGAGTAATGGAACTCCCAGAGTCTAATAGCTCACATTGGAAGTCAAAATTCATAGATGGCCTCCCACATCTATTTGCAGAAAGGGTTAGAAATAACCTTAGAAAAAAAGGAATAAGTATAAATTACGATGAGTATACTTATGGCAAGTTGATAGGAACTTGTATTCAAGAAGGTTTAAATTTATGTAATAAAATTAAATTAAACCAGCAAATTAAGAAGCATTCTCTAAATGAGAAAAAACAATTAGGTGAATTCTGTAGTCAATTCGGTATAGAAGGAACCTCAAGTAATTCTAAGAAGATTAAAAAATCAAATCCCTACCAACATCAGAAAAGAAAAAGGAAAAGGGAAGATAGAAAGAATAAATGAATTAAAAAATACGAAGAACATAAAGCTTCGTATAAGACATATAAGTGTAAATTAATTTGTAAAAAATGTGGAAAAATAGGTCACAAAGCAAAAACTTGATGGGTTAGAAAGAAGCTTAATAAGCTAGAAGATGAAGAATTAAGAAATCAAATATCAAAAATACTATTAGAATCAGATTTTGAATCTGATCAATCTTCGGATGAAGATTTAAATATTTTAGAAAATGAAAGTTTATACTCTTCTTCTGAAGAAGAAAACTGTTGCAAAAACAATTGCAATAATAATACTTCAGAAGAAGAAGAAGAAAATATTTATCAAATAATTTCACAATTTCAAAATATGGAAATAAATGTATTAACAAGTGAAATAATAGAATTATTAAAAGTGGTAGACGATCCACAGATTAAAGAGAAAATAATCTATTCTTATATGGAAAAGCAAGAAGAAGGTCCTTCTTGTTCAAATTTTAAAGATTCAAAACCTTTTTCTCTGGCAGAATTAAAAATCCAACTAAATCAGAGAAATCGAGATAAAAAACCTGTTGATATACAACAATTAAAGAAAGAAATTGATAATTTAAAATCAGATATAAAGATTTTACAACAAAATAATAAAGAATTAGACAATAGAATAATATGTCTAGAAAAAGATAAATTAAATATAAAACCAATAGAAGAATCATAATTATATCTGAAAAATATAAGAGAAATTATTACTTCTCAAAAATGGTATGGGAAAATTAAACTATTAATAGGAAATGATTTCTTAATAGAAGTAATTGCACTCTTTGATAGTGGTGCAGATTTAAATTGCATACAGGAAGGATTAATTCCTACGAAATACTATTATAAAACTATTCATACGCTCAGTAATGCTGGGAAAGGAAAATTAAAGGTAAATTATAAAATCTCTCAAGCTTTTATTTGTCAAAATAATACCTGTATCAGTACAAGCTTTGTACTAGTAAGAAATCTTGGAAACCAAGTAATACCTGGAAGTCCTTTCTTTGATAAAATATTTTCTTTAAAAAATGTAGACCGTACTGGAATAACTGGTACGTATGAAGAAAACGAAATTGTTTTTAAATTTATTTCTAATCCAATAATAAGAACATTAAATAATTTAAAAGATGAATTGCTGAAAGCAAAAATAAATTAAATTATTTTTTTACAAAAAGAAATATTTTCTTTAAATATTCAAGAAAGATTAGATAATCCAAAATTAAAAGAAAAGATTAAACTTATAGAACATCAATTTAGCTTACAAATATGGATCAATCATCCCAATGCTTTCTGGGATAGAAAGAAACATATTGTTTCACTCCCATATGAGGAAAACTTTAATGAAACTCAAATTCCGACCAAGACTCGACCTTGCCAAATGAATTCTGAATACATGAAATTATGTAAACAAGAGATAAAATCTCTTTTAAACAAAAATTTAATAAGAAGTTCAAAATCTCCGTGGTCATGTACAGCTTTTTATGTTAATAAACATTCTGAACAAGAAAGAGGTACACCAAGGTTAGTTATTAATTATAAACTACTTAATAAAGTACTAAAATGGATTAGGAATCCTATACCTAATAAAAAAGATTTATTAGATAAGTTATACGAGTCAAATATATTTTCCAAATTTGATTTAAAATCAGGATATTGGCAGATTCAAATTGAAGAAAAAGATAGGTACAAAACAACTTTTACAGTACCTATTGGGCATTACGAATGGAATGTTACGCCATTTGGATTAAAAAATGCCCCATCGGAATTTCAAAATATTATGAATGATATTTTCATTCCTTACAGTGAATTCATTATTGTTTATATTGATGATATTCTTGTATTTTCAAAGGATATTGAAACTCATTTTAAACATTTAGAAATATTCAAAAATATAATTTTAAAAAATGATTTAGTTATATCTAGACAAAAAATGTTACTTTTTCAAACTAAGGTCAGATTTTTAGGTCATAATATTAATCAAGGAAATATAATTCCAATCAATAAAAGTATCAAATTCGCATCAAAATTTCTAGATGAGATTCTGGATAAAACTCAATTACAAAGATTTCTTGAAAGTCTAAATTACATTCTTTCTTATTATAAAAATTTAGCAGAGGATACTGTTTTACTATACGATAGGCTAAGGAAAAATCCTAAGCCATGGTCTATCGATCATACTAAAGCAGTTCAAAAGATTAAGCAAAAGGTTCAAAACCTTCCCTGCTTAATGATTGCATTATTTACTATTTAAATAAAATAGTAATTTGTAAATTTAAATGTTTAAAAATAATTATATTAATTACAATAAGTGTATATTTTTAAATATGTATATTTATTTTCATAAAAAAAATCATAAACAAATGTGTAACAATAAGGAGTTTATTTAATTGTAATTATTAGAAATTAAATGGGAACTCATTACAATTTGAGATTAATAACAACTTGTATTTTGTACAATTTTTATAATTTTTAAAATAAAAGAAATGGAAATTTCTTAATTAAACTTCCTAGAAAATTAAAAAGAAAATGATTTTATTTAATTTCTGATTACAATTGATTTTTATATAATTAATAATAATATTTAAATATTTTCTAGAATTTTAAATATTACAAAAACCCTTTAAAAAAAATTGTGGCAGGGCCTCGAGTTCGAACCCGGGCCCTTCTATTTTAATATATAATACTTAGCTTATGAGTACACAACATACCAAGTACAATTCATCATCAAAACATAACCGACCCACCGCGGGACAGCGGGGGTTCGGGGGCGGCAGCCCCTGACAGCTGGGTTCTAGGGGCAGCAGCCCCTAGTAGGGTCCAAGGGGCAACGCCCCAGGCTGGGGCCGGGCTGAAAAACATCAGCGCGAAATATTTTTTATTCTTAAACATTTATATAGCATATTTCCTTATAGAAAAATCAATCTTTCTGTTAAAACCTCTTAAAATCTTGGTTTTTTAAAAACATATATTTAGTATGCATAATAGCTCCAAAACATGGAAAAACTTATAAATAAGGGGATCTAGAACTCACCTGGATACCGTGAGTAACTTATAAACTAAGCTTTCTAGGCTAGGATCACACTATACAGCCTGCAGATAAGTTAACACTTAAAGGGGATAATTTCGCTGCTAATTTCGCTGCCAGATAAGCAGTTTCACTGCCAGTTTCGTAGTGTCCATAACGCGTAGGGAACGCTGTCTTAGGAATGTCTTGTTCTTTCACCTTCAGTTGGTGGTAACCAGACCGTAGGTCTATCCTTGAAAGCCAACAGGCACCCCTTAAGTTGATCGAACAGGTCGACAATCCTTGGTAACGGATACCAATTCTTTACGGTCAGCTTATTGAGCTCGCAATAGTCAATGCACATCCGCATGCTACCGTCTTTCTTCTTGACGAATAAAACCGGAGCACCCCATGGAGAGATACTCGGTCGAATGAAGCCTTTATCCAATAAATCTTACAACTGATCCCTCAGTTCTACCATCTCTGAAGGAGCTAATAGATACGGTGCTTTAGCGACGGGCTGCGCTCCCGGTAGCAAATCAATCTGGAATTCGATTTCGCGGTCAGGCGGCACACCGGTCAGGTCTTCAGGAAAGACGTCAGGAAACTCGCGCACTACTGGCACGTCTGATAATTGTGGCTCTGGCGCATTCACATCTTTTACACAGGCCAAGTAAGCGCTACACTCACGTCTCAAGTACTTTTCATCTGTGATCATCGACACGACCTTCGGTACACAGCACACCTTATCCCCACGAACCGTAACAGTACTACCATCTGGCGCTGTTAGACGAATTATCTTCTTACTACATACTATATTGGCTTCATAGCTAGCTAACCAATCCATGCCTAACACCACATCAAAACCTCCTAAGGCCATATCATGCAACCTAGCAGGGAACTTACAACCTTCCAACTCAATTAGGCAATCCTCAACCACCTCAATCACCTTAGTGGACTTACCAATGGCTGTTTCTACATAAAAAGGCTCGTCTAACTTTCTACTCTTATCATGCAACATATGACAAAAGGCAGCAGACACAAAACTCCTACTAGCACCAGAATCAAAGAGCACAGAAGCATATTCATGGTCTACCATAAACATACCTGAAACCACCTCTGGATCTGCCCTGGCCTCCTCACGAGTTATGTTGAATCCCCTTGCCTTTGCCTTTGAACCGCCCCCTTTTCCCTTATCTCCAGCTTTAGCCGCTCCTGATCCTTCTGATTTTCCTTTCTTACAGTCTCTTCCTAAGTGTCCCATCTCCCCTCACTGGTAACATTTAACTGCCCTGCAGTCCTTGACATAATGGCCCTCGCCTCCACATTTGAAACATTTTCCCGTCCCAACCCTACACTCCCCTGAATGTCCCTTTCCACATTTCCTACAAACACCTCCCTCACCCGTATTTCCTCGTCTCCCAGACTGATCCTCAACTCTCATCCTCTTCTCTCCAATCCTGAAGTTGTCACCTCCGAACCTCTTCCCATTTCCATTCTTGTTCCCACTCCATTTCTCCACCTTCTTCTGTACAGGCATCGAAACTCTCTCATCATACAACCTCCCAACTAAATCCACCACAGACCTAAACATGCCCGGTCTGGCAGCAATCATGTGCCTCCTGATATCCACGGGCAAACCCTAAATGTATCTTTTGATCTTTTTGGATGCAGGTGTCACCATGTCTGGCACAAGTCTTGCAAGTTCATTGAACTTGAAGGTGTATTCATGATGAGTCATGTTCGCAGCCTCCAAATACAAGAACTCCTTCTCAATCTTGTCTAGCTCTCGATGGGGACAATACTCCTCCAGCAAAAACTCCTTCAACTCAGACCACTTCATTTTGGCTATCGATCGCTTTCCTTCAGCCTGGACAATATTGTCCCACCAGCACAACGCTGAGCCAATGAAAGAATGAGTGGAAAACTTAACTTTCTGATCTTCCCGACACTCACTGATTTCCAGTGCCGCTTCCATCTCTTTGATCCAACGGTGAGCGGCAGTAGCATTGCCATTACCGTCAAAGGTTGGGGGCTTGCACCTTTGAAATGCCTCATAGTTGCACCCCTTAGTAGTCTCTTTTTCAGACTCCTCACCACTATCATCATCATGAACTACCACCTTAGGGTTTGATGTCTTGTCAGGATCAGTGATTTTAAGTTTGATCAATTAGAGTTGAATCGCAGCGGAATTAGAACAAGAATTAGACAAATATTGCAAGAACACAATAGATATTCGATGGAACAGTACACGGTTATAGAGAAAGAGGGTTTTCTGCAAAATGGATAATATCATTCATGCATACATGCTTCCGTATGGCGGCTGCTAAGCTTTTCTAAGTTTCGCTATAGCTGCACCCTTACAATTAGGTCAACATTCCTTATATAGAGGAATGTGACGTCTGCTGATGTCACTTGATAGTGACATCTAACAAAATTATTACAAACAACTGAAAGTAAGCAAACTACTGAGAATGTTCATAACAACTAAGAACATCTCAGAGTATGCTAAGTACAAGATGAAACTAAAACTACTGAAACTACAAGTACTGATTACAAGAAACATAAAACGACTGAAAGGAAACCATCACAACTACTGAAGAGGTCTTCTTCAGCTATTGTGACAATATCTGAAACTTGGTCTTCAGTCTTTGTCTTCAGTTCTTTAGCTTCAGACTTTGTCTTCAGCTCTTTCACTTCAGACTTTGTCTTCAGCTCTTTCACTTCAGACTTTGTCTTCAGCTCTTTCACTTCAGACTTTGTCTTCAGACCTTGTTATCAGTTGATGTCTTCAGCTGTTGCAGACTACTTCAGTTGTTGTAATGTCCGTGGGACTTAAAGGTTTTTCTGATCAGGCTCATTGGTTCTTTTGGTCCAACAAACTCCCCCTGAACCAATGCAGCCAAAACCTTTAATCTTATTGAGGTCCCACTTATTCTTGGCAGAAATACTCTCTTGATCAGCTTCAGAGATATCAGATAAGCACAGGCCAGGGAACAGGTTTCAGTAGATGTGAATGTCAAAGGATGGAAGGGAACTCTGTCTTGGGGAACTGGACACAGAGCTGTTATCCCAACCATGAAACCTACTTCCCATTGATGAGTCTATAAGACTCTCTGACGTAGGCCTCAAGGAGAACAACTTGTTCCTCCTTAGTGAGTTCTTCTGCTTCTTCTTCGAAGAAGAACTCTGGGCCATAGTACTCTGATAGGTACTTTAACGTCTTTCCATTTTTCAACTCAACAGTTGTTATCTCTCTGTAAGCAAATTCATCTGGGTGAGTCCCTTCTAATAACAACTGGAGTTCATTTTTCTTGATCTCTTCAAGCCTCTTGTATAACAACCCCTTCTTGACCATTTTGTTCTCCATTATAGTTTGACAGGGTCATCTTTGACTTGTAGGCTCTCTTGAAGTCTTCAAGTATCTCCCAGGGTGAGACTACAATGGCCAACATAATAACAGCATCTATGGTCTTTCTCACTTGGCCATTGTATCTACTTGGTATGGATTTCTTATGAATTCTAGAACTAACCCTGGGGTCTGGCCAAATCCTTACTCTCTCCTTTTGATATTGAAAGGTATACCTGAGAGCATACAGCCTTTGAGCGTGTTTCTTCATGGCTTGTATAGATGATGACTGAGGAAACTCTTTGTCAACCATCTTCAAAAGTTGCTCATCGTGCTGTTTCTGCTGTTCTTCTTCTTCAATCTTAACTTTCACCATTTGCCTCTAAAAGTCTGGTGTGATCATTTGTTGAATTCTGGGCTCAGGTATTTTTAAAACAACAGAGATTGGCAGACTGTCTTCTTCATTATCTTCTTCTTCTTCTTCCATCCTCAACACCCTTCTCCTCCTTCTGGGTGCATCATTGGATGTGGTTTGAGGTGGTTTTTGGGGTAAGGGAGTTGGTTTTGAGGGTTGAGTTGGTTTAAGTTTAGGTTTAGGGATTGGTTTGGAGAGTTGTGGGGTTGGTTGTTTTTGAGTGGGAGTTTGGGAAGGCTGATCTAGCATTTTTGTGGTAAGTTTGGCTTTGGAAAGCTTGGCCATATCAGTTCTCTTCCCAACACCTGCTTCATCTAATGCTTCGATAATCAACCCCTTATTGAATCCTTCAGAAGCACAGATTCTGGTGGTTATTGCCAGAATACTGTCTCTGGTCCATGATTTAATCTCAATTAATGATCTTCCCAAGTATTTTGCAATAAACCTGATCATTATCTCCAACCTCTCCCTTTCCATCACACTGTAACTGGCCCATCTCTCTTGTATCTCTTTAATCTCCAGCCTTCTGATCTCAGTGTCTAAAGTAGCTGTATCAAAGCCTTGTCTGAAGAGTTGGTCTATTATTCTGTCCATTGATCTGCTGTGAGCTTCATCAGCTTCTTAATCAGATCTTCCAATGATTTCTCTTCATCAGGCTTTTGAGTTTCAGTACTTTTCTTTCTCTTGTATGTGATCAGCTGTTTTTCCTTTTCTAACTCCTTTTCTTTCTCTTGTTGTTTCTCATCTTCCACTCTCTTTCTCTTTCTTTCTTTCACTGCCTTAGACTCCCCCTTTTTGGGTGCATTGGGTTCAGGGGTTTGAATGGCAGAAAGCTTCTTTTGCAAAGCATCATCAACAAGTGTTTGTAGATTTGAGGAGATCCTCTCATCAATGGCTTTATGCACAATCTCATTGATGATGGGAGTGATGAGAGGTAAGGAATGTTGAAAGGTAGCAACCATCTGCTCAGAGGGGTTCTGTCCCTGAGAGGTGGTGCCAAAAGCAGTGGCTGGTGGCTTAGTTGAGTGTAGTGGCTGAGTATTTGGTGAACCTTCAGATGAAGGTGCCATCTGTGGGTTTATTGGGGCAGATGGACTTTGATCCTGAGACATTTTGGCAAGCAGTTCTTTGAGTCTGCTCACCTTAGCCTCAAGGATTGTGTTATGGGCTAAGACATCAAAGAAAAAGCCCAGGTCATCATCAGTCTTTGCTGAATCACCTGACCTCCTGATTGAATCAGGATGTACATGCCCTGAGTGTAGATCCGTTGTAGCATGTGCCCCTTGTTCTTGGTTTTGGGGACTTCCTGCCTCAGGACTGAGTCCTTCATCGGCAGTTGCCTCTGGTGAGGTCTTAGAGATGTTACCAACTGCATCCTGTTAATTTGCTGAATCAGTAGAATTGCCAGCCTCACCAGATATTCTAACCTCCTCCTCTACACGGGGAGATTGAACATTATAACCCCTGTGCTGTGGGTTATCAGCAGCATTTTGGTCCTCTTCCTCAGCTGTTGAGGTTCTCCCCATTGTAATTGGTTTCTGGGGAGGAGGAGAGGAATGCAGCTGACTCAGCACTTGTGCAACTATAATGGTTGGGCTTTGAGGGGCGGTTGCATGTGGAGATAGGTTTGAAGCAGATTGCACCCGGGGTGACTGGTGCTCTTCAATGGTAACCTTCTCAATTGAGATAGGTTCCAGAATTATGGTATCCCCAATTATGGTTGCATCAGGATCCTGTTGAGAGGATGCCTGAGCGGCTAGGGCTGGTGGAGTCTTTGACACTACTGGGGGGTTAGAACCAGTAAGTGTTTCCTGTATTGGTGGTACAGGGGCATCCTCAGGGGACTCATCTCCCTGAGTAGCCTTTTTGGGCTTTTTGGTGTTGGGTTTGGTGGGGACTTTGGATCTGGAAGTGGAGGCTGTGGGTTCCCGCTGCTTGGGTTTTAGCAGCCGGGCAGCCCCTTTCAGTGTAGGGTCAGAGTTGTGCCTGGAGTATACTTCAGGCAATACAGCCGGAGCAGGGACTCCAAGGCCAACAAGGCCGTCTGATTTTAGCTGATTTAAAATTATGGCCATGATGAACCTGGGATATAATATCCATCTGTTTGCCACAGGTTTCAAAGCCAAATCCTTTAGTTCCATGAAAAGTATCTCAAAAAAATTTAGATTTTGTCGTTCAAAGATAGAGTATAATACCTGTTGCCATCGGGAGGACATCTGATCCCATGAGGAGGTTTTTGGTGCAAGGCAGACATTCAGCATGTGGAATATAAGACGTTCAGCATCATGGAAGTGCTTCTTCAGAATGGTGGTAGCACTTAAGTCTCCTTCATACCCGTTATTAATGAAAGACATATCAGTTGTGCCTTTCGGGTATTCTGTGACGCAGGTGGCATCATGTAGATTTAGGGTTTGTCGAATGATGTCTGGAGTGATGACCACCTGTTTTTGGTTAACCAACGACTGGAGAGTGATTTGGCGATCATTCTCACCAGTTTGCACAGAGACGTTGGTCCAGAATTGGCTTAGGGAATCGGGGTATATGGTAGGATTCAGAAGAAAAGCGGTTCGGTACTGGGAATCTACCATAAGATCGATGGCATTATAAAATTTGTTCCAAAAGGCCGATTTCGAGAGGTAGGCAACACAATTGTGTCTGGGTTTGAGTTTCATGGTCGCCATTGTTGAGAGAGTGAAGGACATGAAACGGCTAATGAAACGTTTGAATTTAGGTTTAGGTATTTATAGTGGAAGAAAAGGCTGATATAAAACGACTGAAAGTATTGGTACTGTCATCAGTTGTTTGAAAACAACTGAAAACCTGGTATTAACTTTCAGAAGTTGCAACAACTGAAGACTTGGTATTAGTCATCAGTAGTTATGAAACTACTGAAGACATGGTTTTGGCTTCAGGTGTTGTAAACAACTGAAGATTTGGTGTTAGTCATCAGTAGTTGTAAAACTACTGAAGACATGGTTTTGGCTTCAGTTGTATGAAGTGAAACAGCAGTTGTAGAAACAACTGAAGAGAAAAGTTTCTCATCAGCTGTTGTCGTCAATTCTTAGCTCATCAGCGGTTTCATTCTGACCTCAACACTTATCAGACTTTGTCTGATTTTCAGACGTTTCATTGGTCATCAGTACTTATCTGTTATACTTACATCAGTAGTTGTAACTACATCAGTTCTTTTCAACAGATAGAGTACTTCAGTACTTTTAAGTAATTTAGTCTTCAGTAGTTATGAAAACTACTGAGGATAAAAGAACTTATCAGTACGTATTTGTGACAATAGTATACGAATGCTCATCAGTACTTGTTGACTGAGATCATCAGTAGTTGTCACTTATTCTAGCTGCAGCATACCAAGCCTTAACATTAGGTTTTGGAAAGTTGAACTGTCCAAAGGCTTAGTAAATATGTCTGCAAGCTCATCAGCACTAGGAACAAACTTTGGATCAATCAGACCTTTTTGAAAACAATCCCTAATAAAATGGTGTCTGATCTCAATATGTTTGGTCCTAGAGTGCTGGACTGGATTCTTGACAATACAAAGAGCTGAAGCACTATCCATTAGTAATGGAGTCTTTGTCTCTGTAATGCCATAATCCAATAATTGATTCTGAAGCCAGAGTACCTGAGATGTACAACTTGCAGCAGCAATGTACTCGGCTTCAGCAGTGGATGTAGCAACAGATATTTGTTTCTTACTCTGCCAAGAAACCAAACAGTTGCCTAGGAATTGACATCCACCAGAAGTTGATTTTCTAGTTACTTTACACCCTGCATAGTCACTATCAGAAAAAGCAACTAATTTGCAAGAGTGCCCAGTGGAATACCAAAGACCTAGAGATTGAGTACCTTGCAGATATCTAAAGATCCTCTTGACTGCAATCAAATGAGACTCTTTAGGAGCAGCCTGATACCATTTGTCAGGATCAGTGATTTTATGTTTGATCAATTAGAGTTGAATCGCAGCGGAATTAGAACAAGAATTAGACAAATATTGCAAGAGCACAATAGATATTCATTGGAACAGTACACGGTTATAGAGAAAGAGGGTTTTCTGCAAAATGGATAATATCATTCATGCATACATGCTTCGGTATGGCGGCTGCTAAGCTTTTCTAAGTTTCGCTATAGCTGCACCCTTACAATTAGGTCAACATTTCTTATATAGAGGAATGTGACATCTGCTGATGTCACTTGATAGTGACATCTAACAGAATTATTACAAACAACTGAAAGTAAGCAAACTACTGAGAATGTTCACAACAACTGAGAACATCTCAGAGTATGCTATGTACAAGATGAAACTAAAACTACTGAAACTACAAGTACTGATTACAAGAAACATAAAACTACTGAAAGGAAACCATCACAACTACTGAAGAGGTCTTCTTCAGCTGTTGTGACAACATCTGAAACTTGGTCTTCAGTCTTTGTCTTCAGTTCTTTAGCTTCAGACTTTGTCTTCAGCTCTTTCACTTCAGACTTTGTCTTTAGCTCTTTCACTTCAGACTTTGTCTTCAGCTCTTTCACTTCAGACTTTGTCTTCAGACCTTGTTATCAGTTGATGTCTTCAGCTGTTGCAGACTACTTCAGTTGTTGTAATGTCCGTGGGACTTAAAGGTTTTTCTGATCAGGCTCATTGGTTCTTTTGGTCAAACAAAATGGCTTTGCTGACTTACCGGGCAAAGAAGTTCTTCAAAAGAACTGGAAGGCAGTTCCCTCAAAACCCAACTAGCAGCATGTTTGGGTTTGACAAGACAAAGGCCAAATGTTACAATTGTAGCCAACTTGGTCACTTTGCTAGGGAATGTAAGGCTCCCAAGTCAAATCCGAGAACCTCACACGCCTCTTCACATCCCTCTACACCAAAAGCCACTGGGAAGTCAATTGAAACAACAGCTGTAGCTCAAGAAGTTTACTGGAGCTTTATGGTACAGGATGTGTCTCCCGCTCAAGCACTCATGGCTGGAACAGATGACAACAAGGTATATGAACATCTCTATACTCCAGCTTGTATTACTAAGGTTAAGTTATATCAGGACTACAATATGGAAATTAAATCTGATATTAAGTCTTTAAATATCTTAAAATATGATTTTAAAAGGGCTGAAACTGACTATCAAAACAAAATTGATGAGTTAGAGAAAATTGTGTCCTTGTTAAAACATGAACATACTAACTACAAGACTCAAATCAAGGATTTAATATCCAAATTGTCTGAGGCTCAAGCACAGCTTGTCACAACTAAGGCTCAAGCCAGGAGGCATGCTATCTCAGAGCAAAACTTCCAAGCCATTCTTGCGTCAACCTCTCACTCCAAACTTTATTATCAAAACAAAGGTGGGTTGGGAACCAATGAAATTGCTCCACCACACTCTTATGAGTCTATTAGACAACCAAGATATGGTACTGAAGAGCAAGAGGTTCCATCTGTTGACCCACCTTCTAATGAGTCAAAGAGTGATGCAACTTTGGAAACCATCACAGGGAAGAACCAGGTAAACCATACCCCTCTAACTAGTGATAACCAACCCCTTACCACTAAAGCCAGAAGAAGCCGAGCTAAGGCAGCCAGAAAAACTACCAAGAAAGTGGCTGAATCTAAGCTGAAGATTGACCCAAAACAAAAGGGTGTGTTTATCTCAGCTGGATTCCAGGTGGTAGGAACTTCTGATTCTGGAAAAGTGTGTAGTACCAGCACATCTATCCAACAAAAGCATCAGAAGACAAAGGGAAGAACTGCTGATGAAGACAATGAAAACAAGAAACAGCAGCCTTCATGTTCCAAGAAGACTAACATTGTCTGCATAATGTGTGGTCTGTAAAACCACATGGCCAAAGATTGTTACTATAATCCTGCTAGCACACATTATGCAAACAATGTTAAAATAGAAGGAGTTAGGGAAGGTTTCTCATTTGGACCTTATCATATGGTTCAAGTGATGAAAAATGGAAAGCTTGTTTCCAAAGCAAGGTTGCTTTTGGAAGAAAGTTCTTCTTCTAAAGGGAAAATGGCTTGGGAAGTTAAAGCTATCAAGACTCAAAAGAACAAGAGAGTCCCCTTGATACCATCCTAGAAGAAGACTTCTTCGGAAGAAAAGGTGGTGAAGACTTCTTCTGAAAAGAAAGAAGCTTCGGAAGAATGTCATGCTGCTGAAGCTTCATCAAGGGATGGAATGGAAGATCAAAGAAGATGCTGTAACCCAAGCTTCTTCTTCACAAACACCTATTGAACCCCCATGCATAAATTTTGGTTCAATATCATCCTTATCATTGGAAAGGCCCAAGACTAACAAGGCTTGGGTTTACAATAAAAACTAACTTTTTCACCTTATATGCAGGGATATCCATATGACAAGAACAATAATGTTTGGATTGTAGATAGTGGATGCTCCAGGCACATGACAGGGAACAGATCTCTCTTTCAACAATTTCAACATTTTGATGGAGGTCCTGTTCAATTTGGAGGTGAGGCTGGAGGATACATTTCTTGCAGAGGAAGTGTATCCAATGGCAAGTTAAAAGTTGACAAAGTTCACTTTGACAAACAGCTTGAACACAACCTGTTAAGTGTTTCTTAATTCTGTGATCAAAAGCATCAAATGCTTTTCACAGAACATGAGTGCATTATCCTCAAACCCGGGATGACCATTCCTTAGGAATTGATGCTTCTTAGATCTTCCAGGAAAGGGGATATGTACAAGCTAGATATGAACAATGCTTCCCCACTGGGTGAAGTATCATGCATTCTCTCCAAAGCTGATGGTGATGAGTCAACACTATGGCATAAACGTATGTGTCATGTCAATTTTAAAACCATGAATAAATTGGTTAAAAATAACTTGGTACATGGTTTGCCTAAAAAGGAATTTTTCTACAAAGATAACTGTGTTGCATGCCTGAAAGGGAAGCAACACAGATCATCTCATAAACCCAAAGTTGTTAACTCTATCACCACCCTATTACACTTATTGCACATGGATTTATTTTGTCCCACAAGTATAATGAGCATTGGAAGGAAATCATACTGCCTTGTGATCGTTGATGATTTTACAATATTTACATGGGTATTCTTTTTAAGAACTAAGGATGAAACTGCTGAAACATTAAAATATTTTATTCTTAAAATTGAAAATCAAATTAATCACAAGGTTAAGATAATTAGAAGTGATCAAGGGACTGAGTTCAAGAATCATGTTCTTGACTCATTCTGTAACTCAAAAGGGATTGCCAGACAATACAGTGCTCATAGAACTCCTCAACAAAATGGTGTTGCTGAGAGGAGGAACCAGACACTCATTGAGGCTGCTCGGACCATGTTAGCTGATTCAAAGCTGCCGCTAACATTCTGGGCAGAGGCAATCAGCACTGCATGCTATGTGCAGAATAGGGTCCTTGTAGTTAAGCCACATGGAAAAACCCCTTATCAGCTTTGGAACAAGAGGCCACTGCTCATTGGCTTTTTAAGGTCCTTTGGCAGCAGGTGTACCATACTTAACACAAAGGACAATTTGGCAAAATTTGCTGAAAAGTCGGATGATGCTATCTTTGTTGGATATTCCTCCAACTCTATTGCTTATAGAGTGTACAACATCAAAAATCAGCAATTTGAGGAATCATCCAACATTGTTGTAAATGAGCACACTCCTTGTGTTAGGGGGAATGGCCCTGGTCATATTTTTTATTTAGAATTGTTTCCCAACTATTCTAAACCATCTTGTGAGAATGTTTCAGCTAGAACAGGTACTCAAAGTGATTCTGATGATGATCAACTGTTTGAGTTACCCAGACCTTGTTCAAGTTCTCCAAGAGTAGCTAAAAATCAAGTTCCCTCTATCTTAAGATCTGACAGCATAACTATTTTAAGAGATAGTGGAGCTTCAACTAGCGGTCCACCTAGTGAACCTCAAAACTCATCTGATGACACTGCACAACACCAAGCTGATGGAAGTAGTACTTTGAAGGAACAGGAAACTGTTAATGCTGCTTCACAGCCAACCAACAATGATGATGTTTCTCATTCATTCAATCAGTCCTCATTGAATGAGTTTCAAACAGCAGCTGATCATAGTGTTCAAGTTCCTGAGCAAAATATGTCTAACCTGGATCTATCTTTGCAACTGGAAGTGATTCCCATGCTTAGGATTCACAACACTCATCCAGTTGAGAACATCATTGGAGAAGTCTCTGAAGGAGTGAGAACAAGGGGACAAACTCACAATGGGAATGTCTGCTTGTACTCCTGCTTTTTGTCTCAGATGGAACCCAAGAGAGTAGAAGAAGCCTTAAAGGATAGTAGCTGGGTTGAGTCAATGCAAGGTGAATTGCTTTAATTCAAGAGATAAAAGATTTGGAACCTATGTCCGCTACCATCTGGTCAAGTACCAATAGGCACCAAATGGGTTTTCAGAAACAAGAAAGATGATAGAGGCTTGATAATCAAGAATAAAGCAAGACTGGTAGTTCAAGGATACACCCAAGAGGAAGGAATTGAGTTGTAAGACTTGAGGCAGTGAGGATCTTTCTTGTTTATGTTGCATCCAAGAATTTTACTGTCTACCAACATGATGTTAAGTGTGCCTTTCTATATGGGGATATAGATCGGGAAGTCTATGTGTGTCAACCTCCAGGATTTGAAGATCCACAGCACCCCAACTATGTGTGCAAGTTGGATAAAGCTCTATACGGGTTGCACCAAGAACCTAGGCTATGGTAGGAGACTTTGTCTCAATTTCTCCTGAAGAATGGATACACTAGAGGCACCATTGATAAGACTTTATTTATAAAGAAGTCTGGGAAAGACATTTTGCTCGTCTAAGTCTATGTTGATGACATCATATTTGGTTCTTCAAATGACCAAATGTGTAGAGACTTTGAGAGCATCATGAATAAGAAATTTGAGATGAGTTCTATGGGAAAACTGGACTTTTTCCTTAGAATTCAGGTAAAGCAAATGAAGGAAGGGTTCTTTATCAATCAATCTAAATATGTATCTGAAATATTAGAGAGATTTGATATGAAAGATTGTAAGCTAGCAAAGACTCCTATACCCAGAAACCACAATCTTTGTCCTGACTCTGAAGGAGAAGATACTAATCAGCATCAGTATAGGGCAATCATTGGGTCTCTGATGTATCTCATAGCAAGTACACCTGATATCATGTTTGCAACATGCATTTGTGCAAGATATCAGGCTGCTCCAAAGGTGTCTCACCTAGTTGCTACCAAGAGAATTCTTAGATATCTCAAAGGAGCACCTAAACTAGGTCTCTGGTATCCTAGGAACAACAATTTCAATCTCTATGGTTATTTCTGATAGTGACTATGGTGGCTGCAATATCAACAAGAAATCCATATTAGGGGGATGTCAATTTCTTGGTGGAAGGATCATTTCATGGCAATGCAAGAAGCAATCTTATGTCTCAACATCAACTGCTAAAGCTGAATACATTATTGCTGCTAGTTGTTATGCTCAGCTACTGTGGATTCAGAACCAGATGTTAGACTATGGATTCAACTTCATGAATACTCCTATCCATATTAACAACAACAGTACTATCTCCATAACTAAAAATCCAGTCAAGCACTCCAAGACAAAGCATATCGTCATCAGGTATCATTTCATTAGAGATATTCATGAGAAAAATCTGATTAAGCTAGTCAAAGTTGAATCAAATGAACAATATGCTGATCTATTCATAAAGGCATTTGATGAACAAAGATTTAAGTATCTTATTGCAGCTATTGGGATGATAAACATTGATTAGTCTATCTCATTTGAAAAAACTTTTCAAAATGTGTCTTGTCTTTGTCAGTCTTGTCTATGCAGCACTTAATAAACTGTGAGTTGGACCAGAGCAGTCTTGTCTATGCAGCTACTCTGCCAGTCCCTCACATGAGGCCGGCCATCTTCAAGATTCTGAAGAGGATGTCCACCAACTTCACCGGAAGACACACTCCACTTCTTCCAGGTATGATTGAGCGCATAGCTCCTCGTGACATCCCTGTTAACCCCACACGTGATGAACCCACACCAGCAACCACTCTCATAATGCCAACTCTACCTTCTCACCCCATCAAATACACATATCAGAGATGCCCCAAACGAACCCTTGTTCAGTCTACTCTGATTGAGCAAGCCCCTCCGACTCTATCCAAAAAGACTACAGTGGAATCATGGGCTCCCACTCAGTCTGAGGTCTCCCCATCCTTCACTATTGACCTCAATAAGGGATTTGCGTTTCCACAGTCTCAATCCCTTGAGCCCCAAACCCAAGCTGAAAGCCCTCAGGGAGAGTCCTTATACTCCTCTGAGCAGCCAAAAAGGGACAGCCCCACCAAAGGCTCAATGCTAATAGACATTGATCAAAGTCCCGGGTCATTAGATATAACTTCCATATCCTTTACTGACCTATTAATAAGAACTAATGAGGAGATTATGTCTCTTCATGGCAATGAAGTTGATCCACAATACCCTCTTCCGGATCAACAGAGCCTAGAGAGACCTCTTATCTCCAGGCCCCATCAGCAAAAACCAACTGAGGTGAGTCCCACTGATGTGGAGGGGACTCATGTAGATTCACCTGCCATTATTGAAGGAGCCTCTTTGGATCCTCAGGGCAGTGGTAACATTTCTGAGTCTGAATCTATGGCAACCGTGCCCTTTGATGCCTCTGAAAGAGACATCATTAGGCAAGGGAAACCAGGGTGCCAAGAAACCACATCTGGTAGTGAGGATTAATATACTATGTATATTACCTCATCTCCCCGTGATTCTTCAAAAGAAGATGAGGGAAGTCTGAAACTCACCATTCAAGACCTACTTTCTAAAGTCTCAAATCTTGTATCTAAGGTTAAGACTTTAGAGGACAGGTCCGCCACTCAGCAACTTAAGATTGAAAATCTCAAGACTCAACTAGCTGAGAAACGGATTGAGAGATCTGTTTGGCATGTACCAATTCAAGTCTCACTGACCTCTTCCTCTAGCTCATCTAGCTCTCAAGATGATCCTACCAAAAAGGGGGAGAGTGTTCAGAGGCAAACACATGTGGAACCACAGAGCCATGCTTCAACATCCCTTACTTCAAGATATCCTGCTCATCAAGCAACAGTTTTTCTTGAGCCTCCTCCAATTGTTCTTCAAATGTATCAAAGGATGCTCCAAGATCTAAATAGGTTCTTTTCTAAGTTCCTGCTTTGATCTTCCATTGAACAGCCAAGCCCTGATTTTGCTGTGACATCGGGTAATTTTCCGTTACCAAACTCTGTTAGTTTCATTAAGTCTTGCATACACGTGTCGTGAGCACACACTCGTTGTCGTTGAACGTTGGTGACTTAATAATAATTAATAATGTTAAATAAGTAATTTCTATGTTGATTATTAAGTTGTGCTTATGTGTTTACGTGATTTAAATATTAATTGTGAATTTTATCGCGTAACGTGGAAACGTGTGTATTTAGTTTGTAAATTCTGTAGCTTGTAAAGATAATACATATAATTGTTATTATTAGTTTATATGTTTATTGTTTTAGTTAAAAACATTTTAAAAAAGTGTTTAAAAGTCTAATGTTTATAAAATACAAAATGCAAGGGTTTAAAGGGTAATTATGCAAAATTAAATTGATTAAAACAAAAACTCTAACCCTAATCACCTTGAGCGGCCGTGACTTCATTCCCTCTCCCTCTCCCTTCTAAAATTCAACCATGATCAAGTATCAACTCACGGATTTGGATCAATTTCAAGGCATACAACAAGTTAACAATATCAAAGCTTGTTCCTTTCCTCGATTTTAAGGTTAATTTCGTGTTTCTTTCATGTATTTTGTTCTAGCCGAGAGTTTTGTGCGATTTGGATGAATTGGAGGCCGAATGTTGGTTGATTGTTGATGTTATTGTGTTAGTTAAGTTGAATACATGTTAGTTAACGTCGATTATGCAAGAAAGTTTGGATTTTGATGGATTGTTCATAGGTTACTAAGAATAGTAACTTTATTTTGCATGAAACAATGATTTGATCATGAATTGGTGTTATGGATGTGTTTATAATGATGATTAGATGCTAGATTGTTGATATGAACATTGGGAAATCGAGAATGCACGTTGTAGTTCTTACCTTGCTAAAAATAGTAACTTTTGATGTTGAATGTTGATGAAACATGCCAATTAGATGTTGTTGATCATGTTTAGATATTGTTATGGACCTAATTTGGTATGTAAATGATGAATTCATGAATGTCTTGGGTATTTGATGAAATTGGAATGTACTTTCCCAAAAGGGAAACTTTATTTGTGCAAATCCTTGAATTGGATGATTTGAGCATGATTGGGACATTAGGACCATGCTAGTGTGTTCATGGATGGTTTCTAAGGTGATTAAATGTGTTGTTTAGGTTGTATGAATGTTGATTTGGCTTGTTACCTGTTTTGGCCTGTTTGTGGAAAAATCATGGTATGAGTCATATAGGTAAGCTAGGACTTTTGTTGATTGATGGTTGATTAAGAATGAACATTTTGGATGATATGAGCTATGGAAATTGGTATGTTAATGATCATCATACACACATGCAAATCTGAGGCCCCTACTTAGTAGGACTAGCAGGGTTTAGGGTGTGAAGTCGTGAGTGGCTTCACATGGCATGTGATGCGTGATTTGATCCTTGTATGGTGTATTATTTGTGTGATAGATGTTATGAGCATGATAATAGTTTGAGATTCGCATGACTTGTATGATATCTGGCTGTATGATGATCTAATTAATACATGTGGTTAATGAAATGTTATATGTAATCAGTTTGTATGTTAATCATGTGTGATAGGCTGTTATGCTTGTTTGAATGGAATTTCACCTATAATGTCACCAAAGGGTCAAACGGGTCAACTGGGTTAAATGTGTCTTGTCTTCAAAAACTTTGAGTTCTTTGGTTTGTAAAGCACTTAGGGTTTCATTATGATTCTGTGTACACGTACTTATGTACTCTTGTGTTCTAGGTAACCTTTGAAGGGTTGTCTTTGCACCTATCACCAGTTCTCTTTAGTCATTATCATTACACACCAGGTGAGTTCATGCCCCTATATTTTTATAAACCTTGTTCCTGGGGGAGGTAGCATACTTGTACTCAAACACTATTTAATTATTATAAGTTGTGTATGTTTTAACATAGTGCTTAATACCTTGAAAGTCCTCACACTTTTGGATCGTTAATAATGGTAACTAGTGGGAAATCTTGGGTAGTACTACTGGGTCTGACGAGCCCCACCTGTGTGACTCGAGGTCAAATGGGTGCAATATTTTCCTAGACACAAATATCGTCACGACCTGGTAAGTCGTGACGGGAGGCAACAAACCCAACACAGTCAGCCTCGATCGCGAAATCACTATGGTTATTACTTGTGAATATAGACTAGCTATCTATTTCAATGCACTTCTTATGTTATGCAAATGTTATTGTTTATGATAAACGCAGACTCTTGAACTCACCAACCATTGTGTTGACATTTTAGTATGCTATTCTCAGGTCGTTAACTCTGCTTGCCATTAGGAGCACCACACGGGTCCAACATGCATTCTAAGACTCTATTTTAAAGACATATTTGTTGGTATTTATTTATGAGTGTTTAAATATTTGGGTTGGCGCATGTTTTGCCAAATATGCATTTTTATATTTTGGGCTTTACTTATTTACAAAACGCTTCCGCATCGTTTTAAAGTTTGAACTTTGGTTGGTTTTATTTTAAATATGGCATATAGTGTCGTTTTGAGTAACTATTGATTGTGATCTTGGTTTGTTCATACGCCTCGCGGTAAAACTCCGCACGTGGATTTTGAGGGTGTGACAGATTGATATCAGAGCCATTGGTTATAGGGAACTAGGTTGCATACACACACTAGACTATAACCGCACAGTTGTTAGTTACTTACTCTCCTTACTATATACTCATTGGCATACGCAACACGTACTTCGCAGCATGGCATCGTTGTCCATAAATTTAGGCAAGAGACCTGCACGATCTGAGTCACCTCCTACGTCTCCCGTACCTGATAGGGGATTTAACTGGCCCTGACATCCTTATCCTCCTGGCGAGATAGACTGGGATCAGCCTTTCATACCTCCTGAGCTCGATCCTCCGCAGAACTGGGATTTCTACCCCACCTACATAAACCGTATGGCTTATAGAGAGCGTGTACCACCAGTAGCTCCGACACGACCTAGGACTAGGTCATCGACTGCCTCTGCATTGCCTACTCTTCCTACCTTGAGCATCCCTCTCGACAGGCGTTTGCAGCCTTGATAGCCACTCTAGACACGGAGCGACAACGGATTAGAGGACACACTGATGAGAACTCTGCCTTAAGATCTGAGATGCGTCAGTTGCGTTTCCAGGTAGAGACGCTTCAGGAGTGACTCTCGATGGCCATTGGTGGACATCATACCCTGGCAGGCAACGTTGTAGCACTTAGTGGGCGCATGGACGCACATGAACACCATAACATAGTGATCGATGATAGGTTTGCTGATCAAGAGGCATAGCTAGCAGCACTTCAGGTTGTTGAAGCCCCTGCACCTTTGGTGGACCCTGACGAGGAAGACCCGGAAGAGGAACCTGAGGAAACCCCCGAAGAAGAACCAGCAGAGATGGATGAGGACAGTGACGGATCTGACGTACTGGATTGGATGCCACCAAGGCACAGCATGTATGATGGCCCAAGTGTGCTAGCTGGTGACCTGTACTCCCAGTCTAGCTGTCTGGCAAGTGACGTAGGTCCCTCTGATGCTGCACTGGATGAGATTTTGAAGACTGTCTGTCGTCACGAGCTGACACTCCATCACGCCACTCGAAACTCTCAGTTCGCTCAATTCTAGGCCATGATGGCTTCTCATGGGGTCCAGCGGTTGGAGCAAGAGCAAAGGAAGAAGAACTCAGGGTGGCTAAAGAAGAAGTGGATGTTGAGAAGAAGTAGGGTTGTCTGTCATTTAGACAGTTGAAGGAAACAATTTTTATTATTATCAGATACTATTATTATTTATCGTGGGGGTGATGGCTCCTTCCAACTTGTGAGACTATAACTCTGATGCATTTATGTTTTATGATACTATTAACCCTATCTATTTCCTAAACTATTTCTATTGATGCTAATTTCGCAGGGTAATTTGTATTGAATTGCAATGTGTTATGTCATGTGATGGAAATTTTGACTTGCGTCCTTTTGGGTGTATTGCCATAAAATAATTTAATGGAACATATGTGGATGAACATAGTGGTGTGTATATTACACTTCCTCCTATTAGAACGCAGTATTTTAGGATAATTGATGCATGGGCTATTTGAAACCAAAAAAATGAGATGCTAAACGAATTTATCTATGATGCTACCAGAATGCCGACCAGACGAGGAACCAGAATTGGAAGACAAGGAGCTACTAGAGGTCATCGTGAGGGGACTAGACAAACCGGCAACCAACCCCCTACTTGACCAGGAACTCCCCGTGGAGAGAATGCCAATCAGGGGAATGATGAGAGAATTGCCAACCTCGTGGCATAACAAATTGCTAACGCCATTCCGACCATCATTGCCCAGATCAATGCGAACCGGAGCAACCCCGGCGGAAATGATGGATTCGGGAATGATGAGGGCAACCATGAGGAAGCCGAAGAATTAAGGAATGGATGCTCCTACAAAACCTTCATAGCATGCATGCTAAAGGATTTCTATGGCACCGAGGGTGCGATTGAGACCTACCGATGGATCGACGAAATGGAAGCCGTTTTTGATATCAGTGAATGTAAGATGGAACACATGGTGAGGTTTGCATCCAAATCACTCAAGGGATCGACACTGGAATGGTGGAAGACTGTTATTCAGCCTCGGGGAAGAAATGCTATTAACCGAATGAGTTGGACCAAATTCAGGGAGTTGATAACCAACAAATACTGCCCAATCAATCAACTAGAGAAATTGGAGTCTGAATTCCTGAGCTTGGAAATGAAAGGTCCTAACTACACTGAGTACATCAACAGCTTCTAAGCCCTGCCTCTACTAGCGCCACACCTGGTGACACCGGAATCCAAGGTTGTAGCACGTTTCATTTGGGGACTACATCTTAGAGTCAGGGGTATGGTTCGGTCCTCCAGGCCCTCAACCCTGCAAGCTGCGGTCGACTTCACCAGTAGTTTGACCGATGATCTAGTCGGGGATGGGTGGACTGAACAAACCAGGATAGAAGAAAAGAGGAAGTCGATGAGTGAGAAGAGAAAATGGTTTGATGTGAAGAAAGCAATTGGTAGCAGTAGTGGGCCAAGCAAGAAGGCTGTTGAAGGTATGAGGCGCGATGACCAGAGTGGAAGGGAACGAAAGCTATACTTAGGTACAAGCCCATTCTGCAATAGGTGCAAACTGCATCATCAAGGGGAGTGCAACCCGATGCCTTGCTTCCAATGCAAACGACCAGGTCATTTAATTAAGGATTGTACGTATGCGCCAGGTAAACAATGCTATGAGTGTGGAGATCCAGGGAACATGAGGAATAAGTGTCCTAAGTTGGGGAGAGATAAGGATGCCTGACCCAACAAGCCCAAGGGGAGAGCATTAGTGATGGATCTAGTCGGTGCTTGTAAGGAACCTGATGTGGTCAATGGTACGTTCCTTAAAACAACCATCCTGCTACCGTTCTACTTGATACTGGAGCAACTGCTAGTTTTCTCTCTCGTACTTTTAGGCCTTTGATTGACTTGAGTGCATGTGTCCTGACTGATACCTTTACCATAGAATTAGCTGACGGTAACATCTTAGAAACTAATGAAGTCATCAAAGATTGCTTAATGAATCTAGAAGGAAGTACATTTAAGATAAACCTTATGCCTATTAAACTAGGAGGATTCGATGTGGTTGTTGGTATGGATTGGCTAGCTAGGCATAGAGTCAAAATCGTGTGTGATGAACGCCTACTTAAGATACCTTTGAGTGATGGGAAGGTGTTAGTTGTTCATGGTGAGAGAAGTAACATGCTATATCCTATGATATCCTATATAAAGGCTACCAAGAGTCTCATGAAGGGATGCCCAGCTTTCATAGTCTATGTAATGAAAGCCAAAGAAGAAAAGAAGATTGAGGATATACCAGTGGCTTCTGAATATCCAGAAGTATTTCCTGAAGACCTACCAGGACTCCCTCCTACTCGTCAGGTTGAGTTCCAAATAGATCTATTGCCTGGTACTGCACCAGTAGCCAAGGCACCGTACCGACTTGCTCCTCCCGAGATGAAATAACTAATGCTACAAATCCAAGAGCTACTCGACAAGGGATTTATACGACCGAGAGTTTCCCCATGGGGTGCTCCCGTATTATTTGTGAAAAAGAAGGATGGAACCATACGTATGTGTATTGATTACCAGGAACTAAACAAGCTGACCATAAAGAACCGATACCCTCTTCCGAGAATCGACGACCTATTCGATCAACTGCAGTGAGCAAGTTATTTTTCCAAAATAGATTTAAGATTAGGGTACCTTCAACTGAAGATAAGAGAGGAAGACATACCCAAAATAGTCTTTAGAACTAGATATGGACATTATGAGTACCTGGTCATGCCCTTTGGACTGACTAACGCACCAGCGGCATTTATGGATCTCATGAACCGAGTGTGTCGCCCATACCTAGACAAGTTTGTGATTGTGTTTATCGATGACATCCTGAGCTACTCTCGTGGTAAGGAAGAGCATGAGAAGCACCTTAGGCTGATTCTCGAGTTGCTCAAGAATAAGCAACTGTACGCCAAGTTCTCCAAATGCGAATTTTGGATGCGAGAGATCCAATTTCTAGGACATGTCGTAAATAAAGATGGGATTCAAGTGGACCCTTCAAAGATAGAGGCTATTAAGAACTGGAAAATTCTGGAAACTCCTACCGAGATAAGGCAGTTCCTTGGATTGGCGGGATACTACAGAAGGTTTATCAAGGACTTCTCGTGTATTGTGCAACCGTTAAATGCTTTGACTAAGTAGAATACAGCCTTTGTCTGGGAACAAGATCAGAATGAAGCATTTGAAACACTCAAGGAAAAACTATGTAGTGCACCTATCCTCGCCCTCCCAGAAGGAGTTAAGGATTTCGTAGTCTATTGTGACGCCTTGCGTCAGGGACTAGGATGCGTGCTAATGCAGCGCAACAAGGTAATTGCTTATGCTTCAAGATTATTGAACGATCATGAGAAGAACTACACCACGCATGACCTAGAATTGGGTGCCGTGGTGTTTGCAATCAAAATTTGGAGGCATTATCTCTATAGCACGAAGTGCATTATCTACACTGACCATAGAAGTTTGCAACACATTCTTGATCAAAAAATGCTAAACATGCGTCAAAGAAGATGGGTTGAGCTATTGAATGATTACGAATGCAGAATCCGCTACCATCCCGGCAAGGCCAATGTAGTGGCAGATGCCTTGAGCAGGAAAGAAAGGGAAAAACCCCTTCGTGTCCGTGCCTTAAGGATGAGCGTGTATACCAACCTTATTGTAAGGCTAAAAGAAGCTCAAGGTGAAGCGCTAAAGGAAGATAAATTAGCAGAAGAATTGTTAACAGGAATGGAGAAGCGATTAGAGAGGAGTAACGATGGTATATATAAATATGAAGGGAGAACGTGGGTACCGAAGTACAGGGGAATTAGAGAGGTAATCCTAGACGAAGCCCACAAATCTAGGTACTCGGTTCACCCCGGAAGCGACAAAGTGTACCAAGATCAAAAGGCACTTTTCTGGTGGCCTGGAATCAAGAAATCAATTGCCATTTATGTTGGGAAGTGTCTGACGTGCGCCATGGTAAATGCTGAAAATAAAAAACCGTCAGGGACGTTACAACAGCCCGAAATTCTAGAATGGAAATAGGATAACGTCACGATGGATTTTGTTACAAAGCTACCCAGAACTTTCAGAGGTCATGATGCCATCTGGGTAATAGTTGATCGGTTAACTAAATCAGCTCACTTCTTGCCAATTCGAGAAGACTACGACCTGACAAAGCTGGCCCAACTGTACATCGATGAATTAGTGACCAGGCCTGGGGTGCCACTATTAATCATCTTCGATCGTGATAGTCGCTTCACTTCTCGTTTCTGGAAATCACTCCAGCAGGTGCTAGGAACCCGTCTGGATTTAAGCACTGCATACCACCCATAAACTGATGGTCAAAGTAAAAGAACCATCCCATCCTTGGAAGATATGCTAAGAGCTTGCGTGATTGACTTTGGTGGGAACTGGGACAACCATCTTCCTCTAGTAGAGTTCTCCTACAAAAATAGTTACCACGCGAGTATAAAAGCGGCTCCGTATGAGGCCCTGTATCGTAGGAAATGCCGATCACCATTGAGTTGGAATGAGATTGGTGATAGCCAAGTAATGGTACCCGACATCGTGATGGAGACCACCGACAAAATATTTAAAATCAAGGAGCATTTAAGAGCAGCCAGAGACCGTCAGAAGAAATACGCTGACAGAAGGCAAAAACCTTTGGAATTTCAAGTGGGTGACAGAGTAATGCTAAAAGTAGCACTATGGAAGGGAACCGTGAGGTTTGGAAAGAAAGGAAAGTTAAGCTCGAGATACATTGGACCATTTGAAATACTGGAAAGAATTGGCCCCGTGGAGTATCAATTAAAGCTACCTCAAGAGTTAAGTTACATACATGACACCTTCCATGTGTCAAACTTGAAGAAGTGCATGGTAGACAAGACCATGGAGTTACCTTTGAAGGAGGCAAGGATTAATAGTAAGCTGAACTTCATGGAAGAGCCTGTAGAGATCACTGACCGGTTGGTCAAGAAACTCAGACGAAGTCGCATACCCAAGGTCAAGGTAAGATGGAATTCTAAGCGAGGACCTGAATTCACTTGGATGCGAGAAGATGAGATGAGAAAGAATTATCCATATCTCTTCAAACCCACTCGTTCGGAAGCTTATCGAAGCTAAAAATTTCGGGACGAAATTTCCTTAACGGTGGGAGAATGTAACGACCGACCTCTAGGTCATAATTCTAACCTTTAACCTCCTGCATCATTATCCATACAATTAATATTAATGTAATATCATTATTATTAGTACTAGTAGTGTTATTATTGTTGCTGCTTCTATTGTCATTTTATTATTTCATGTGCCATTTTGAATGATTTAGTCAAATCTAGCCTAAGCATAGAATAACTTGGCGCTCTGGGAAAAACTCAATTAGCACCCTAATAATTCTAGAACTTAATTGAAATAATTAAAAGGTATGCTTACACACTTAATTCATGGGCAACGCATGCATGTTCATGCACAATACTTAACAACTAACTAGAATTTACCATCTAAAATACTATACTACACTACAAAACTACACTACATAATAACATTTATACAATAAAAATTAAATCAAAATACCCCACAAGACTCCAAATCGGCCAGCCCCTCTCCAGCTATCTCCTCCTTCTACTCCACTTGACACCACCACCCTTTTCCATCCACTCCCATTTCATGCAAACACAACACAACCTTCTCACACTCCTTCTCTCTTCTCATGGAATTTCCAGCAGAAAAACACACACACACACCACGGTTTCTCTCCATTTCCAGCCACAACATTCAAAGATCAACCGCAAACCACCATCGGCCGACTCCAAGCAACCGAGAAAGTGGCACCTTGAGAGCTTTTGGTGCACGGTTCATACAATTTCAAGATACTCCAGCCTTTGTTCGAGATTCTCCAGCTAATATTGTCCTTTCAAACTCTCCAAATTGTGAACCATTCAAGTGTAAGCATTAACACACCCGAACTAAGCTATGTCTTGTGTTATTCCTTCATTTATCTACCAAAAGCCTTACTTTGTTTGTTCTAGCAGAATCTTGCTGCCATCACCTTGTTCATGAGGATCTTTTAACTTCACTAGAGGTACCTCATATGTTATATTGGTCATTCTAAGGGTGGAACACGGGTTACACCATGAAAGCCCTCTTTTTGGGTGATTTGTGCATCATCTAACCTTATGTCTTGAAACTACCAAACCAAAGCTTGTAATCTGCTTAAAAATGGTTTATAAAACTCATAATAACCTGTTTTGAAAGTTTATAAATGAGTGGGTAATGTTTAAGCATGATCCGTAAGGTTTTACACATGTGTAATAGGCTAAAATGGTGAAAACACACAACTACAAGCTTATTTCATGGTTTCATGTTAAATCCGTATGTTAGAGCTATTTTTCAGAAATTTTTGAGTTACTAGTTGTGTATAAGGTGATGTTAATGGCTGAAAAAAATAAAAGTATGGACTTGTAGGCATTTTGAGCTTATTTTGGGACCCGAAAGGTGGTAAAACGACCTTAAAAATAAGTGAAATTAGAGTATAACTATGTTGAAAAGAATTAAAGGCTCTAAAAGGGTTAAACAAAGTGATATAGATTGGATTTGTTGATTCAATGGTCAAAGGACAATTTAAATGGAAACTTTACCTAAAAACGGGTCTTAACCGGGTGATTTTTGAAAGAAAATCTTGGAAATAAAGGGATAAACCTAAAATCTATGAAAAATATATTATTTCAGTAAGTTGAGACCTCAAATACTTGAAATTGATGAAAAATTGGACAAACACGTTTCTGAACGATCGGTTTCGGGTAAAAAAGCGTTTTAACGGGATAAACTAAAAATGAGACTTTCAATTAATAAGAGCTTAAAAATACATTTTAGTCAGATTATAAAACTTTTTAAAAGTCCTTAAAATAATATTTAATGTTTTAAGACTTAAAACTATATGATTTAATATTTAACCGTTAAAAACCTTCGGTTTTACCGTAACCGGTAACTTAAACATATGTTTACCAACTCAAATTTAAATTCTGGAAAATTGGGAATTTAACTTATTAAAAATGTAATATTTAACTCCTAAGGTCTGATAATGGGCCATAAAGGCCAATAAATGTGAAGAAGCAAACTTTAGGGTAGAAATTGTAATTTCTAAAACCTGAAGGACTAAACTCTAAATTCTGCCAAACTTCGATAAACCGACCCCCTTGGGCTAACAATCATTTGGTAAACTTAATCTAACTTGTATAAATGATCCAATGTAGTGAAACATGAATTTTTCCATAAGAAACCCTAACTTTCTATAAAAGGAAACTTTTTAATGCAAGCCTTAGCAAATTAAAGCTAGTCGATCATTTAACCTTTTCACACACCTAGTACACCTCTTATGACCTTAGAACTAGTGGCTTATCACTTAATCTTGATGGTAGGGTGCTAGACTTGAAACTTTCCCGGTACTCGAAGAACCCATTTCTTGAAACCTAAGGTGAGTTCTAGTGTTCCCTTTTTACTACTGTTTTAGGATGAAACATGCTATGATAAACTAAAATTTCTTATGCTCCTTATATGATACTTGTATGTTGTAGAAAATGTTAGAACCTGTTTTTGCTTATATCACGATCATTAATTCTTGTGTGAACCGCTTGTACTATATGGGTAGATCTACTTGGGGAATCCCCCACACACAGTGCCTTCCGTGATGAATAGGAAGGGTACCTGTAACACCCTGAAAAGTCAAAACGAGTCATCAAGGATAATGGGCTTAATTAATGGGTATTTAATAAAGGAAGGAAATGGCCATGGGCTAAATTAGCCTTATTGGGTAGTAGCTTAAGGGATTAAAGGCCCATAATCAACCCTTAAGCCACTTAACCAGCCATCATCTTCCTCATTTGAACCCTAGCCACCAATTTATAGAGAGAGAAAGTAGAGAGAGAAAGAGAAGTAAACTCAAGATTTGGTGCTTCAAAGTTTAAGAGATTGAAGATCTGGGTGTTGGAGCATCAAACCATAAGAAAGGAGCAACCAATCCAGGTAAGAATCGGCCTCTAAACCCTTCTATAGATCAAACCCGAATTTTAGGGTTTTGGGTTTTGAAAAGTTGCAAAGAATTACATAAAGGTCACATTTTTACGTATGAAAACATGTAAAAAGCTTAGATATAGCCTTATGGTTGATAAACTAAGAGATTGGACGTAAAAAGTTGTGATTTTGGGTTAAAAACGGGCTGGTTCTTAAATTTTATGCGTTCTATGAAACTATCTGTGCATCCAGCGAAATTGGGTGTTCAAGCTGCGAAACTGCGAGTTTTCTGCGAAACTATAGTTTAACAGGTAATTTCGCAGCCATGGAATTCGAACGAAAGTTGGGCAAAACTGCCATGCGAAACTGGCAGTGAAACTGTCAGCGAAACTGGCAGCTAAACTGTCAGCGAAACTCGCAGTGAAACTGCCAGTGAAACTACTTATCCGACAACGAAATTAGCAGCGAAATTTGGCAGAAATTAACCCCTTTAAGTGTTAACTTATCTGCAGGCTGTGTAGTGTGATCCTAGCCTAGAAAGCTTAGTTTAGAAGTTACTCATGGAATCCAGGTGAGTTCTAGATCCCCTTATTTATAAGTTTTTCCATGTTTTGGGCCTATTATGCATACTAAATATACGTTTTTAAATGTCCAAGATTTTAAGAGGTATTAACAGGAAGATCAATTTTTCTTTAAGGAAATGTGCTTTTCGTTTTTCAGCACGGCCCCAACCAGGGGCGTTGCCCCTTGGACCCCACTAGGGGCTGCTGCCCCTAGAACCCCGCTGTCAGGGGCTGCCGCCCCCGAACTGCCGCTGCCCCGCGGTGGGTCGGTTATGTTTTTATGATGAATTATACTTAGTATGTTGTGTACTCATAAGCTAAGTATTATATATTAAAATAGAAGATAATATTAATGAAAAGTGAAACTTAATGAATGTTACCCCCCCGGGGCCCGTTTGATGATGAAAAGTCTTGCACTCACTATGATAGACTTCACTTATGTGAGTCTGATTTATGATGATGGATCCGTATTCATGAGCGGGCTATGTGCCTTGCAGTGTGGATCAACTGTTGGGGGTTAGCTACCGTTTTCATGTGTACCGACAGGGATCGACATTCGTTGTCGATCAACAGGGAGCTCTTGCCTTGTGCAATCTCGTTTAGGATTAAGTGAAAGATAATGAAAAAATGAAAGATAATGAACATGCTTATTGATCATTATGAAGGATAAAGTTTATATTTTCCTATATTATTTAAAACTAGAACTCACTCAGCAAAACTGACTTTTATGCATAATAGTTGGCAAGTAATGCTGATGCTGAGGATGGCACCAGGTTGGTGGCTACTTGGATGGCAATGGATGGCATTCCTGTTTTTGAAAATTTTTTTTGTAATTTAAGAAAAAGTACTATGTTTTATTTACAATTGAAGGACAAATGTATGATTACTATATCAACTGCAAGTTTTAAGTGAATGTTTATTTTATTCCGCTGCATTGTTTTATTATTAAAATGATTTTATGCGATGATTAACCAACTATGACGCTTTCCGGGAACGGGGCCTTACAAGTTGGTATCAGAGCCAAAGTTTAAGAGAATTGGGTAAGTAGTTTTCAAAACCAAAACTTAAACTGAAAATGGGACCGAATGTAGGATGCCAATCCAAGTAGCTACGTGCCATCAGGTAAAAGTTTTGAAGTAAAACTGGGATTATGTGCGTGTGCTATGTGTTTTATGTGCTTCTAGATTTGAATACTGATATGTGTTAGGATAGTGATTGCTTGGGACAGGAGGGTAAGGTAAGTAGTTAATCACACTTGGCCACTGTAATTAAGGACTTACCGTACTTATAATGATTTGAGCAATTATCTTGAATAACCATTTTGGTGTTTGAATCTTATAGAAATTAGTTATGGCTGGTAGAAAATCAGGGAAGGCAACCCGAGGAGGTGCTCGTGGCGGGCGTACTACTGAGCCACGTGTCACCCGGAGCAAAGCTAATGCTCCCGAGACTGTTCACGAGGAGTCGGACCTCCATAGTCACCCGGAGGGGGAAGGATCAGCCACCCTCAAATCTACTGTGAAGGAGGCTATCGTTGATGAGGTCTACAATGTTATGCAGAATGTGCTACCCTCAGTGGTGACAGAGGTTATAAAGCAGTCAAGGATGGAGAGAAAGCTGAGAAGAAGGGGAATGAAAATGAGAAGAATTCAGGAAAGTCCACTGGGAGGACTGAGGAATCCGAAGAGGAGACATGTCAGGATCAGTGATTTTAAGTTTGATCAATTAGAGTTGAATCGCAGCGGAATTAGAACAAGAATTAGACAAATATTGCAAGAACACAATAGATATTCGATGGAACAGTACACGGTTATAGAGAAAGAGGGTTTTCTGCAAAATGGATAATATCATTCATGCATACATGCTTCGGTATGGCGGCTGCTAAGCTTTTCTAAGTTTCGCTATAGCTGCACCCTTATAATTAGGTCAACATTCATTATATAGAGGAATGTGACGTCTGCTGATGTCACTTGATAGTGACATCTAACAGAATTATTACAAACAACTGAAAGTAAGCAAACTACTGAGAATGTTCACAACAACTGAGAACATCTCAGAGTATGCTAAGTACAAGATGAAACTAAAACTACTGAAACTACAAGTACTGATTACAAGAAACATAAAACTACTGAAAGGAAACCATCATAACTACTGAAGAGGTCTTCTTCAGCTGTTGTGACAACATCTGAAACTTGGTCTTCAGTCTTTGTCTTCAGTTCTTTAGCTTCAGACTTTGTCTTCAGCTCTTTCACTTCAGACTTTGTCTTCAGCTCTTTCACTTCAGACTTTGTCTTTAGACTTTGTTATCAGTTGATGTCTTCAGCTGTGGCAGACTACTTCAGTTGTTGTAATGTCCGTGGGACTTAAAGGTTTTTCTGATCAGGCTCATTGGTTCTTTTGGTCCAACACATTTGTTGGACAATGTCCACATACTCCACATCATCTGGACTAAAGCACTCTAGATCATCAAAGCAATACAGATGATCACTAGAGTATCCACCTCCTGAGACAAAGGCACGGCTGTCCTGAAAAGAACCTTGCTGAGCCTGTTGAGACCTTAGAGTCTCAGGAAATATGATATGGGGTCCTAAAGAACAGGATGGCTGCTGAGAATATGTCAGGTGCTACTGAGAATATGTCAGGTACTGCTGAGGTTGGGAGGGTCCTGAGCCTTCAGCAACCATTAAAGCGTTGCTAGCAGGAAGGCTTGAAGGTCTGCTCATCTGAATGCCCTTTTTGTTGTCCATCTCTACACGGTATCCATCAAGGATGCCATATAGTTCAGTCATAGTAAGGGAGTTCAAATTTTCTATCCTCTTGATAGAGACACAGTAGAACGTCCACTCATTTGGGAGTGCACTCATGAATTTTCGAGTGAGATCTCTTAATTTAGGTGCAATTCCCATAGACTGAAGGGAATAGATAAGATCCATGTACCTGAAGTATTGCTGGCTGAGGGTCTCTCCAGTAGCGTAAGTAAAGTTCTCGAACTGCTGCTTCAGTGAATCTTTCTTTGAGTCATTGGAGCTAGAGTACATTTGAGTTAATGCATCAAACAGTTCTTTAGCCAACTTGTAGTGCTCAAACCCCACTATAATGGAGTTGGGTATAGCAGTCATGAGAACAGTAATGGCATTACTGTCAATTTCCATCTTTTTCCGGTCTTCATCAGAGTAGTCTTCAATGGCCTTTTCTATCATGGCACCATTTCCACCTGGGGCAGCAACCTTTGGTTTGTATGGGCTATTGACAATAGATTGCCATATTTTCCCATCTTGATACCTGATGAAGCCTTCTATACGTCTGCTCCATGATCTGAAGTTTTCAGGGGTGATGATAGGTGCTTTAGTCATCGTCCCCATCTCAACATCAGACTTTTGGTTGAGGGCCATTTTAGAGTGTGGTGAAAGGAGGAGTGAAAAACAGGTTGATTTGGATGGTGAGATCACACAATCAAGAGCCTAAAATGCTCTGATACCAATTGCAGGATCGATGTTTGTCACTTAACACTTGGTTTTTCTCTCAAACTCACTTAATCACACACACGGGTTTAGATGAAGCAAAATCTCTTCTAAGAGTTGATGATAATATACTAAGTAACAAAGAACACAAGGAGATAGTTTTTAAGGTACTTGTATATATTATTTCTCAACTCAAAGTATTACAAGACTCTTACAAGCATACAACTAGAGTTACAATGAGAAACTATATATACTATCACCTACAGCCGGATATACTTTGATACCAGCTGGAAACCCATAACTAAAGCAGATACTACAAAGCTATAGTTAAGGTATCTTAGATAAAGTATTATCAAAGATAAGGTAGTCATGACATGTCCATAACTTACCTTTTGTCACCAACTAAAGTTGGTAACTGTACTAACTTATAAAGGTGAACAGTGTAATAAAGTATGGTCAACTACATATGCTTTGAGAAAACACCATGTAGTTTATCAGAGGTCTGCAGCGGAGTGTCAGAAGGACCATACTTATGTCCACTGGTTCATAGCAGTGTCTTTCGAAGGTTAATTGGCTTCGGAAGAACAAGTTCTTCCGAGGCCATTTATACTTCGGAAGAGACTACTTCTTCCGAGGCTTGGGGACTTCTTCATATCAACATTCTTCGGAAGTCATCATCTTGAATTCTTCTAAGTCTTGATCTTCGGAAGAGAAGACTTTGTCTTCGAAAGTTGGAGTTTTCCTACGGAAATTGATCTTGCACTTGTCTTCGGAAGAACTCCATTTTCTTTCGGAAGTTCCACACTTAGCTTCGGAAGTCCTTTATTAGTTGCACCAAAAACGTCTAAGTGTTTGGTTTTGGTTGGACCAGCCTTTCTTGATCCAACATTATTATTATTATTATTACTATTATTATTATTATTATTATTATTATTATTATTATCATTATTATTATCATTATCATCATCATTATCATCATCATTATCATCATCATTATCATCATCATCATCATCATTATCATCATCATCATCATCATCATGATCATCATCATCATCATCATCATCATCATTATCATCATCATTATCATCATCATTATCATCATCATTATCATCATCATTATCATCATCATTATCATCATCATTATCATCATCATTATCATTATCAATATCATTATCATTATCAATATCATCATCATTATCATTATCATTATCATTATCATTATCATTATCATTATCATTATCATTATCATTATCATTATCATTATCATTATCATTATCATTATCATTATCATTATCATTATCATTATCATTATCATTATCATTATCATTATCATTATCATTATCATTATCATTATCATTATCATTATCATTATCATTATCATTATCATTATCATTATCATTATCATTATCATTATCATTATCATTATCATTATCATTATCATTATCATTATCATTATCATTATCATTATCATTATCATTATCATTGTCATTATCATTGTCATTATCATTGTCATTATCATTGTCATTATCATTGTCATTATCATTGTCATTATCATTATCATTATCATTATCATTATCATTATCATTATCATTATCATTATCATTATTATTATTATTATTAATAGAAGGCAGGACCTTGTATGGGAAAAGAGAGGAAAACCATCAAACTCAGACAAAGATAGAAGAATCAGAGAGGTTATGGAACTTTGGTGATTTTACACAGCCGTTGTCCAGGATATTAATATGTGATCAATGAAGGTCAGACCTAACACGCCCCACGCCTTCTTGGCTTTTTGGCTTAAACGGGTTCCCAGAGTTCGACCACCATATTAACATCTTAGATGGGCTGTAACCCTATCCCACTAATCCTCTTTGAGTTTACCCTTGTCCAGGTTTTAGATCTCTTTTTATTTTGATAATCTATTGAGCATGGTGATGTTCCAACACTTAGAGGTTTAGCCTCTTATTGAGGCGATCATACAAAAATAAAAAAGAGTAGTATCGAAAATTAGCAGAAATTAAAGGCTTGATTCTTCAAACTTTAAAACTTCAAATATTATTGCTGAAATGTTTTCACAAGAGAGTACAAGAGAAGAGAGAGAGAGAGAGGAGTGGTTCTGAAAACCGGTACCTTCTTCTAAACACTAAGTCCCTTTATATAGGGGTTTTGGTACCGAATATTACAGCGAATATTCGCTCATAATTACATATGACGCGTTTTGTATTACAAGTCAAAAAGTAAATAGTAAAAGTTACAATAATATAACATACAGACAAAATATTGTCGGCCAATTATGAAGATGAATTATTGATTCTTCTTTTCTTCTTTGTGGGGCCAATTGTGTCCTCTTGTTTTTTGTTTTTTCTGGGGTATTAACCGGACCGAATTCCTCATCTAATTCTGCCATCATTTTGTCATAAGCTTCATCGTCCATAGATTCATTTTCATCTTGACTGTCCTGGTATAACTGGGAGTCTTCTTGATTCATTTGGGAAGAGCTTGATTCTGCCCTTCTTGAAGATGATTCATCTTTTCTTTTGAAGTTTTTGGCTATATCCTTCTTGACTTCTTCTAGATAATATTTCATTATTTCTTGGTCACTTATATCATCCGTGCCTTTTATCATTTTAATTTTCCTAACAATGTGTTGGAATGGGCTTGGAGATTCCCTTTGCTGCTTTATCTACTGTTGGTTTTTATATAGATTAATTGTTTTTTGGATTTGATCCAGAGTATCTTGGCATCTGATTTTGCCATCTTCATCCTTATCCATCATCTTTTTCAAGAACTTAGTCATATAAGCTCTCTTTAGGCAAAAAATGTTTTCACTGGTATAACCAGTTTCTGGGATCCGTTTCCATATCCACGGGATACTGAACTGGACAAAATAATGTAGAGAGGCCATTCCTTCTACGAAAGTATTGTCATGTTGTGCCTCTATTAAGGCTGGAGATAGTTCTACCCATTGGGTGTATAAATCTTTAAATTTTTTAGACTCATTAGTATAAATATCAATAGATGGACCGTATGACTGCCACCATTGATAAAACCATATTGGGATTTCTGATTCATAATTTGTATGACAAATTTTTATAAACCATGAGTGTTTATGATTAGGGTTTTCATATAAGAATGCCCTTTGAAAAGCTTTAACATAATCTCAATAGTTATATCTAATGGAGTTTTTGTTTCAGGGTGTAAAATTTCCCTGCCTTCTATGGTATCAGAGCCATGGTAAATTTGTTGATGTATGTGTGTATGTTTCAACACTTAAATCTGATATTCAAATATAAATATTTTAAAATCAGAAGATACTGTTAAAAATAGTATGGAGGAAGAATATGATATTCCTCACAATTTAGATTTATTAAATAAATGGACTATTCCAAAAATTGATTACAAACTAATATATAAATTAGGAACCTTTGAAAAATTGGGATTAAAACAAGTTGTTAAAATAACTGAGGAAACATTTTCCTTAAACAAAGATGAAATGATAATAAAATTATTATCAAAAAGGGATTTACAAAAATATAAAAAAGAATATAAATTTATTCATATAGGTCTAGTGCAAATTGTATTTAAGCCTTTGACACTAGAAGGCTTACCAGAAAGCTTTGTAGCAGCTCTCAGAGATGCTAGAAACTGAAATTGAAAACAATCCCTTATGGGAATTGTTCAATCTAGTCTGGCTCATGGCCCAGTCTATTTTAATGTTTATCCTAACTTACAATTATCATTATCTGATGTCAATATTTTAGATGTTTTAACTTTGAATGTTAAAACACATGGCTACAATTATGTACCAGGTTCAGAGGTAATATGTATCTGTTATAGGATTTATTATAAACCTTTGTTTACGCTTAATCCTCATTTTAAATGGTAGATAAACCTTTAAATGAAACTATTCTTATAGAAACTAATTTCAGTAAAGCTAATATTACAACTAGAAAAAGAATTAAATGAGAAGAAATTAATTTTCCAGAAAATTGGGTATTAGATAACGCTAGCCCATCTCAACAATATGTGGACAATAATCCAATAAATATTTCACAAACAAATAAAGGGTCGGTTCAAATACAATTTGAAAATAATAAAATAAAATATGAACCCTCTTTGTCAAAATCAGTCTCATCACACTATTATATTTCTCCTGTAGATTACACAGTTGGAAGTCCTTCTAGGGCATTAACATCTAGAATTAGGGAAGAATTTCCTGAATGAAAAATAGTGAATTAAGAATAAACTCGGATAATATAGTTCGAGGATTTAGAATAGATCCGAAACTAACCGAATTAGAAATAAATTTTGTATAAATATAAATTCAAAAGAAAAATTAGATTTTACACCGGGATCACCGGTAAGAGAAGAAATTTCTAAAGAATTTCTCCAACCCAAATGGGAATTATTTAGAACATGGTTTTTCAAAAATTTTGAGAAAACAGATAAAGAATTTTTTAGAGAAGAATATTATAATGAATTAAATGAAAAACAAGAGATCATACCTTTTGTTCCATGGTTTATTGAAATATATACTAATAGTATTATTTCTGTTATAGAAATTTTTTTTAATATTAATGGAAATTTAGTTTCAAATGTTTTCCCTCCTACTAATGGTTTTTAAATAGAAAAACAAGGAGAAGAAAGGTATTATTAAGCTTTTCAAAAACTTCTAGAAGGTGAAACCTTACAGATAACAATTTCTCATATAAATGTTTTAATAAAACAACAAAATTATTCAAATCTTTATTTGATAATAATTGGAGAACAACTCCAAGATATTTCTAAAAAAATGGATAAAATATTATGCCATTTTAAAGAAAAACAAAGTGTCATAATAAATGACCAGTTAAAAGAAAAGGAATTTATTGCTACTCCTAGTATTCAATTACCTCCTAAGATAACAGATTTCAAAACGAAATCTGAAGAAAATCTAATGCAAACATTAATTGATTCAATTAATATTTTAAAAAATCTAAAAATAAATACGTTAACAGATTTTGAAGATAGTCTAAAAGAAGAAGATTATAAGCCGAAAATCAATGATGAAACCATGAAATTATCTAAGTTTGCTAATAAGCCAACTCAGAGGATGTATTATTATCCTAGGCCTACTCCACAGGATGTTCTAATAGAAGAATAGGAATACATAGTGAATAATTCGTATAGTGGAAAAATGATATATGAATGGAATATAGATGGTCAAACAGAAGGGCAGATTTCTAATACTGTCCATAGGATGCTTATCTATAGCACTATTTGTCAGAATAATAAGAATACGACTAAGACGATAGCTCAGATGATTATATCAGGTTTTACAGGCCAACTTAAAGGTTGGTGGGATAATTATCCATCAGATTCAGATAGACAAGAAATCCTCAATAGTACAAAAGAGGATAATGGTGTTGTTGAAAACAACTCAGTTTATACTTTGATAGTTAATATAATAGAACATTTTACAGGAAGATGGTCTGTTAATTTGGAGAATATCAGGACTCTTCTACAAAACCTTAAGTGTAGAACCCTAACATCTTTTAGGTGGTATAAGGATACTTTCCCAAGCAGAGTAATGGAACTCCCAGAGTCTAATAGCTCACATTGGAAGTCAAAATTCATAGATGGCCTCCCACATCTATTTGCAGAAAGGGTTAGAAATAACCTTAGAAAAAAAGGAATAAGTATAAATTACGATGAGTATACTTATGACAAGTTGATAGGAACTTGTATTCAAGAAGGTTTAAATTTATGTAATAAAATTAAATTAAACCAGCATATTAAGAAGCATTCTCTAAGTGAGAAAAAACAATTAGGTGAATTATGTAGTCAATTCGGTATAGAAGGAACCTCAAGTAATTCTAAGAAGATTAAAAAATTAAATCCCTACCAACATCAGAAAAGAAAAAGGAAAAGGGAAGATAGAAAGAATAAATGAATTAAAAAATACGAAGAACATAAAGCTTCGTATAAGACATATAAGTCTAAATTAATTTGTAAAAAATGTGGAAAAATAGGTCACAAAGCAAAAACTTGATGGGTTAGAAAGAAGCTTAATAAGCTAGAAGATGAAGAATTAAGAAATCAAATATCAAAAATACTATTAGAATCAGATTTTGAATCTGATCAATCTTCGGATGAAGATTTAAATATTTTAGAAAATGAAAGTTTATACTCTTCCTCTGAAGAAGAAAACTGTTGCAAAAACAATTGCAATAATAATACTTCAGAAGAAGAAGAAGAAAATATTTATCAAATAATTTCACAATTTCAAAATATGGAAATAAATGTATTAACAAGTGAAATAATAGAATTATTAAAAGTGGTAGACGATCCACAGATTAAAGAGAAAATAATCTCTTCTTATATGGAAAAGTAAGAAGAAGGTCCTTCTTGTTCAAATTTTAAAGATTCAAAACCTTTTTCTCTGGCAGAATTAAAAATCCAACTAAATCAGAGAAATCGAGATAAAAAACCTATTGATATACAACAATTAAAGAAAGAAATTGATAATTTAAAATCAGATATAAAGATTTTACAACAAAATAATAAAGAATTAGACAATAGAATAATATGTCTAGAAAAAGATAAATTAAATATACAACCAATAGAAGAATCATAATTATATCTGAAAAATATAAGAGAAATTATTACTTCTCAAAAATGGTATGGGAAAATTAAACTATTAATAGGAAATGATTTCTTAATAGAAGTAATTGCACTCTTTGATAGTGGTGCAGATTTAAATTGCATACAGGAAGGATTAATTCCTACGAAATACTATTATAAAACTATTCATACTCTCAGTCATGCTGGGAAAGGAAAATTAGAGGTAAATTATAAAATCTCTCAAGCTTTTATTTGTCAAAATAATACCTGTATCAGTACAAGCTTTGTACTAGTAAGAAATCTTGGAAACCAAGTAATACTTGGAAGTCCTTTCTTTGATAAAATATTTTCTTTAAAAAATGTAGACCGTACTGGAATAACTGGTACATATGAAGAAAAAGAAATTGTTTTTAAATTTATTTCTAATCCAATAATAAGAACATTAAATAATTTAAAAGATGAATTGCTGAAAGCAAAAATAAATTAAATTATTTTTTTACAAAAAGAAATATTTTCTTTAAATATTCAAGAAAGATTAGATAATCCAAAATTACAAGAAAAAATTAAACTTATAGAACATCAATTTAGCTTACAAATATGGAACAATCATCCTAATGCTTTCTGGGATAGAAAGAAACATATTGTTTCACTCCCATATGAGGAAAACTTTAATGAAACTCAAATTCCGACCAAGACTCGACCTTGCCAAATGAATTCTGAATACATGGAATTATGTAAACAAGAGATAAAATCTCTTTTAAACAAAAATTTAATAAGAAGTTCAAAATCTCCGTGGTCATGTACAGCTTTTTATGTTAATAAACATTCTGAAGAAGAAAGAGGTACACCAAGGTTAGTTATTAATTATAAACTACTTAATAAAGTACTAAAATGGATTAGGAATCCTATACCTAATAAAAAAGATTTATTAGATAAGTTATACGAGTCAAATATATTTTCCAAATTTGATTTAAAATCAGGATATTGGCAGATTCAAATTGAAGAAAAAGATAGGTACAAAACAACTTTTACAGTACCTATTGGGCATTATGAATGGAATGTTATGCCATTTGGATTAAAAAATGCCCCATCGGAATTTCAAAATATTATGAATGATATTTTCATTCCTTACAGTGAATTCATTATTGTTTATATTGATGATATTCTTGTATTTTCAAAGGATATTGAAACTCATTTTAAACATTTAGAAATATTCAAAAATATAATTTTAAAAAATGATTTAGTTATATCTAGACAAAAAATGTTACTTTTTCAAACTAAGGTCAGATTTTTAGGTCATAATATTAATCAAGGAAATATAATTCCAATCAATAAAAGTATCAAATTCGCATCAAAATTTCTAGATGAGATTCTGGATAAAACTCAATTACAAAGATTTCTTGAAAGTCTAAATTACATTCTTTCTTATTATAAAAATTTAGCAGAGGATACTGTTTTACTATACGATAGGCTAAGGAAAAATCCTAAGCCATGGTCTATCGATCATACTAAAGCAGTTCAAAAGATTAAGCAAAAGGTTCAAAACCTTCCCTGCTTAATGATTGCATTATTTACTATTTAAATAAAATAGTAATTTGTAAATTTAAATGTTTAAAAATAATTATATTAATTACAATAAGTGTATATTTTTAAATATGTATATTTATTTTCTTAAAAAAAATCATAAACAAATGTGTAACAATAAGGAGTTTATTTAATTGTAATTATTAGAAATTAAATGGGAACTCATTACAATTTGAGATTAATAACAACTTGTATTTTGTACAATTTTTATAATTTTTAAAATAAAAGAAATGGAAATTTCTTAATTAAACTTCCTAGAAAATTAAAAAGAAAATGATTTTATTTAATTTCTGATTACAATTGATTTTTATATAATTAATAATAATATTTAAATATTTTCTAGAATTTTAAATATTACAAAAACCCTTTAAAAAAAATTGTGGCAGGGCCTCGGGTTCGAACCCGGGCCCTTCTATTTTAATATATAATACTTAGCTTATGAGTACACAACATACCAAGTACAATTCATCATCAAAACAAAACCGACCGACCGCGGGACAGCGGGGGTTCGGGGGCGGCAGCCCCTGACAGCTGGGTTCTAGGGGCAGCAGCCCCTAGTAGGGTCCAAGGGGCAACGCCCCAGGCTGGGGCCGGGCTGAAAAACATCAGCGCGAAATATTTTTTATTCTTAAACATTTATATAGCATATTTCCTTATAGAAAAATCAATCTTCTGTTAAAACCTCTTAAAATCTTGGTTATTTAAAAACGTATATTTAGTATGCATAATAGCTCCAAAACATGGAAAAACTTATAAATAAGGGGATCTAGAACTCACCTGGATACCGTGAGTAACTTATAAACTAAGCTTTCTAGGCTAGGATCACACTACACAGCCTGCAGATAAGTTAACACTTAAAGGGGATAATTTCGCTGCTAATTTCGCTGCCAGATAAGCAGTTTCGCTGGCAGTTTAACTGCCAGTTTCGTAGTGTCCATAACGCGTAGGGAACGCTGTCTTAGGAATGTCTTGTTCTTTCACCTTCAGTTGGTGGTAACCAGACCGTAGGTCTATCCTTGAAAGCCAGCAGGCACCCCTTAAGTTGATCGAACAGGTCGACAATCCTTGGTAACGGATACCAATTCTTTACGGTCAGCTTATTGAGCTCGCAATAGTCAATGCACATCCGCATGCTACCGTCTTTCTTCTTGACGAATAAAACCGGAGCACCCCATGGAGAGATACTCGGTCGAATGAAGCCTTTATCCAATAAATCTTGCAACTGATCCCTCAGTTCTACCATCTCTGAAGGAGCTAATAGATACGGTGCTTTAGCGACGGGCTGCGCTCCCGGTAGCAAATCAATCTGGAATTCGATTTCGCGGTCAGGCGGCACACCGGTCAGGTCTTCAGGAAACTCGCGCACTACTGGCACGTCTGATAATTGTGGCTCTGGCGCATTCACATCTTTTACACAGGCCAAGTAAGCGCTACACTCACGTCTCAAGTACTTTTCATCTGTGATCATTGACACGACCTTCGGTACACAGCACACCTTATCCCCACGAACCGTAACAGTACTACCATCTGGCGCTGTTAGACGAATTATCTTCTTACTACATACTATATTGGCTTCATAGCTAGCTAACCAATCCATGCCTAACACCACATCAAAACCTCCTAAGGCCATATCATGCAACCTAGCAGGGAACTTACAACCTTCCAACTCAATTAGGCAATCCTCAACCACCTCAATCGCCTTAGTGGACTTACCAATGGCTGTTTCTACATAAAAAGGCTCGTCTAACTTTCTACTCTTATCATGCAACATATGACAAAAGGCAGCAGACACAAAACTCCTACTAGCACCAGAATCTAAGAGCACAGAAGCATATTCATGGTCTACCATAAACATACCTGAAACCACCTCTGGATCTGCCCTGGCCTCCTCACGAGTTATGTTGAATCCCCTTGCCTTTGCGTTTGAACCGCCCCCCTTTCCCTTATCTCCAGCTTTAGCCGCTCCTGATCCTTCTGATTTTCCTTTCTTACAGTCTCTTCCCAAGTGTCCCATCTCCCCTCACTGGTAACATTTAACTGCCCTGCAGTCCATGACATAATGGCCCTCGCCTCCATATTTGAAACATTTGCCCGTCCCAACCCTACACTCCCCTGAATGTCCCTTTCCACATTTCCTACAAACACCTCCCTCACCCGTATTTCCTCGTCTCCCAGACTGATCCTCAACTCTCATCCTCTTCTCTCCAATCCTGAAGTTGTCACCTCCGAACCTCTTCCCATTTCCATTCTTGTTCCCACTCCATTTCTCCACCTTCTTCTGTACAGGCATCGAAACTCTCTCATCATACAACCTCCCAGCTAAATCCACCACAGACCTAAACATGCCCGGTCTGGCAGCAATCATGTGCCTCCTGATATCCACGGGCAAACCCTAAATGTATCTTTTGATCTTTTTGGATGCAGGTGTCACCCTGTCTGGCACAAGTCTTGCAAGTTCATTGAACTTGAAGGTGTATTTGTGATGAGTCATGTTCGCAGCCTCCAAATACAAGAACTCCTTCTCAATCTTGTCTAGCTCTCGATGGGGACAATACTCCTCCAGCAAAAACTCCTTCAACTCAGACCACTTCATTTTGGCTATCGATCGCTTTCCTTCAGCCTGGACAATATTGTCCCACCAGCACAACGCTGAGCCAATGAAAGAATGAGTGGAAAACTTAACTTTCTGATCTTCCCGACACTCACTGATTTCCAGTGCTGCTTCCATCTCTTTGATCCAACGGTGAGCGGCAGTAGCATTGCCATTACCGTCAAAGGTTGGGGGCTTGCACCTTTGAAATGCCTCATAGTTGCACCCCTTAGTAGTCTCTTTTTCAGACTCCTCACCACTATCATCATCATGAACTACCACCTTAGGGTTTGATGTCTTGTCAGGATCAGTGATTTTAAGTTTGATCAATTAGAGTTGAATCGCAGCGGAATTAGAACAAGAATTAGACAAATATTGCAAGAACACAATAGATATTCGATGGAACAGTACACGGTTATAGAGAAAGAGGGTTTTCTGCAAAATGGATAATATCATTCATGCATACATGCTTCGGTATGGCGGCTGCTAAGCTTTTCTAAGTTTCGCTATAGCTGCACCCTTACAATTAGGTCAACATTCCTTATATAGAGGAATGTGACGTCTGCTGATGTCACTTGATAGTGACATCTAACAGAATTATTACAAACAACTGAAAGTAAGCAAACTACTGAGAATGTTCACAACAACTGAGAACATCTCAGAGTATGCTAAGTACAAGATGAAACTAAAACTACTGAAACTACAAGTACTGATTAAAAGAAACATAAAACTACTGAAAGGAAACCATCACAACTACTGAAGAGGTATTCTTCAGCTATTGTGACAACATCTGAAACTTGGTCTTCAGTCTTTGTCTTCAGTTCTTTAGCTTCAGACTTTGTCTTCAGCTCTTTCACTTCAGACTTTGTCTTCAGCTCTTTCACTTCAGACTTTGTCTTCAGCTCTTTCACTTCAGACTTTGCCTTCAGACCTTGTTATCAGTTGATGTCTTCAGCTGTTGCAGACTACTTCAGTTGTTGTAATGTCCGTGGGACTTAAAGGTTTTTCTGATCAGGCTCATTGTTCTTTTGGTCCAACAAACTCCCCCTGAACCAATGCAGCCAAAACCTTTAAGCTTATTGAGGTCCCACTTATTCTTGGCAGAAATACTCTCTTGATCAGCTTCAGAGATATCAGATAAGCACAGGCCAGGGAACAAGTTTCAGTAGATGTGAATGTCAAAGGATGGAAGGGAACTCTGTCTTGGGGAACTGGACACAGAGCTGTTATCCCAACCATGAAACCTACTTCCCATTGATGAGTCTATAAGACTCTCTGACGTAGGCCTCAAGGAGAACAACTTGTTCCTCCTTAGTGAGTTCTTCTGCTTCTTCTTCGAAGAAGAACTCTGGGCCATAGTACTCTGATAGGTACTTTAACGTCTTTCCATTTTTCAACTCAACAGTTGTTATCTCTCTGTAAGCAAATTCATCTGGGTGAGTCCCTTCTAATAACAACTGGAGTTCATTTTTCTTGATCTCTTCAAGCCTCTTGTATAACAACCCCTTCTTGACCATTTTGTTCTCCATTAGAGTTTGAGGGGTCATCTTTGACTTGTAGGCTCTCTTGAAGTCTTCAAGTATCTCCCAGGGTGAGACTACAATGGCCAACATAATAACAGCATCTATGGTCTTTCTCACTTGGCCATTGTATCTACTTGGTATGGATTTCTTATGAATTCTAGAACTAACCCTGGGGTCTGGCCAAATCCTTACTCTCTCCTTTTGATATTGAAAGGTATACCTGAGAGCATACAGCCTTTGAGCGTGTTTCTTCATGGCTTGTATAGATGATGACTGAGGAAACTCTTTGTCAACCATCTTCAAAAGTTGCTCATCGTGCTGTTTCTGCTGTTCTTCTTCTTCAATCTTAACTTTCACCATTTGCCTCTGAAAGTCTGGTGTGATCATTTGTTGACTTCTGGGCTCAGGTATTTTTAAACACAGAGATTGGCAGACTGTCTTCTTCATTATCTTCTTCTTCTTCTTCCATCCTCAACACCCTTCTCCTCCTTCTGGGTGCATCATTGGATGTGGTTTGAGGTGGTTTTTGGGGTAAGGGAGTTGGTTTTGAGGGTTGAGTTGGTTTAAGTTTAGGTTTAGGGATTGGTTTGGAGAGTTGTGGGGTTGGTTGTTTTTGAGTGGGAGTTTGGGAAGGCTGATCTAGCATTTTTGTGGTAAGTTTGGCTTTGGAAAGCTTGGCCATATCAGTTCTCTTCCCAGCACCTGCTTCATCTAATGCTTCGATAATCAACCCCTTATTGAATGCTTCAGAAGCACAGATTCTGGTGGTTATTGCCAGAATACTGTCTCTGGTCCATGATTTAATCTCAATTAATGATCTTCCCAAGTATTTTGCAATAAACCTGATCATTATCTCCAACCTCTCCCTTTCCATCACACTGTAACTGGCCCATCTCTCTTGTATCTCTTTAATCTCCAGCCTTCTGATCTCAGTGTCTAAAGTAGCTGTATCAAAGCCTTGTCTGAAGAGTTGGTCTATTATTCTGTCCATTGATCTGCTGTGAGCTTCATCAGCTTCTTTAATCAGATCTTCCAATGATTTCTCTTCATCAGGCTTTTGAGTTTCAGCACTTTTCTTTCTCTTGTATGTGATCAGCTGTTTTTCCTTTTCTAACTCCTTTTCTTTCTCTTGTTGTTTCTCATCTTCCACTCTCTTTCTCTTTCTTTCTTTCACTGCCTTAGACTCCCCCTTTTTGGGTGCATTGGGTTCAGGGGTTTGAATGGCAGAAAGCTTCTTTTGCACAGCATCATCAACAAGTGTTTGTAGATTTGAGGAGATCCTCTCATCAATGGCTTTATGCACAATCTCATTGATGATGGGAGTGATGAGAGGTAAGGAATGTTGAAAGGTAGCAACCATCTGCTCAGAGGGGTTCTGTCCCTGAGAGGTGGTGCCAAAAGCAGTGGCTGGTGGCTCAGTTGAGTGTAGTGGCTGAGTGTTTGGTGAACCTTCAGATGAAGGTGCCATCTGTGGGTTTATTGGGGCAGATGGACTTTGATCCTGAGACATTTTGGCAAGCAGTTCTTTGAGTCTGCTCACCTCAGCCTCAAGGATTGTGTTATGGGCTAAGACATCAAAGAAAAAGCCCAGGTCATCATCAGTCTTTGCTGAATCACCTGACCTCCTGATTGAATCAGGATGTACATGCCCTGAGTGTAGATCAGTTGTAGCATGTGCCCCTTGTTCTTGGTTCTGGGGACTTCCTGCCTCAGGACTGAGTCCTTCATCGGCAGTTGCCTCTGGTGAGGTCTTAGAGATGTTACCAACTGCATCCTGTTCATTTGCTGAATCAGTAGAAGTGGCAGCCTCACCAGATGTTCTAACCTCCTCCTCTACACGGGGAGATTGAACATTATAACCCCTGTGCTGTGGGTTATCAGCAGCATTTTGGTCCTCTTCCTCAGCTGTTGAGGTTCTCCCCATTGTAATTGGTTTCTGGGGAGGAGGAGAGGAATGCAGCTGACTCAGCACTTGTGCAACTATAATGGTTGGGCTTTGAGGGGCGGTTGCATTGGAGATAGGTTTGAAGCAGATTGCACCGGGGTGACTGGTGCTCTTCAATGGTAACCTTCTCAATTGAGATAGGTTCCAGAATTGTGGTATCCCCAATTATGGTTGCATCAGGATCCTGTTGAGAGGATGCCTGAGCGGCTAGGGCTGGTGGAGTCTTTGACACTACTGGGGGGTTAGAACCAGTAAGTGTTTCCTGTATTGGTGGTACAGGGGCATCCTCAGGGGACTCATCTCCCTGAGTAGCCTTTTTGGGCTTTTTGGTGTTGGGTTTGGTGGGGACTTTGGATCTGGAAGTGGAGGCTGTGGGTTCCCGCTGCTTGGGTTTTAGCAGCCGGGCAGCCCCTTTCAGTGTAGGGTCAGAGTTGTGCCTGGAGTATACTTCAGGCAATACAGCCGGAGCAGGGACTCCAAGGCCAACAAGGCCGTCTGATTTTAGCTGATTTAAAATTATGGCCATGAGAAACCTGGGATATAATATCCATCTGTTTGCCACAGGTTTCAAAGCCAGATCCTTTAGTTCCATGAAAACTATCTCAGAAAAATTTAGATTTTGTCGTTCAAAGATAGAGTATAATACCTGTTGCCATCGGGAGGACATCTGATCCCATGAGGAGGTTTTTGGTGCAAGGCAGACATTCACCATGTGGAATATAAGACGTTCAGCATCATGGAAGTGCTTCTTCAGAATGGTGGTAGCACTTAAGTCTCCTTCATACCCGTTATTGATGAAAGACATATCAGTTGTGCCTTTCGGGTATTCTGTGACGCAGGTGGCATCATGTAGATTTAGGGTTTGTCGAATGATGTCTGGAGTGATGACCACCTGTTTTGGTTAACCAACGACTGGAGAGTGATTTGGCGATCATTCTCACCAGTTTGCACAGAGACGTTGGTCCAGAATTGGCTTAGGGAATCGGGGTATATGGTAGGATTCAGAAGAAAAGCGGTTCGGTACTGGGAATCTACCATAAGATCGATGGCATTATCAAATTTGTTCCAAAAGGCCGATTTCGAGAGGTAGGCAACACAGTTGTGTCTGGGTTTGAGTTTCATGGTCGCCATTGTTGAGAGAGTGAAGGACATGAAACGGCTAATGAAACGTTTGAAATTAGGTTTAGGTATTTATAGGGAAGAAAAGGCTGATATAAAACGACTGAAAGTGTTGGTGCTGTCATCAGTTGTTTGAAAACAACTGAAGACCTGGTATTAACTTTCAGAAGTAACAACTGAAGACTTGGTATTAGTCATCAGTAGTTGTGAAACTACTGAAGACATGGTTTTGGCTTCAGGTGTTGTAAACAACTGAAGATTTGGTGTTAGTCATCAGTAGTTGTAAAACTACTGAAGACATGGTTTTGGCTTCAGTTGTATGAAGTGAAACAGCAGTTGTAGAAACAACTGAAGAGAAAAGTTTCTCATCAGCTGTTGTCGTCAATTCTTAGCTCATCAGCTGTTTCATTCTGACCTCAACACTTATCAGACTTTGTCTGATTTTCAGACGTTTCATTGGTCATCAGTACTTATCTGTTATACTTACATCAGTAGTTGTAACTACATCAGTTCTTTTCAACAGATAGAGTACTTCAGTACTTTTAAGTAATTTAGTCTTCAGTAGTTATGAAAACTACTGAGGATAAAAGAACTTATCAGTACTTATTTGTGACAATAGTATACGAATGCTCATCAGTACTTGTTGACTGAGATCATCAGTAGTTGTCACTTATTCTAGCTGCAGCATACCAAGCCTTAACACTAGGTTTTGGAAAGTTGAACTGTCCAAAGGCTTAGTAAATATGTCTGCAAGCTCATCAGCACTAGGAACAAACTTTGGATCAATCAGACCTTTTTCAAAACAATCCCTAATAAAATGGTGTCTGATCTCAATATGTTTGGTCCTAGAGTGCTGGACTGGATTCTTGACAATACAAAGAGCTGAAGCACTATCCATTAGTAATGGAGTCTTAGTCTCTGTAATGCCATAATCCAATAATTGATTCTGAAGCCAGAGTACCTGAGATGTACAACTTGCAGCAGCAATGTACTCGGCTTCAGCAGTGGATGTAGCAACAGATGTTTGTTTCTTACTCTGCCAAGAAACCAAACAGTTGCCTAGGAATTGACATCCACCAGAAGTTGATTTTCTAGTTAATTTACACCCTGCATAGTCACTATCAGAAAAAGCAACTAATTTGCAAGAGTGCCCAGTGGAATACCAAAGACCTAGAGATTGAGTACCTTGCAGATATCTAAAGATCCTCTTGACTGCAATCAAATGAGACTCTTTAGGAGCAGCCTGAAATCTAGCACAAACACAAGTTGCAAACATAATATCTGGTCTAGAAGCTGTTAAGTACATCAAGGACCCAATCATACATCTGTAAAGTGTTTCATCAACAGCTTTACCTTTCTGATCTGCATCCAGTTGTGTGGTGCTGCACATGGGAGTAGAACAGGGCTTACAGTTTTGTAAATCAAACTTTTCCAAAAGACTCTTTGTGTATTTTGACTGATGAATGAAAGTTCCATCAGCCTTTTGTTTGATTTGCAAACCTAGAAAGAACTGTAATTCTCCCATGGCACTCATTTCGAATTTTTGTTGCATCAACTTTGTAAATGCATCACACAACTGTGGATCAGAGGATGCAAAAATAATATCATCAACATAAATTTGAACAAGGAGCTTATGCTGACCCACTTTCTTAATGAACAAAGTTTTATCTATGGAGCCTCTAGTGAAATTATTCTGAAGAAGAAAATTTGACAGTGTTTCATACCAGGCTCTAGGAGCTTGTTTCAACCCATAAAGAGCCTTATCAAGTTTATACACCCAATCAGGATGTTTATTATCCTCAAAACCTGGTGGTTGACACACATAAACCTCTTCTTTTATTTTACCATATAAAAATGCACTTTTGACATCCATTTGAAAAACTTTAAGATTGTGGAATGCAGCATAGGCTAAGAACAATCTAATTGCCTCCAGTCTGGCTACAGGGGCAAAGGTTTCATCATAATCAATACCTTCTTCTTGTGAAAACCCCTGGACAACCAGTCTGGCCTTGTTCTTGACAATTTGCCCATTTTCATCTGTTTTATTCCTAAACACCCATTTAGTGCCTATTGCACACTTACCTGGGGGTAGAGGAACCAGTTCCCACACTTGCTGCTTTTTGAACTGAAGAAGCTCAAGCTGCATGGCATCAACCCATCCATTGTCTCTTAATGCAATATGATAGTTCTTTGGCTCTTGCTGACTGATGAAGAGAGCATAGAAGCAGAAGTTGGACAATTGACTTCTAGTTGAGACACCAGCATTGATATCACCAATGATTTGAGACATTGGGTGATTCTTCAGCTCTTGGTACACTATGAGATCTGTGCAAGTGTTTGTAGCACGCTCAGCAGCAACAGATGTTGATCCAGATTCTTGAAACCAAGTATTAGATGGCAAGTCAAATGAAGTAGAGGATTCAAAAATCTCATCAGCATTTGTTGTGGATGGTGCTACTGAAGCTACAGGAACATCAAGTTTAGTAGACTCAGGCAGTTGATCACTAAACTTGAATAGGTGAGTACTGGGATCATCATCAACATCAGTACCACCAGATGGATGACTAGCTGCAGAAGGTGATGAATTCACATGATCTGCAACAGCTGGAGGCTGATAAGGAACATATTGCAGTATGTCCAGATCAAACAACTCCACAGGGTTTTGTGGAATTTTGTCCTTAGGGGATTCATTGAACTTCACATGCAAAGTTTCTTCAACCATCTTTGTTCTGCAGTTGAACACTCTGTAAGCCTTGCAAGTGGATGAATACCCAACAAAATACCCTGCATCCACCTTAGAATCAAACTTTTGGAGTTGATCCTTTGTGTTGAGAATGTAACAAGGACACCCAAATGCTCTGAAGAATGAAATTAGAGGAGCCAAATGATGTAGAACTTCATAAGGAGTCTTCATCAACCTCTGATTCACTAAAGCTCTATTTTGCACATAGCATGCTGTGTTGACAGCTTCAGCCCAAAAGGTCAGTGGCAAACCAGAGTCAGCCAACATGGACCTTGCAGCTTCAATTAGGGTCCTGTTCTTTCTCTCCACTACTCCATTTTGTTCTGGAGTCCTTGGGATGCTATACTGCCTCTTGATTCCTTTTGAAAGGTAGAAATCATCAAGTGTATGGTTTCTAAATTCAGTTCCATTATCACTTCTTATACACTTGACTGATAGGGAATACTGCTTCTCAACATACAACACAAAGTTAATAATTGTCTGAGCAGCCTCATCCTTTGAATGCAAGAAGAAGGTCCATACAAATCTGGAGTAATCATCCACAATTACCAGACAGTATTTCTTCTTTGCCATGCTCATTACTCTCACAGGACCAAAGAGATCCATGTGCAGTAATTGCAAGCAGGCAGTGGACTTTGGTTCTTCTATAGGAGGGAATGAAACTTTGTGTTGTTTTCCTTTTAAACAAGCAGTGCAGGTTTCATCACAGTGGAACTCCTTTATTGGTAGACCTCTCACTAAACTATTGTGGATCAGCTGATTCATGTTTTTGAGATTAACATGACCCAGCCTTCTATGCCACAGTTTAGATTCCTGAGGAGAGGCCTTGGAGAACAGGCAAGGATGACCTTTTAAATCAATCTTCTTTGACAAATCCAAGGCATATACTCTTCCTATCCTGTTGGCCTTCAGGAGAGTATGTTCATCCAATACCTTGTCAATCAGCCTCAGAACTTTGGAAGACAGAATCCGGCAGTTCTGGCTTGTGAAAAGTGCAACATGCCCTTTATCACACATCTGACTGACACTCAGTAGATTATACTTGAGATTCTCCACATGGTTAACATCATCAAATCTGATTTCTCCATTTGACACAAATCCTTTCCCGATGATGTAACCCTTAGCATCATTTCCAAATGAGACAAATCCCTTCTTTCCTTGAGAGTAGTCATTAAGAAGAGAACTGCTCCCAGTCATATGCATAGATCCTCCACTGTCTACATACCAGATGCTTCTTTGGCATGCTGAAGAACCCTGCATTTATCATAAGAAACTAGTTAGCTTTAGAGACCCAAACCTTTTTGGTTTTGGGTCTGTTTTCATCAACAGATTTAACCATAACTTGTTTCTCATGATTAACAGCTGATGAAGGTGGAGATGGTGCTGAAATGGATTTCTTAGATTTGGGCTTGGATTTCCTTTTCAGTGGTTTGATCACAGGTGCATCTAGTTGGTTAACTCTCCCCAACAAATGCTGAACCATCATAACAAGTTGTGTCTGATTTGTTGCTAAAGCCTTCAGCTCATTTGACACATCAGTACTTGTTTTTGATGAGTTCCTGTGACCCACCATTTCCTCCTTCTTGAAATTCACAGACTTAGTCTGATGTTTATCATGAGGAACACTATCAGCTGTTTTCTGATAAACCCCATCCTTCTTTTTGGATTTTGGCGAGGCCTTGGGTTTATCAGTTTGAGATGACTGTGGTACAAACTTGGTCTCAAACTCATTTTTCATTTTATTAATCTCTTCTTTAATGAGCTTATCTCTGTTGAGTTTGGAACCCTTTTTGTACCAGCATTCATCAGATAGATGATTGAATTTACCACATATTTCACATGGCTTATTCTTCATCTTGGATTGATCAACTGCTGAAGTGGAAACTACTGAAGGTGTGATCTTCAGTACTTTCCTCCTTTCAGTACTTGTGTTAAGTACTGAAGGATCGGTAACAACTGAAGACTTGTTCTTCAGCTGTTCTCTATCCGTCCTGAAAGACCGTATGATAGATTCCTCAGCAGTTGTTAATCCTTTTATTTCAGCAGATTTGAAATGCTTTTCAGATGTTGTGACTTGCCCTTCAGTACTTGGAGTACTTTGAGGGACAACATCTGAATTGCTCAGCTTCATGTGTTTATCAGCATTTAAACCATCAGGCAATTGATTTGCTGAGATCTTAACACTGACTTCATCCTCTAATTTTGTATTATCATTTGAGGATGAATCACATGATGATGTGGTTTGGAAATTACTTTCACCTTCAGATTTTACTATTGATTTTGAAGTAAAATCAGTAGGTGGTGCAGTATGATTGTAACCTATTCCAAACTTCACATTTGAAGCTGTTTGCTTGCTGAGAAGCATTTCAAATCCCTTGCAGGATGTTACCCAGCGGTCACACTCAACTTGGGTAGCTGCAAGTGTCTCTTTGAGACTTCTGTGGTTCTCAAGTATGACCTCTACCTTAGCCTTTTCATCATTAAGTTGGCATTTAAGCTTGTAAATCTCATCATCTTTGTCATTAAGAGCAGACTCATACTCAGCTTTTCTTTTGGAAATAGTTTTCTCAAGCTCAAGATTTTGATTGATTAAAGCTACATTTGCCTCTCTAATAGAGACAAAGGCAGCTATGCATGATTCAGAACATAACTTGGCTTTAGCCTCAGAAGATACCTGGGTTACCTGTGAAGATGATGCATTGGAGCAGGAACCCTCAGTAGACTCCAGGGCCATGAGAGCAAGATTCCCAAAAGGATGTTCACCACCATGTTGACCAGCACCAGCAAATAATTGCTCATTGAAACCAGAAAGATCATCTGGTGAGCTGCTCCAGTCAACAACTCCTGGTGTGAAGAAGCTGTGATGAGGTTGAGATTGTGATGGAGATGGTTGAGGCTCAGGTAGGGCTTGAGGTTGTTGTGCTATAGGAACTTGAACTGGATTTGGCTGTGGCATGTAATAGCAGGGATATGGATATGGCATTGGACCCTGAGGGACAAAATATGCAGGAGATTGAGGTTGTGAGTGATGACCAGAACTAGCAGGATGTTGCCCTTTGTTTTGTGAACTATTGCTTGGAAAGGTCACAAAGGGTGCAGAGGAGTTAGATCCAGTTGATCTACACTCTCTTGCAAAGTGCCCAAGCCTGTGGCATTTGTGACACCTCAACTTACTCTTGTCAAAACCAACTTTGGTTTTGCCAGAGAGTCCTGGAAATTTCCTACCAGTTCTCTTGTAGAACTTTTGAGATCTGATATTGATCAAGGCCATTTGGCTCAAAATATCCATCTCTTCTAAATCATCATCAGCAATACCCATCAAATCATCCATGATAAAGCATAAATTATCACTATTACACCCAGAATGACTGTCAACACCAACAAATGCATGATCAGAACTGTTTGAAGAGAAATCTATATGCTCATCATAATGGCTTTCTGATCCAGCATATTCTGACTCATGACCGACCAAGGCAGTGTTCCCTGGTACAAAGTCATCAGTGAGCTTTCCTGATGATGCCAGTTTCCTTTTCTGCTCTATCTCTCTTTCAAATGTAAGCAGTTTCCCATGGAGTTGGGTGAGAGATAGGCTATCCAGATTTGCACTGGAGCGTAGGACAATGGTGTATGTGTCCCATCTCTCAGGCAGTGATCTGAGGAATCTGTTGTTCATCTGGCTGTTAGTATACTCATGCTTGACCATTTTCAGCTCAGAGATCAAGCAGGAGAAACGCTCAAACTGTTGAGTCAGTGTCTCACCCTTCCTATGAGAGAATGTCTCATATTGTTGGGCGAGGATTTCTCTGTTGTTTGCTAAGACCTCATCAGTTCCTCCGAATTGTTCCTTCAAAGCATTCCAGAGGTCATGAGCAGTTTCATGATGCATAAGCCCAGAATAGATTTCATTAGGCAGTGCCATGGCCAGAATTCCATGGGCTTTAGCATCAATCTCAAACAGTTTACGATCTTCATCTGAGTATTGCTCCTTCTTCTTCGGAACCATTTGGTTGGTCTCCGATTGTTCACCATAGGCTTGTGTGGACCGTGAACCACAGATGTCCAACAACCTGAACTGTTAACAGACAGGTGATGGAGCATTCTTCGTTGCCATATGTTATACTCACTCCTAACCAGCATCGGAGGCTTGGTTGAGGAGCCAGTATTGTGAGGGTCATTAGAAGGAGTAGTCATTCTCAGATTCAAACCAATTCAATCAAGTTTCAAAAGATTTAGCACAAAAACACAACAAACTCAATATGAACCAAGAAGAAACTCAAATTGACTAACCAGAAGCAGCAGAAGACCAATCTCTATAACCAATTCTTGCAAATATGCTAATTCGATCAAACTTTAGATATCGAAATAGCAGTTTCAATGATCAATTGTTAAACCGATCAATGATTAACCTGCTCTGATACCATTTGTCAGGATCAGTGATTCTAAGTTTGATCAATTAGAGTTGAATCGCAGCGGAATTAGAACAAGAATTAGACAAATATTGCAAGAACACAATAGATATTCAATGGAACAGTACACGGTTATAGAGAAAGAGGGTTTTCTGCAAAATGGATAATATCATTCATGCACACATGCTTCGGTATGGCGGCTGCTAAGCTTTTCTAAGTTTCGCTATAGCTGCACCCTTACAATTAGGTCAACATTCCTTATATAGAGGAATGTGACGTCTGCTGATGTCACTTGATAGTGACATCTAACAGAATTATTACAAACAACTGAAAGTAAGCAAACTACTGAGAATGTTCACAACAACTGAGAACATCTCAGAGTATGCTAAGTACAAGATGAAACTAAAACTACTGAAACTACAAGTACTGATTACAAGAAACATAAAACTACTGAAAGGAAACCATCACAACTACTGAAGAGGTCTTCTTCAGCTGTTGTGACAACATCTGAAACTTGGTCTTCAGTCTTTGTCTTCAGTTCTTTAGCTTCAGACTTTGTCTTCAGCTCTTTCACTTCAGACTTTGTCTTCAGCTTTTTCACTTCAGACTTTGTCTTCAGCTCTTTCACTTCAGACTTTGTCTTCAGACCTTGTTATCAGTTGATGTCTTCAGCTGTTGCAGACTACTTCAGTTGTTGTAATGTCCGTGGGACTTAAAGCTTTTTTTGATCAGGCTCATTGGTTCTTTTGGTCAAACAAAATGGCTTTGCTGACTTACCGGGCAAAGAAGTTCTTCAAAAGAACTGGAAGGCAGTTCCCTCAAAACCCAACTAGCAGCAAGTTTGGGTTTGACAAGACAAAGGCCAAATGTTACAATTGTAACCAACTTGGTCACTTTGCTAGGGAATGTAAGGCTCCCAAGTCAAATCCGAGAACCTCACACGCCTCTTCACATCCCTCTACACCAAAAGCCACTGGGAAGTCAATTGAAACAACAGCTGTAGCTCAAGAAGTTTACTGGAGCTTTATGGTACAGGATGTGTCTCCCGCTCAAGCACTCATGGCTGGAACAGATGACAACAAGGTATATGAACATCTCTGTACTCCAGCTTGTATTACTAAGGTTAAGTTATATCAGGACTACAATATGGAAATTAAATCTGATATTAAGTCTTTAAATATCTTAAAATATGATTTTAAAAGGGCTGAAACTGACTATCAAAACAAAATTGATGAGTTAGAGAAAATTGTGTCCTTGTTAAAACATGAACATACTAACTACAAGACTCAAATCAAGGATTTAATATCCAAATTGTCTGAGGCTCAAGCACAGCTTGTCACAACTAAGGCTCAAGCCAGGAGGCATGCTATCTCAGAGCAAAACTTCCAAGTCATTCTTGCGTCAACCTCTCACTCCAAACTTTGTTATCAAAACAAAGGTGGGTTGGGAACCAATGAAATTGCTCCACCACACTCTTATGAGTCTATTAGACAACCAAGATGTGGTACTGAAGAGCAAGAGGTTCCATCTGCTAACCCACCTTCTAATGAGTCAAAGAGTGATGCAACTTTGGAAACCATCACATGGAAGAACCAGGTAAACCATACCCCTCTAACTAGTCATAACCAACCCCTTACCACTAAAGCCAGAAGAAGCCGAGCTAAGGCAGCCAGAAAAACTGCCAAGAAAGTGGCTGAATCTAAGCTGAAGATTGACCCAAAACAAAAGGGTGTGTTTATCTCAGCTGGATTCCAGGTGGTAGGAACTTCTGATTCTGGAAAAGTGTGTAGTACCAGCACATCTATCCAACAAAAGGATCAGAAGACAAAGGGAAGAACTGCTGATGAAGACAATGAAAACAAGAAACAGCAGCCTTCATGTTCCCAGAAGACTAACATTGTCTGCATAATGTGTGGTCTGTAAAACCACATGGCCAAAGATTGTTACTATAATCCTGCTAGCACACATTATGCAAACAATGTTAAAATAGAAGGAGTTAGGGAAGGTTTCTCATTTGGACCTTATCATATGGTTCAAGTGATGAAAAATGGAAAGCTTGTTTCCAAAGCAAGGTTGCTTTTGGAAGAAAGTTCTTCTTCTAAAGGGAAAATGGCTTGGGAAGTTAAAGCTATCAAGACTCAAAAGAACAAGAGAGTCCCCTTGAAACCATCCTAGAAGAAGACTTCTTCGGAAGAAAAGGTGGTGAAGACTTCTTCTGAAAAGAAAGAAGCTTCGGAAGAATGTCATGCTGCTGAAGCTTCATCAAGGGATGGAATGGAAGATCAAAGAAGATGCTGTAACCCAAGCCTCTTCTTCACAAACACCTATTGAACCCCCATGCATAAATTTTGGTTCAATATCATCCTTATCATTGGAAAGGCCCAAGACTAACAAGGCTTGGGTTTACAATAAAAACTAACTTTTTCACCTTATGTGCAGGGATATCCATATGACAAGAACAATAATGTTTGGATTGTAGATAGTGGATGCTCCAGGCACATGACAGGGAACAGATCTCTCCTTCAACAATTTCAACATTTTGATGGAGGTCCTGTTCAATTTGGAGGTAAGGCTGGAGGATACATTTCTTGCAGAGGAAGTGTATCCAATGGCAAGTTAAAAGTTGACAAAGTTCACTTTGACAAATAGCTTGAACACAACCTGTTAAGTGTTTCTTAATTCTGTGATCAAAAGCATCAAATGCTTTTCACAGAACATGAGTGCATTATCCTCAAACCCGGGATGACCATTCCTTAGGAATTGATGCTTCTTAGATCTTCCAGGAAAGGGGATATGTACAAGCTAGATATGAACAATGCTTCCCCACTGGGTGAAGTATCATGCTTTCTCTCCAAAGCTGATGGTGATGAGTCAACACTATGGCATAAACGTATGTGTCATGTCAATTTTAAAACCATGAATAAATTGGTTAAAAATAACTTGGTACATGGTTTGCCTAAAAAGGAATTTTTCTACAAAGATAACTGTGTTGCATGCCTGAAAGGGAAGCAACACAGATCATCTCATAAACCCAAAGTTGTTAACTCTATCACCACCCTATTACACTTATTGCACATGGATTTATTTTGTCCCACAAGTATAATGAGCATTGGAAGGAAATCATACTGCCTTGTGATCGTTGATGATTTTACAATATTTACATGGGTATTCTTTTTAAGAACTAAGGATGAAACTGCTGAAACGTTAAAATATTTTATTCTTAAAATTGAAAATCAAATTAATCACAAGGTTAAGATAATTAGAAGTGATCAAGGGACTGAGTTCAAGAATCATGTTCTTGACTCATTCTGTAACTCAAAAGGGATTGCCAGACAATACAGTGCTCATAGAACTCCTCAACAAAATGGTGTTGCTGAGAGGAGGAACCAGACACTCATTGAGGCTGCTCGGACCATGTTAGCTGATTCAAAGCTGCCGCTAACATTCTGGGCAGAGGCAATCAGCACTGCATGCTATGTGCAGAATAGGGTCCTTGTAGTTAAGCCACATGGAAAAACCCCTTATCAGCTTTGGAACAAGAGGCCACTGCTCATTGGCTTTCTAAGGTCCTTTGGCAGCAGGTGTACCATACTTAACACAAAGGACAATTTGGCAAAATTTGCTGAAAAGTCAGATGATGCTATCTTTGTTGGATATTCCTCCAACTCTATTGCTTATAGAGTGTACAACATCAAAAATCAGCAATTTGAGTTATCATCCAACATTGTTGTAAATGAGCACACTCCTTGTGTTAGGGGGAATGGCCCTGGTCATATTTTTTATTTAGAATTGTTTCCCAACTATTCTAAACCATCTTGTGAGAATGTTTCAGCTAGAACAGGTACTCAAAGTGATTCTGATGATGATCAACTGTTTGAGTTACCCAGACCTTGTTCAAGTTCTCCAAGAGCAGCTAAAAATCAAGTTCCCTCTATCTTAAGATCTGACAGCATAACTATTTTAAGAGATAGTGGAGCTTCAACTAGCGGTCCACCTAGTGAACCTCAAAACTCATCTGATGACACTGCACAACACCAAGCTGATGGAAGTAGTACTTTGAAGGAACAGGAAACTGTTAATGCTGCTTCACAGCCAACCAACAATGATGATGTTTCTCATTCATTCAATCAGTCCTCATTGAATGAGTTTCAAATAGCAGCTTATCATAGTGTTCAAGTTCCTGAGCAAAATATGTCTAACCTGGATCTATCTTTGCAACTGGAAGTGATTCCCATGCTTAGGATTCACAACACTCATCCAGCTGAGAACATCATTGGAGAAGTCTCTGAAGGAGTGAGAACAAGGGGACAAACTCACAATGGGAATGTCTGCTTGTACTCCTGCTTTTTGTCTCAGATGGAACCCAAGAGAGTAGAAGAAGCCTTAAAGGATAGTAGCTGGGTTGAGTCAATGCAAGGTGAATTGCTTTAATTCAAGAGATAAAAGGTTTGGAACCTATGTCCGCTACTATTTGGTCAAGTACCAATAGGCACCAAATGGGTTTTCAGAAACAAGAAAGATGACAGAGGCTTGATAATCAAGAATACACCCAAGAGGAAGGAATTGAGTTGTAAGACTTGAGGCAGTGAGGATCTTTCTTGCTTATGTTGCATCCAAGAATTTTACTGTCTACCAACTTGATGTTAAATGTGCCTTTCTATATGGGGATATAGATTGGGAAGTCTATGTGTGTCAACCTCCAGGATTTGAAGATCCACAGCACCCCAACTATGTGTGCAAGTTGGATAAAGCTCTATACGGGTTGCACCAAGCACCTAGGCTATGGTATGAGACGTTGTCTCAATTTCTCCTGAAGAATGGATACACTAGAGGCACCATTGATAAGACTTTATTTATAAAGAAGTCTGGGAAAGACATTTTGCTCGTCTAAGTCTATGTTGATGACATCATATTTGGTTCTTCAAATGACCAAATGTGTAGAGACTTTGAGAGCATCATGAATAAGAAATTTGAGATGAGTTCTATGGGAAAACTGGACTTTTTCCTTAGAATTCAGGTAAAGCAAATGAAGGAAGGGTTATTTATCAATCAATCTAAATATGTATCTGAAATATTAGAGAGATTTGATATGAAAGATTGTAAGCTAGCAAAGACTCCTATACCCAGAAACCACAATCTTTGTCCTGACTCTGAAGGAGAAGATACTAATCAGCATCAGTATAGGGCAATCATTGGGTCTCTGATGTATCTCATAGCAAGTACACCTGATATCATGTTTGCTACATGCATTTGTGCAAGATATCAGGCTGCTCCAAAGGTGTCTCAACTAGTTGCTACCAAGAGAATTCTTAGATATCTCAAAGGAGCACCTAAACTAGGTCTCTGGTATCCTAGGAACAACAATTTCAATCTCTATGGTTATTTCTGATAGTGACTATGGTGGCTGCAATATCAACAAGAAATCCATATTAGGGGGATGTCAATTTCTTGGTGGAAGGATCATTTCATGGCAATGCAAGAAGCAATCTTATGTCTTAACATCAACTGCTAAAGCTGAATACATTGTTGCTGCTAGTTGTTGTGCTCAGCTACTGTGGATTCAGAACCAGATGTTAGACTATGGATTCAACTTCATGAATACTCCTATCCATATTAACAACAACAGTACTATCTCCATAACTAAAAATCCAGTCAAGCACTCCAAGACAAAGCATATCATCATCAGGTATCATTTCATTAGAGATATTCATGAGAAAAATCTGATTAAGCTAGTCAAAGTTGAATCAAATGAACAATATGCTGATCTGTTCATAAAGGCATTTGATGAACAAAGATTTAAGTATCTTATTGCAGCTATTGGGATGATAAACATTGATTAGTCTATCTCATTTGAAAAACCTTTTCAAAATGTGTCTTGTCTTTGTCAGTCTTGTCTGTGCAGCACTTAATAAACTGTGAGTTGGACCAGAGCAGTCTTGTCTGTGCAGCTACTCTGCCAGTCCTTCACATGAGGCCGGCCATCTTCAACATTCTGAAGAGGATGTCCACCAACTTCACCGGAAGACACACTCCACTTCTTCCAGGTATGATTGAGCGCATAGCTCCTGGTGACATCCCTGTTAACCCCTCTGAGCAGCCAAAAAGGGACAGCCCCACCAAAGGCTCAATGCTAATAGACATTGATCAAAGTCCCGGGTCATTAGATATAACTTCCATATCCTTTACTGACCTATTAATAAGAACTAATGAGGAGATTATGTCTCTTCATGGCAATGAAGTTGATCCACAATACCCTCTTCCGGATCAACAGAGCCTAGAGAGACCTCTTATCTCCAGGCCCCATCAGCAAAAACCAACTGAGGTGAGTCCCACTGATGTGGAGGGGACTCATGTAGATTCACCTGCCATTATTGAAGGAGCCTCTTTGGATCCTCAGGGCAGTGGTAACATTTCTGAGTCTGAATCTATGGCAACCGTGCCCTTTGATGCCTCTGAAAGAGACATCATTAGGCAAGGGAAACCAGGGTGCCAAGAAACCACATCTGGTAGTGAGGATTAATATACTATGTATATTACCTCATCTCCCCGTGCTTCTTCAAAAGAAGATGAGGGAAGTCTGAAACTCACCATTCAAGACCTACTTTCTAAAGTCTCAAATCTTGTATCTAAGGTTAAGACTTTAGAGGACAGGTCCGCTACTCAGCAACTTGAGATTGAAAATCTCAAGACTCAACTAGCTGAGAAACGGATTGAGAGATCTGTTAGGCATGTACCAATTCAAGTCTCACTGACCTCTTCCTCTAGCTCATCTAGCTCTCAAGATGATCCTACCAAAAAGGGGGAGAGTGTTCAGAGGCAAACACATGTGGAACCACAGAGCCATGCTTCAACATCCCTTACTTCAAGATATCCTGCTCATCAAGCAACAGTTTTTCTTGAGCCACCTCCAATTGTTCTTCAAATGTATCAAAGGATGCTCCAAGATCTAAATAGGTTCTTTTCTAAGTTCCTGCTTTGATCTTCCATTGAACAGCCAAGCCCTGATTTTGCTGTGACATCGGGTAATTTTCCGTTACCAAACTCTGTTAGTTTCATTAAGTCTTGCATACACGTGTCGTGAGCACACACTCGTTGTCGTTGAACGTTGGTGACTTAATAATAATTAATAATGTTAAATAAGTAATGTCTATGTTGATTATTAAGTTGTGCTTATGTGTTTACGTGATTTAAATATTAATTGTGAATTTTATCGCGTAACGTGGAAACGTGTGTATTTAGTTTGTAAATTCTGTAGCTTGTAAAGATAATACATATAATTGTTATTATTAGTTTATATGTTTATTGTTTTAGTTAAAAACATTTTAAAAAAGTGTTTAAAAGTCTAATTTTTATAAAATACAAAATGCAAGGGTTTAAAGGGTAATTATGCAAAATTAAATTGATTAAAACAAAAACTCTAACCCTAATCACCTTGAGCGGCCGCGACTTCATTCCCTCTCCCTCTCCCTTCTAAAATTCGACCATGATCAAGTATCAACTCACGGATTTGGATCAATTTCAAGGCATACAACAAGTTAACAATATCAAAGCTTGTTCCTTTCCTCGATTTTAAGGTTAATTTCGTGTTTCTTTCATGTATTTTGTTCTAGCCGAGAGTTTTGTGCGATTTGGATGAATTGGAGGCCGAATGTTGGTTGATTGTTGATGTTATTGTGTTAGTTAAGTTGAATACATGTTAGTTAACGTCGATTATGCAAGAAAGTTTGGATTTTGATGGATTGTTCATAGGTTACTAAGAATAGTAACTTTATTTTGCATGAAACAATGATTTGATCATGAATTGGTGTTATGGATGTGTTTATAATGATGATTAGATGCTAGATTGTTGATATGAACATTGGGAAATCGAGAATGCACGTTGTAGTTCTTACCTTGCTAAAATTAGTAACTTTTGATGTTGAATGTTGATGAAACATGCCAATTAGATGTTGTTGATCATGTTTAGATATTGTTATGGACCTAATTTGGTATGTAAATGATGAATTCATGAATGTCTTGGGTATTTGATGAAATTGGAATGTACTTTCCCAAAAGGGAAACTTTATTTGTGCAAATCCTTGAATTGGATGATTTGAGCATGATTGGGACATTAGGACCATGCTAGTGTGTTCATGGATGGTTTCTAAGGTGATTAAATGTGTTGTTTAGTTTGTATGAATGTTGATTTGGCTTGTTACCTGTTTTGGCCTGTTTGTGGAAAAATCATGGTATGAGTCATATAGGTAAGCTAGGACTTTTGTTGATTGATGGTTGATTAAGAATGAACATTTTGGATGATATGAGCTATGGAAATTGGTATGTTAATGATCATCATACACACATGCAAATCTGAGGCCCTACTTAGTAGGACTGGCAGGGTTTAGGGTGTGAAGTCGTGAGTGGCTTCACATGGCATGTGATGCGTGATTTGATCCTTGTATGGTGTATTATTTGTGTGATAGATGTTATGAGCATGATAATAGTTTGAGATTCGCATGACTTGTATGATATCTGGCTGTATGATGATCTAATTAATACATGTGGTTAATGAAATGTTATATGTAATCAGTTTGTATGTTAATCATGTGTGATAGGCTGTTATGCTTGTTTGAATGGAATTTCACCTATAATGTCACCAAAGGGTCAAACGGGTCAACTGGGTTAAATGTGTCTTGTCTTCTAAAACTTTGAGTTCTTTGGTTTGTAAAGCACTTAGGGTTTCATTATGATTCTGTGTACACATACTTATGTACTCTTGTGTTCTAGGTAACCTTTGAAGGGTTGTCTTTGCACCTATCACCAGTTCTCTTTAGTCATTATCTTTACACACCAGGTGAGTTCATTCCCCTATATTTTTATAAACCTTCTTCCTGGGGGAGGTAGCATACTTGTACTCAAACACTATTTAATTATTATAAGTTGTGTATGTTTTAACATAGTGCTTAATACCTTGAAAGTCCTCACACTTTTGGATCGTTAATAATTGTAACTAGTGGGAAATCTTGGGTAGTACTACTGGGTCTGACGAGCCCCACCTGTGTGACTCGAGGTCAAATGGGTGCAATATTGTCCTAGACACAAATATCGTCACGACCTGGTAAGTCGTGACGGGAGGCAACAAACCCAACACAGTCAGCCTCGATCGCGAAATCACTATGGTTATTACTTGTGAATATAGACTAGCTATCTATTTCAATGCACTTCTTATGTTATGCAAATGTTATTGTTTATGATAAACGCAAACTCTTGAACTCACCAACCATTGTGTTGACATTTTAGTATGCTATTCTTAGGTCGTTAACTCTGCTTGCCATTAGGAGCACCACACGGGTCCAACATGCATTCTAAGACTCTATTTTAAAGACATATTTGTTTGTTTTTATTTATGAGTGTTTAAATATTTGGGTTGGCGCATGTTTTGCCAAATATGCATTTTTATATTTTGGGCTTTACTTATTTACAAAACGCTTCCGCATCATTTTAAAGTTTGAACTTTGGTTGGTTTTATTTTAAATATGGCATATAGTGTCGTTTTGAGTAACTATTGATTGTGATCCTGGTTTGTTCATACGCCTCGCGGTAAAACTCCGCACGTGGATTTTGAGGGTGTGATAGATTGGTATCAGAGCCATTGGTTTTAGGACTAGGTCATCGACCGCCTCTGCATTGCCTACTCTTCCTACCTTGAGCATCCCTCTCAACAGGCATTTACAGCCTTGGTAGCCACTCTAGACACGGAGCGACAGCGGATTAGAGGACACACTGATGAAAACTCTGCCTTACGATCTGAGATGCGTCAGTTGCGTTTCCAGGTAGAGACGCTTCAGGAGCGACTCTCGATGGCCATTGGTGGATATCATACCCTGGCAGGCAACGTTGTAGCACTTAGTGGGCGCATGGACGCACATGAACACCATAACATAGTGATCGATGATAGGTTTGCTGATCAAGAGGCATAGCTAGCAGCACTTCAGGTTGTTGAAGCCCCTGCACCTTTGGTGGACCCTGACGAGGAAAACCCGGAAGAGGAACCTGAGGAAACCCCCGAAGAAGAACCAGCAGAGATGGATGAGGACAGTGACGGATCTGACGTACTGGACTGATTCTACTTTAAAATGACTTAGACTATGTAGTGTTTCTTTTCTTTGAAACCTATGTAGAAAGGGTTGTTTCCCACCCAACTGAAAAACTTAAATTTTGACATTGATGGAATATTTTATGACTCAATTGCAATTTATTTATCTTTGGTTATTATTTCTGTTATAAATGTTGTGGTTGTGGTGAATGCATTATTTCTTATTGTTTACTGTACCTTGATGAGATTAATGTGTAGGATGTTACTCATTATTGTAATTGTGAATTGTAAAGTGAAATATGGACGCACGTGGAAGAGGACGTGGGCGTGGTCGTAGACGTGGTGCCGGAGCCATAAACATGACGCCTGCGGAATTGGCGGCATTAATTAATGAACATGTTCACGTGGGAGTGGCTGCTGCCCAACCAGGACAACCAGCAGGTAACTGATAACAAGAGGTTAAACTAATTATCCCAGTTATTTGTCTAGGATATCTGACTAATGTTTGGGTTGTCAAAACAGGACCACCACCATGTACCTACAAGTCCTTCATGGACTGTAAACCCCATACCTACAGCTGGATGGAAAGGGCTGTAGGGCTTGTAAGGTGGTTTGAGAAGACAGAGTCTGTCTTCGCAAAATGCAACTGCCCGCCTGCTGATAAGGTGAAGTATGCTACCGGGACATTGGAAGGCGCAACACTTTCCTGGTGGAATGCCCAGGTGCAAATGCTGGGTCAAGCCATGGCCAATGAACTACCTTGGGATGAGTTTAAGGGGATTATGACCGAAGAATACTGCCCCCGAAATGAAGTGCAGAAACTGGAGATTGAGTTCTGGCAACTAAAAATGCAAGGCTTAGAAATTGAAGCCTACACGACCCATACTCATGAGTTGGCCACACTATGCCCTGGAATGGTCAATGAAATGCACAAGAGAGTCGAGCACTACATACATGGACTGGTGCCTGAAATTCAGAGTATGGTAACTGCTTCCAACCCTACTACCATACAGCAGGCTATTCGGACAGCCCACAGACTGACTGACCAGGCAGTTGAGCAAGGACGGTTACCCAAATGGGGCTTGGTTGCTAGTGTGTCCGACAATAAACGAAAGTGGAAGAACATTAGTAACAAAGGTTCATCCTCCAACAACCAGCCACAACAACAGCAGCAACAGGTACAATAGCAGCAGCAACCTCCCCAGCAACAAAGGAGGTTTGATAACAACTTAAATTTCAATCAGTCATCCTCGGCATCGCAAGGACAAGGAGGCTATGTGGGGAAAAGTCCTAAGTGCAATCGATGCAACTACCATCACACCGGCAGGTGTGACAACTTCTTATGCCAACGCTATGGTAAAGTTGGGCATGCAGCCAAAGACTGCCGGGGTGAACTGATGAGGAAGCCTCAACAATCACAAGAAACTCCGAAAGGTTGTTTTGACTGTGGAAAAGAAGGCCATTACAAACGCAACTGTCCCAGCTTAAGAGGAATGGAAATGGCAACAACAACAATGGAAACAACAGCAACAATAACAATGGCAACAACAATAACAACAACAATGGTAATGGCAACAACAATGGTGGAAACAAAAATGGAGCCAAAGGAAGAGCCTTCGTCATTGGCTCAGGTGAGGCTCTAAACGACCCTGCAACTGTAGCTGGTAAATTTTCGGTTAATGGTCGTATTGCAACCGTTTTATTTGATACCGGAGCCGATAGAAGTTTCGTGTCCACTAAGTTTTGTAGTCTTTTAAGTGATATGCCCTCAGCCTTAGAATCTAAATACACCGTAGAGTTAGCTGACGGTACACAGATTCACGTAACGCATATTCTTAGAGACTGCAATATAAAGCTTGCTGGCCATACATTCACCATAGATCTCATGCCTGTTACGTTAGGAAGCTTTGATGTGGTAGTAGGCATGGATTGGCTTTCTAATAAACAAGCGGAAGTCATATGCCACGAGAAGATCATACGGATTCCCATTGGTGAAGAAGTCCTTACGGTCAGAGGTGATAGGAGTGGTGCGGTGATAGGCATCATCTCGTTTATGAAGGCACAGAAGTTGTTACGAAAGGGTCGACTGGCCATATTGGCACTCGTCACAAATAAACAGACCGAGGAAAAGAAGATAGAGGATATTCCCGTAGTTTATGAGTTTCCTAAGGTGTTTCCGGAAGACCTTCCTGGATTACCGCCTCATCATCAAGTTGAATTCCAAATTGAGTTGACTCCAGGAGCCGCTCCAATTACAAGAGCAGCGTACCGGTTAGCTTCGAACGAACTGCAGGAATTATCCGCCCAACTACAAGAGTTATTGGATAAAGGGTTTATCCGACCGAGTTCGTCGCCCTGGGGAGCGCCAGTTCTATTTGTGAAGAAGAAGGATGGTACATTTCAAATGTGCATTGACTATAGGGAACTGAGTAAGGTTACTATCAAGAATAGATATCCCTTACCTCGTATCGATGATTTGTTTGATCAACTGCAAGGGTCAAGCTATTACTCTAAGATTGATCTGAGGTCTGGGTATCATCAGCTGAGAGTTCGAGAAGGGGACATCTCGAAGACTGCTTTCCGTACACGATATGGTCACTATGAATTTTTTGTCATGCCATTTGGGTTGAAGAATGCACCAGTAGTATTCATGGATCTTATGAACCGCGTGTGCAAACCCTATCTTGATCAGTTTGTTATCGTCTTTATTGATGACATACTGATATACTCAAGGAATGAGGAAGAACATGGAGAGCACTTACGTTTAATCTTGGAATTACTTAGAAAGGAACAACTGTATGCAAAGTTTTCTAAGTGTGATTTCTAGATACGTGAGGTGCAATTCTTGGGTCATATTGTCAACGAGAAGGGAATACATGTTGATCCTGCAAAGATTGAAGCGATAAAAAATTGGTCTTTTCCTAAGACAACAAGTGAGATATGACAATTCCTTGGATTAGCGGGATATTATCGACGATTCATTGAAGGATTCTCTAAGATTGGACAACCTCTCATAGCCTTGACTCACAAGGGAACGACGTACAAATGCGGCGAGAGTCAAGAATCTGCTTTCCAGTTGCTGAAACAAAAACTGTGTAGCGCACCAATATGAGCGTTACCGGATGGTAGTGATGACTTCGTAGTCTACTGCGATGCATCTATTCAAGGACTTGGATGTGTCTTGATGCAGCGGGATAAGGTGATAGCTTATGCCTCTAGATAGTTGAAGATTCATGAGAAGAACTATACCACCCATGACTTGGAACTGGGTGCGGTAGTTTTTGCCTTAAAGATCTGGAGACATTACTTGTACGGTACCAAATGCACTATTTACACCGATCACAAGAGTCTACATCACATCTTTGAGCAAAGGGAATTGAACATGAGGCAAAGGCGCTGGGTAGAATTACTGAATGACTCTGACTGTGCTATTAAGTACCACCCGGGGAAAGCAAATGTAGTTGCTGACGTGCTGAGTAGGAAAGAAACTGCTAAACCTCGACATGTGTGAGCTTTGCAGCTTACCATTAGCACACAGTTACCGGAAAAAATCCTAGAGGCTCAGACAGAAGCTTTGAAAGCAGAAAACATTGGGTCTGAATCGTTAAGGGGAATGGAAAAACAATTGGAAGTAAAAGCGGATGGAATTCGTTACTTCATGGATAGACTTTGGGTACCTCAACACAGAAATCTGAGAGACTTGGTCATGAGTGAGGCACACAAGTCTAAGTACTCTATACATCCTGGATCTGACAAGATGTATCATGCTTTGAAGGCACACTATTGGTGGCCTAACATGAAGGCGGATGTAGCTACTTATGTGAGCAAGTGTTTGACCTCCTTGAAGGTTAAAGTGGAGTATCAGAAACCATCTAGTCTACTACAACAACCCGAGATCCCTATGTGGAAGTGGGATCAGATATCAATGGATTTTATTACTAAGTTACCTCGTACTTCTACTGGTTGCGACACAATATGGGTTATCGTGGATAGATTAACAAAGTCTGCTCATTTCCTAGCGATAAAGGAAACAGACAAGATGGAGAAATTAACTCGACTCTATTTGAAGGAGATCGTTTCGAGGCATGGAGTACCGATCTCAATTATTTCTGACCGCGATTCTCGTTTCACATCGCACTTCTGGCAATCACTGCAGAAATCTTTAGGTACGCGATTGGATATGAGTACTGCTTATCATCCACAGACTGATGGTCAAAGCGAGCGTACTATACAGACTTTGGAGCACATGCTATGTGCTTGTGTGATTGACTTCGGGAATAACTGGGAAGTTCACCTACCATTGGTGGAATTTTCTTACAACAACTGCTATCACACTAGCATAAAGGCGGCACCTTTCGAAGCATTGTATGGGAGAAAATGTAGATCACCAGTTTGTTGGGCTGAAATTGGTGACAGTCAGCTAACGGGTCCTGAGTTAGTACACGAGACCACTGAAACGATTATGCAAATAAGGAACCGTATGGCTGCAGCGCACGACAGACAGGAAAGTTATGCTGACAAGCCATGAAAACCTCTAGAATTTCAAGTTGGTGACAAAGTCTTATTGAAAGTCTCACCATAGAAAGGCGTGATTCAGTTTGGTAAGCGAGGAAAGCTAAATCTGAGATATGTTGGACCATTTGGGATCTTGGAAAGAATAGGTCCAATTGCTTTTCGATTAGCCTTACCTGATTCGCTAAGTGGAATCCATGATGTATTCCATGTTTCAAATCTGAAGAAGTGCCTAACGGATGAAACTATGGTCGTACCGCTGGAAGAAGTTCAAGTAGACGAACAGTTACGCTTCATTGAGGAACCGGTCGAGGTGATGGATCGAGAGGTAAAGACACTTAAGCAAAGCAAGATACCCATTGTCAAAGTTCGTTGGAACTCGAGACATGGACCAGAATTCATGTGGGAACGTGAGGACCAAATGAAGCTTAAGTATCCTCAGCTTTTTGAAAAGACGATGCCAGCCGGCGAAGGTACTGATTAAATTTCGGGACGACTTTCAACAATGGGGATGATGTGACAACTCACCCAAAACTCACTCGATTTCAATTATGTTATGCTAATGCTACCAGTGATGGAACACTCACCATGTAACGCAATTTTCGGGACGAAAATTCTTTCAACATGGGGATAATGTGACATCTGGTAATTTTCAGTTACCAAACTCCGTTAGTTACATTAAGTCTTGCATACACGTGTCATGAGCACACACTCGTTGTCGTTGAACGTTGGTGACTTAATAATAATTAATAATGTTAAATAAGTATTTCTATGTTGATTATTAAGTTGTGCTACGTGTGTGATTATTATTTATGTGTTTGTAAATTCTGTAGCTTGTAAAGATAATACATATAATTGTTATTATTAGTTTATATGTTTATTGTTTTAGTTAAAAACATTTTAAAAGAGTGTTTAAAAGTCTAATTTTTATAAAATACAAAATGCAAGGGTTTAAAGGGTAATTATGGAAAATTAAATTGATTAAAACAAAAACTCTAACCCTAATCACCTTGAGCGGCCGTGACTTCATTCCCTCTCCCTCTCCCTTGCGAAATTCGACCAAGATCAAGCATCAACTCATGGATTTGTATCGATGTCAAGGCATACAACAAGTTAACAACATCAAAGCTTGTTCCTTTCCTCGATTTTAAGGTTAATTTCGTGTTTCTTTCATGTATTTTGTTCTAGCCGAGAGTTTTGTGCAATTTGGATGAATTGTAGGCCGAATGTTGGTTGATTGTTGATGTTATTGTGTTAGTTAAGTCGAATACATGTTAGTTAACGTCGATTATGCAAGAAAGTTTGGATTTTGATTGATTGTTCATAGGTTACTAAGAATAGTAACTTTATTTTGCATGAAACAATGATTTGATCATGAATTGGTGTTATGGATGTGTTTATAATTATGATTTGATGCTAGATTGTTGATATGAACATTGGGAAATCGAGAATGCACGTTATAGTTCTTACCTTGCTAAAAATAGTAACTTTTGATGTTGAAAGTTGATGAAACATGCCAATTAGATGTTGTTGATCATGTTTAGATATTGTTATGGACCTAATTTGGTATGTAAATGATGAATTCATGAATGTCTTGGGTATTTGATGAAATTGGAATGTACTTTCCCAAAAAGGAAACTTTATTAGTGCAAATCCTTGAATTGGATGATTTAAGCATGATTGGGACATTAGGACCATGCTAGTGTGTTCATGGATGGTTTCTATGGTGATTAAATGTGTTGTTTAGGTTGTATGAATGTTGATTTGGTTTGTTACCTGTTTTGGCCTGTTTGTGAAAAATCATGGTATGAGTCATATAGGTAAGCTAGGACTTTTGTTGATTGATGGTTGATTAAGTATGAACATTTTGGATGATATGAGCTATGGAAAATGGTATGTTAATGATCATCATACACACATGCGAATCTGAGGCCCCTACTTAGTAGGATTGGCAGGGTTTAGGGTGTGAAGACGTGAGTGGCTTCACATGGCATGTGATGCGTGATTTGATCCTTGTATGGTTTATTATTTGTGTTATAGATGTTATGAGCATGATAATAGTTTGAGATTCGCATGACTTGTATGATATCTGGCTGTATGATGATCTAATTAGTACATGTGGTTAATGAAATGTTATATGTAATCAGTTTGTATGTTAATCATGTGTGATAGGCTATTATGCTTGTTTGAATGGAATTTCACCTATAATGTCACCAAAGGGTCAAACGGGTCAACTGGGTCAAATGTGTCTTGTCTTTTAAAACTTTGAGCTCTTTGGTTTGTAAAGCACTTAGGGTTTCATTATGATTCTGTGTACACGTACTTATGTACTCTTGTATTCTAGGTAACCTTTGAAGGGTTGTCTTTGCACCTATCACCAGTTCTCTTTAGTCATTATCTTTACACAACAGGTGAGTTCATGCTCCTATATTTTTATAAACCTTCTTCTTGGGGGAGGTAGCATACTTGTACTCAAACACTATTTTATTATTATAAGTTATGTATGTTTTAACATAGTGCTTAATACCTTGAAAGTCCTCACACTTTCGGATCGTTAATAATGGTAACTAGCGGGAAATCTTGGGTAGTACTACTGGGTCTGACGAGCCCCACCTTTGCGACTCGAGGTCAAACGGGTGCATTATTGTCCTAGACACAAATATCGTCACGACCTGGTAATTCGTGACGGGAGGCAACAAACGCAACACAGTCAGCTTTGATCGCGAAATCATTATGGTTACTACTTGTGAATATAGACTAGCTATCTATTTCAATGCACTTCTTATGTTATGAAAATGTTATTGTTTATGATAAACGCAAACTCTTGAACTCACCAACCATTGTGTTGACATTTTAGTATGCTATTCTCAGGTCGTTAACTCTGCTTGCCATTAGAAGCACCACACGGGTCCAACATGCATTCTAAGACTCTATTTTAAAGACATATTTGTTTGTTTTTATTTATGAGTGTTTAAATATTTGGGTTGGCACATGTTTTGCCAAATATGCATTTTTATATTTTGGGCATGTCTTATTTACAAAACGCTTCCGCATGGTTTTAAAGTTTGAACTTTGGTTCGTTTTATTTTAAATGTGGCATATAGTGTCGTTCTGAGTAACTATTGACTGTGATCCTGGTTTGTTCATACGCCTCGCGGTAAAACTCCACACGTGGATTTTGAGGGTGTGACAGATGGGTATCAGAGCCATTGGTTATAGGGAACTAGGTTGCATACACACACTAGACTATAACCGCACAGTTGTTAGTTACTTATCGCTTACTCTCCTTACTATATACTCATTGGCATACGCAACACGTACTTCCCAGCATGGCATCATCGTCCAGAATTTTAGGCAAGAGACCTGCACGATTTGAGTCACCTCCTACGTCTCTCGTACCTGATAGGGGATTTAACTGGCCCCGACATCCTTATCCTCCTGGCGAGATAGACTCGGATCAGCGAGTGCATTGTCACAGACTTCCGAAGCAGAAGTCAAAGCCTCGAAAGAACAATTTCAATCTTCCGAAGCTGAGATGGAAGCTGCGGAAGGACTATATTCCTTATCCGAGGATCTGGTTATCATAGATGCAATCCTCAAACTAGCATCTGAGGTAAACAGAGAGGATTTTCTCAACCGACCCCTCACTTAAACAACATCACTACAACAAGCTCCAACCACTATCTCTCAGCCTGAAACTTCCATCCAAGAACCCCTAAAGTCTAGCACTTTCGAAGATGTTAAAGAAAAGAGGAAGATGACTGAGGAAGAGCTTCAAGAGGAAGAAAGGTTGGAAAAGCTTAAAAGAAAAAGTAGACTCCCAACTGGGAAACTGTTAGCTGCAAGTAGCAAAGCAGCTGCAGCCAACCAGGAGGCTATCAACAATAGGGGAATGGTGGAAATCATTGACAGACTTGTCAATTTTGGAGTTGTGAGTGAAGAAGTGCTTCTGCTACCATTAGAGGAGCTGATTGAGTTTGAGAAGGGAACCCTGCTGCAAATCAAACAAAGAGAAGAGGCAGCAAGGTTAGCTTTAGAGGAAGAGAAAGAGAATAAGGAAAAAGAGGATGAGTTGTAGCTGAGGAGGGAAATGATAACTTTCCTAACCTCCAGGGGTTTCTCTCTAGAAGAATTGTCTCCACACAATAATTATACGATCTTATGGCTCTTCAACAAAGAGCAAGATCAAATGGACAAGGAGAGAAAGAAAGCTGCAAAGGAAAAACTAAGGAAGAAGAAGAAGAAGGAAGAAGAAGCAGGACTCGCTGCTACCAAGAAGATAGGTGATAAGGCTTGGATGAAGGACTATCTCCGGGCTCATGGCTTCTCTGGTAGGCAGGTAGGTCCCATGTCTGAGAAGACCCTGCAGCGACATGTTAGTGACATCAAGGCTGACATTCGCTCAGGGAAAAGGAAAGAGATGTATAGAAGGGGACAGGGGACGACCGTCAAACCAACCACTCAACCCTAACCACAACCTGAACCAACCTCTCTCCTATTTCCTATTAAAACTAAACCCACCTCTGAACCATTCACTCTTGAACCTACACCATCCTCCTTACCTATCCCATCACCACAACCACCTCAATTACCCATCCTCAAACCCAAAACACTTCCCAGAACCCAAACACCACTACCTACCTAACAACCACTCAAACCATCCTCTCAGCCTTCCAAACATCTCTCCTTAGAGAAGTTTAAGGAGATCAAGATAAAGCTCATCAAGTGTAAACTTTGAGTGACATCTCTTATGAGGAGGAGTCTGTCAAGCTGACTTATATTGATGGATCCTCATGTTTCCTCACAAGAGATCAATTCCTTGATCTGCCTAGAGGTACATTGGACCAAGCCGCCAAACTCCTTGGCCTCAACTCTGATTCCTTAAATGATGAAGAGAAGAAGCTAAGAAGAAGTCTGGTGACTCTACTTGATTCCAAGAAAGGGGATAGAGTGCCAAGTAATCCCCTGGTACCAAGAAAGAAGATAATCCAGTGGAGGTTCGAAGACTCTTCTCACAACTTTGTTGTTGAGAGAGAGAATGGAGAGATAAACAGGCTCAGTGCCTCATCTCTGCTACACTTAAGCAGATTTGATATTGTTGAGTTAGCAGAGAAGCCATTCTCCAACCCCTCCAACTCCAAGATAGCTGCTCATGTCAGGAATCATCTCAGCAGCCTTTATCTGGCCGAGCTAACTGCAAGGACCAAGATTGAAGAAGAGAAGAAACTAAGTGAGGAAGAGGAAAGGAAAGGATCAGCAACCAAAGGCAAAGCCTTTCTTCAAATGGTTGAAGGTTCCAACCTTGAATCCATAGTTAGATGGGAGTATGACTATAACTCCCGTCAACTAACTCTCTTCAGGGGGGCGCAACAAAGGGTGCATGTCATTTAGAGTGACAGACTGGATCTCCTGTCCACTAATGATTTGTACAAACTTCTCAGCACAACTTCA